>SJYV01032113.1:1082221-1223927 GCA_006410875.1 Neotragus pygmaeus | reverse complement strand
TGGCATCCTGGATGGGAAGGGAGTTTGAGGGAAAACGGATGCATATATATATATATATATATATATATAGCTGAGTTGCTCTGCTGTGCACCTGAAATGATCACATTGTTAATCAGCTATACTCCAATATAAAATAAAAACCTAACTTATAATAAAAGATGACTTAAAGCAAAAGAGACTTATCGGCTGAGTTGTTTTTAAAAACTTGTGTTCTGCTATCCTGATCACCTTACAGTTTTTAGACATTGACATTCTCTCAATGGCAATATTCAGATATTGATAACACCTTAAATTATAATAAAATTCCATGATATAAATACCATTTATTTTGTGTAATCATTCATTTATACAGATATTGACTCTGGTCTTGACAATGTAATATGGGACAACACTAAGCTGTGTATTGACAACAGCAAAAAAAAAACATAACTGAGAGGAATCGGAGACATCATCCACACCCACGTGCATCAGTGATATCAGGGATGTTGGAGGCAGAGCGAGTGTGAATATGTGTTCCATGAATACTTAAATGTTGTGCCTCTTGTTTTATCTTTCTGCAAGATAGTAAAGAAAGAATGAAATGTTGACTGCTTTCCACTAGAAATCTTAGCTTGGAGAATCATACAATGACTAGTTTCTCTCTTCTATTCAAAGCTGCCATGGAGCTTAATAAAGACATAATTATACAAGATGAATTAGAGCCAAATCAGTCTTCCATCAATGAGCAAAGTAAGTGTAAAACAATAAGTTGACATAGTGTTAACATCCCCCATACTATTTACATGCTAAGCAGAGTGGTATAGCATAAGGGCTTCATGCTTTAAGACAAAATACATGAAAACTGCTTGTCTAAAGAAATTCATTTGGAGGAATGTTTGGGAAACTGGGTATGATAAGAGCAAATGGGAGGGGTATGGTAGCTTCTCGGTGGAGTAATTCCTAGTCCCTCATGTGTGCCACGAGATGAACGTGTGGGCAAGCTGTGACAAAATGAAGGGATGACCTTTCATGGCTCCCTGTCCCTTTTCTACATAGTATTTATCATTGTATAGATTGTACTTTTTTATGTGATTCTTTGATTAATGCCCCTTTCCCGATTAGACTATAAATGTCATGACTATAGTTTTATACTGCTCACTGTTAAATCCCCAGTGTCTAGCACAGCACTAGGAACAATAAATATTTGTTGAATGATTTAATGAATGATAGACCAATCTTTCCTTTCTACCATGTCCATGACTCTCCAACATTATGTTGTTAAGCCAGCAAACTTGAGAAAGGCTTGGTCCACAATCTGTCCCAGAGACTTGAGAGCAAGGTTTTCTCTTCTATGAGTTAGTTTAGAGCAAAAAGGTACTGAACTAGGAATTGTGTGAGACATACCATTGAGGAAGTGTGGTCCCAGTGGAAGATGAAGCCGAGGAGTTTACAAAGGAGTATTTTTGAAGAAACAATTCTATTTTTAGAGAGAAACTTGCCTTTCTATAAGTGTGAGCTTAACTTTTTCTGGTGAATTTGGTATAAGACCTTCCATTTTCTTCACAATATTGCTTGTTCAGCTTCAGGTTTGTAAGCTTGAAGTTGGAACTCTTGAAGTACAAGAGTTGGAACTCAAGAGTTGGAATTCTTGAAGTGTTTTTTCTAACACTGTGGTGACTTTAAAATGTATGCAAATTTTCACTGATTGATGAAGAGCTCATGTTTGTTTCAAGTTTAACAGAAACGTATTTTCACTTGTTATCATCAAGTCAATGTTCTAACCAAAGAAAGGGCACTGCATTTATTCCACAGCCCGCCATGTTCTAGGCTTCCTGTCTTTGAATTCTAGTACCCAGATTGAGGAGCACATGGGCTCCTCAGAAAGCTGAGGCTTCCTTTGCTCACATGGCTGTCTCTCTTTTCGTGAGGAGGTCTTTGAAGCCTAGTTCCAGATAATAAGATGTGAAATAGACAGTCAGGAATGTTGCCCTAATACGTGCACACTCCATTTCAAATGGAATCAAAATTACCACATGTGAAATAAAAACATGTATGTTTTAGTTTGGGCTTCTCTCCTTTAATGAAGGAAAAGGAAACAGCATATCTCATGATCCTCCAGAGTAAACCTGAGCTCAGAAGGCAAGATGGAAGAATGCTCATGTGAAATGACTTTTTTCCAATGACTGAAGCATGAGAAAAAAAACAGTATAGAGAGAAGTGTTATAATATCAGATATATATGAACCCACTTGAGTTTTATAGACTACTAAAACTGAAATACACGTTTTAGTATACAATTAGAAGATAATACCTAATTGCCAAGGATGCAATCTGGAAGAGAATACATTGAGTAGAGAATTTCAGGCAGCATCATGAAACTCTGCTCAGGGAATAACCAGTTAGCACTATGCTGATGGGAGTGAGCATATCCTTCTTCCCCAAACAGGTAGCAGAGTTGGCTCTCCAATGAACAGTCTCACTCTCCAGAGACAATTATGTATAGTATTAGATTTGATTCCATCAACACAGCAAAAGAAGGCTGCAGAAGTCCATTGTACAATAAAGCCTCAAAATAAAAATACTTGTGTCTATGACAAATTAACTTCATATGAGGTTAATATACACAGTTGTATATTAACTGGGGCTTCTTAGAAATAAAATCTGAGAAATGCTATCACATATGTAGACATTCATAGTGTTCATTATGTCATGAGTTTAAATAATGAGTGGCTCTAATGTAGTCAATAGAGAGAAAACAAACCCATGAGTTTTGTGTTATTTAGGCTTTCTTCATCGATATTAATAGCATAAGAGTGCTTGTCTTCATTGTATATTTTTTTCATTGTCCATGAATAGGGGCAGATTTAAATGTCAGTAAGTACAGTGTGTCATGTGATTTCATCTAATATGCAGTGAAACCTTAAAATGTCTTTTTTAAAGCTGGCTATTAAAGCATACAAATAGATAGCACATTCACTGTGCAAAAATGTTGCCAGACTGGTTTTTGATTGAGACCATTTGACATTGTAGAGAGAGAATAGATTTGGGATCTGCAAATGTAGGGGTGAACCATGGATCTGCCACTTGCCCAGGTGTGACCTTGGAGATAGTATTTAGCCTCCCTGTAAAGTGGTTAACACCTAAACTGCTGTGCTTTTATGAGATTTAAATGAGATAAAGCCTATTAGAGTACCTGGCCCCATGCCGAACACATGGTAGTGTGAACGTGTTCAATAAATGCTTATTTTTTTATGCTTCCCCTCAAACTAGGGGTCCATCCCTTTA
Source organism: Neotragus pygmaeus (assembly GCA_006410875.1). Classification (NCBI taxonomy): domain Eukaryota; kingdom Metazoa; phylum Chordata; class Mammalia; order Artiodactyla; family Bovidae; genus Neotragus; species Neotragus pygmaeus. The sequence continues at coordinate 1,220,664 of SJYV01032113.1, read as the reverse complement.
CTTCCCACATGTGTACACATTCACTTTCAGTGATAAAACTCACTTGTGGTTTTCAACTGTATTAGCAAAAAGAAATTGATATCATTTAAAAACAGTCTTATATGATATCACTTATATGTGGAAACTGATTTTAAAATAGTACAAATGAACTTATTTACATATCAGAAACACAGATCTCACAGTCAAATTATGGTTACCAGAAGAGAAATGTAGGGGGGAAGTGATAGACTAAGAGATTGAGTTTATCATATACACACTACTATATATATAGCAGATAACTAATAAGGCCCTAGTGTAGAGCACAGAAAACTCTACTTAGTATTCTGTAATAATCTGTACAGGAAAAAAATCTGAAAAAGAAGTGGATATATGTATATGTATGTATATATATAACTGATTCACTTTGCTGTACACTTGAAACTAACATAAGTTGTAAATCAGCTATACTTCAGTGAAAATAAATAAATAAAAATGGACTGACTCCATCCCTACAATTCTGACTTAAGTAACACCTTACCTATACTTACTTGAAAAATAATACTTGGGTGTATATCTTATCACATATAAACCATACAGTGATTCTGAGAGGAAATTAAGAGATTAATACCCAGATTTTACAGAAGAGAAAACTGAGGCTCAAGTTGTTAAAAGAGTTGCCACACTGGGACTTACCCGTGGAAAGCTAGGACTGGTCCCCAGGTCTCCTGGCCACCACTCCCATTTATTGGAGGATTAAGCTTCTTTGGCATGAAGACTGCTCAAGGATCAGATCCAGGTTTTGCTACAGTCTAGATGTGTGACCTTGGGTAAGTCACTTAAGTTCTCTGTTCCTCAGTTTCCCTAATGACATGATTATAGTAATGTTATCGTCATCATAAAGTTATGAACTTTTTAAATATAAGGAAAAAAATTACAGAATAAAAGATACCTGGAGCAAAGGAAGTGCTTGGTATATATTAGTTCTTCTTACAAATCCAGTGTTTTATCAGCTACCTGGTGTGCTACCTAGACAGCAGTAAATAATTAGAAATTTTTGAAATAAAATCTGAACATCCTGTCCTAGGATTAAAANAGTGCTTGGTATATATTAGTTCTTCTTACAAATCCAGTGTTTTATCAGCTACCTGGTGTGCTACCTAGACAGCAGTAAATAATTAGAAATTTTTGAAATAAAATCTGAACATCCTGTCCTAGGATTAAAATAATCTCAGTTGTTTACTTTTTTGTTGCTGTAGTTCTCAAATACACTCCAATAGCCTAAATACTCTTGCCTAGCTGTATACTGTGGCAAACCTGGTATATTTTTTGAATAGGAAAAACTGTCTGCTTTTTGTAAGAATTAATTTGAAATCTGAAATCATTTCACAAATTTTAATCAGTCTTTTTGTTTGCTGTCACCCTAGGAACTAACTTCACCCTTGCGGAACTGGGAATCTGTGAGCCCTCCCCACACCGAAGTGGCTACTGTTCCGACATGGGGATCCTTCACCAGGGCTACTCCCTGAGCACAGGGTCTGACGCCGACTCCGATACAGAGGGAGGGATGTCTCCAGAACATGCCATCAGACTGTGGGGGAGAGGGATAAAATCCAGGCGCAGTTCCGGCCTGTCCAGTCGTGAAAACTCAGCCCTTACCTTGACTGATTCTGACAACGAAAATAAGTCAGATGATGAGAACGGTAGGCCTGCTTCTTAAATATTTTTTTGAATATTTTGGGGACTGTACCATGTGGGGCTTGGGATTTTATTTTTAATAAAGAGGCATATAAAACCATTCATTTTCTTTTAAGTCGACCTTGTCTACCCACACTGAGCTGAGGAAAAATAAACCAGCAAACCTCGAACACACAAGAAATGAGGAGAGAATTTTAAAATCTCATTTTGATGATAACACACTATTCAGACATCATCAGCTGGTCTTATTAGCAAGTAAATTACATTGCAAAAGAGGCAACTTGATAAACTATGACCTATACCTAGAAAATGTCCTCTCTCCACAAGTTTCTAGGTCTTTGTATTGATTTCCCCTTCCCAGTAAACGGCAACCTGGGTTATTTTTTTTCATGAAGATCTCTTAAGAATCCTACCTTATCTTAGACTTTCATTTCCAGGCAGCAATGCCTCATATCCGTATTGAAGATCAAACTTGGAACAGATGCTCTGGAGTTTAATAATGACAAATAGGAAGAGACTTGTCTTCAAAAAAGTATTCTTTCTGTGTTTACTTTTCTCCTTGGTACCTATGTAGGTTAATGGCGTCCCACACCTTCTATCACAAATCACTATTGCTTATCCATCCAGCTTTGTAGATGGGTTTTAATGAAACTTTGAAAATTAAATGCTTCCGATCATTAAGCAGTAAATATAGGAAAGCCCAAGCAAGTCATTAAAGAGATAAGGTGCTTATTTGTGGCTTTCTTAGCAACTCAGAACCGTGTTGAGCCCAAAACATTTTTTAAAAGATAAATTGCATTAGGTACGGTGGATTTATGGAGAAAACATCAAATGCTATGTGGTTTGTTATGAATAGATTTTGTGTTTGCTAAAAGAATTACCATTAAAATGTTTACAAATAGATCAGTTAAGTTTTCTATAAAACATTATAAACATCTACTAAAGCAGCTCTAAGTATTTTCTTGCATTAAAAAAAAAGAAATTTGCAGACAGACAGCTTGTTGTAAATGCAAAAGCATAGCTAAATATCATTTAATCCCCAAACCATGTTGAAAATATTAATACATCATATCCTGGGTAAGTCTCGTGTATTCAAAAAGATGTCACCATATTGCATTTAAATTTATGTTTAATTCTGAAATAGTTTATTCTCTAGTGGAGACAAGGGAATGTGTCTTATTATGCCTCAGTTCATGTAGCTAATCAAGGTGTACTCTTAAGGAAAAATCTGCACTTGACTCCTTTTGAATTTTAACAAAATTCTGACACTTGGCACATTCAACACTCTAAAGGTGCTTGTTTGATAGGAAATTACTTTTAGAAGTTTTCATAAAGGCATACATTGAATCCATTTACTGATGTACTATTTCAACTTTGGTGTGTGTCAGACATTATTTAAATGCAGGCAGTTTGATTGCCTAATAAATAAAATCACTTGTAATCCAAGAACTTCAGCACATCTTAAACAATGTATTTTAGAAAATATTCTGGTTGGAATTCTCGCTGGTCTTGCAGGATCTATAAAGAATCACCTATACATATTTCTAGAATTTATACTCTTTCTTTTTAAGGTATATACCTCTTAAAAAACTTAGCTAACGAAGGGAGGTTTCTAGTGAAGCAAAGGGAGCAAAAATACTTGCCTTGAATTTACCTACAAACGTTAGGGAGGAATGAATTTTACAAGTCAAGATATATTTGGTACGCCAATAGCAGTCACTTTTTTCCAATATAATTTGAAACACTGTATTCAAACAGTTTTTACCTGGGGCAACTCTGTATAAATCTGAGTCCTGATAGGAAATATCCCTTAAATATAGTGTGATAATTTTTTGCAGTAATGCTAGTTCTAATATAGTCAGAATTTCATGAATGTAGATAATGCACTTAGAACCAGGAAGCAATTCTTTTGTTCCTGCATTTGGCAGAGCATGAAAGTGGTCCTGAAGTCAGAGTTCAAGTTAAGGTAATAGATGGTTATTTCAAAACGTACAGATAGAATGTGTTCTTTTTCGCTACTTTAATTTTTACAGTATTTTACATATTCCAATGATATAGATAATTCAGGCTCTGTTCCTCTTGGGGACTAGAAATAAAAATAAGAAATTGTCCACATTACCTCATAAATTCCTTAACCAAACAAAAAGTGAGGTGTGAGCTACTCTGCAGGCTGTGGTGTTACTTCAGTCAACTTCTTGCTCTTTCTTTTTGACAAATTATTTTTAGCTCACACACAAAAAAATCAATGTGTTTTCACCTGACTGATTTTTTGAAGTTTGGGAATGTATTATCATATAGATTGACAGTTGGCCCACTGGTTCCAGGCCACAGCATGGACACGTACAAAGCCATCATTAATTTCTCACACTTGTGCTCCGCCATGACTTCCTCCATAATAAACACTCTGTCCTTCAGAACCAAATCAATAACCTTTTAGGTATGTCTCTCTTGAAGAGGAAGTAATGGGAATCTACACTTTGAGAAAGAAGGTCTCCAATCTCATTTTATATTTAAGGGTATGTAGACACAGAATGAATCTCTTCTTTGGACCCCATATATTTTTATTTCATTTTTATGGTGCTATCTTGGGGTACAGAGATATTCACAGTCTTATTTAAAATCTCCCTTAAAAAAAAAAACTCCAGTTGTGGTTTTTGCTATGCGTAAGTAGCAAGTCAAGACAGATCTCAAAAATCAACTTGACTTTCTATAACATAAAACATGGATCCTACCTTCAAACTCATGTAATAAAAATCGCTGACTACTAACAGTCCTTTGTACCTGCTGCTGTGGCAAAAATGACCTACTAGAAACTAGTAACTTGAAAGTCCCATCACACTGAACACACAGACGAATGTCCTTCCTTCTTCTTCTTTTTCCCAGTGTAGATTCTTCAAGGTTATCACCACTCACAGCTCTGCATCTTACACATACTCCATGGCCACCAAATTAATATTGTACTGTTGGATCGCTTTAAATAGATAAAACGCTAATGTTCAGGTTATTTTATCAGATTCTTTAACTCTAAGCTAACAAGGGCTTAGCTAGAAACGGCAGTATGAGTTGCAAACAGCAAGGCCAAATTTTTGCAGCTGTGAAATTTGACTGCATCTATCGAAAGGGCTTTCCCAGTAACTCTAAATTAGAATCATTCCTTTTTTGGGGTAATAAATGTCCCACTTAAAATATGTCCTCTCCAAGGCCCTTTTTATCACCTGAGTTATGGAGAAAATGGGGCAGTCACTAATACACAAGAATAACTAATTGCCTTCTTAAAAATGCGAAATAGCACACACTGTAAAAAACCTGCTCTACGTACCCTTGACTCCCTTAGGCAGTTTCTTCACCTTGGGGACTTAAAAATATCCTTGAGTTTTTTTTTTTTTTTTAAGCATAAGTCTAGTTTCAGTTATTTTATTGGAAATCCAGAATCAGGGTTGTGGGGGGCGGGGGGGGGGCAGGAAAAGACAAAGAAAATACTCTTGGCTCTGAGATAGGAAGCCAGATATTATAGAAAACAAATCTGACCTTGGATGAACCTTAGCAAAAATATCCTTCCTTTGCCCTGTTTGTTTCCACCCAAAGTAAATAAGGACAATGTTCATTTACATCTGTTGTCAATTGGGAAATTTATAATTCTCCTAATATACTTTGAGGTTGAAAATATAAATGTTGGGTTAATTCCATTACATTTCACCAAATGCATTTACAAAGTAAGCTGGCTTTTGGCACATAATGGATTTGTGTAAAGTGTGTTTGTGGAATCCAGATGCTATTAAATTGCGAGTCCTCTTGGATGAAGTCTCTAGTGTTTCTCTCTCTGCTGGAGAACTGGAGCACACCCTGGTATTTGCTGCAGGTTAATAGAGCCATGAGGTGTGAACTTGGATGGGATGAAGGAGTTCCCTAGTCCCAGCAACAGTGTCTATAAATTGGTACCTCAAACTAATGCACTGCATTCACTTGTCATAGGAGGTGGGTTTCTTAAACCGTCCTTCTTTCCCTTCAAAAACTAGTAAATTGTACAATAGAGTGCCCTGTAATTAAACACACCTCAGACCTGCCAGGAGGTTTCTGCCCCACTCTATTCCTCGTACATATTCTTAAATTTACGTTGTGTTTTATGATCCACTTTACTCCTCTCTTCACCACCAGCCCACATGTAAAAATTACAGCGAATGCCTGGAACATATATAACGTTTTACTATAGGTGCCAGACAACAATAGCCAAGAGCTCATAATTTTGCTCTTCACGAAAGCAAAAATGTTTTGAGTTAGAATAGTTAATGAAGTAACTATAAAAATCATAGGGGAATAATTTGTACTTTTGAGGCTGATATGTGGGTTATTTAACGTCCATGGTAGCTAAAGAAAATATTGCCTCAATCCTTCAAAAACAAAACAAAAACCACACTTTAATCCCTTTTGGATGACCATTATTTCAAATCGTGTTTCTAAGCTTTATCTATTTTTAATCCTTGCAAATGTGAAAGAGTAACATTTATAAAGAAGAATGTGAAATGAGTTATCATGGATAGAAAAAAAGTGAAGGACTTGAGAACCAAATGTCACAATTTCTTAGTCGTTTCTCTTCCTCAATGCAAGGATGATTTGATTGTAATAGCCCTGGCCCAATTCCCTGCAAGTCCACATACTAGAGGCCATAGGGGCATCTTATCTTTACAATAAGTTATTCAGGGGAGTCCAAAATAAATGATTATCACAGTGTTAAAATACAACTAATAATAATACAGAATCAGAGGCAAAATTTTGGAATATCACATCGTCACATAGCATAATAGAGAACCAAGAAGCAAAAGGATCAGTGTTTTGCAAATATATCTATATGGGACTTCAGAGATTCAAGTTTTTGGCAAATTAAGCAATGCTTGTATAACTAACGTATTACAGGGTACTTGAAGTATAAGAGTATGTGCCTGATTCCCAGGACTACATGTTCCAGATTATAAACTTTAGTGGCATGGGTTTTCCTTATTTATATATTTCTTTCCTTTGGTGGTTTCTTTCATGTTTGTTAATGTTCCCAGGGGCTATCAAGCAATGGCTCCATTCAATAAATACAATAAGTAAAATGAAGCATTAAGCCTTACTTTTGGCAAGGGCAGCCTTATTATTACACGTGTAATCTCCAGGCCTTCGGGGAGACATTGGGCTTGGTGGATAATCGTTTGCTTTTAAGCTGCTGAGTTTCTCTTGTCTGTAGTTTTGCTTCAGTTAAGAGCAAAGGCAGTCACGGGGTGAGCGGCACCATATTCTTGTCTGTTTCCGATTAAGAGCCTCTTAACTCAGAAGAAAACTCTTAACTTTTTCATTTATTGTTCGGTCATTTTTTAGTTAAGTTGTTGTTTGTCAAGGATCAAGTTAACTTTACAAGTTGGGGGAGAGATGTAACCAAGTATTAAGGGCATAAATAAAATTAGTGAAAACTAAGGAAGTTGATCTATGGCTGGATGGCATCACCGACTCAATGGACCTGAGTTTAAGTGAATTCCGGGAGATGGTGATGGACAGGGAGGCTTGGAGTGCTGCGATTCATGGGGTCACAAAGCGTCGGACACGACTGAGCAACTGAACTGAACTGAACTGACTGAAGGAAGTTGATAGTATGTATTTTCTACACACAACTGAATCAGAATGAATTGCTCTGACCCTAAAATCATACCAAAAAGTATTTGAGAAGTGCGTATGAAAAGTAATGAGACATTAGAGTTACCCATTCTGAAACCAGGACTTGTGAGTGGAAGGGGGAATTTTCAAGTNATTTTCTACACACAACTGAATCAGAATGAATTGCTCTGACCCTAAAATCATACCAAAAAGTATTTGAGAAGTGCGTATGAAAAGTAATGAGACATTAGAGTTACCCATTCTGAAACCAGGACTTGTGAGTGGAAGGGGGAATTTTCAAGTGATAGACCTAGTATTAATAAATAAAGTGCAGATATGTACTTATGTCTATATGATTATATACAAATGTAAAAATGTTACTGGTAACATTTTTTGGTTACTAGCTGAAAGAACTGCCTAGAAAACTGTCCTTTCAGGGTTTCCCTAAACTCAACTTCAGGAATTGTAAAAGAATAGAGTGAGTGAGTCATAGAATAGTCATCAATAGCAGAGGGGATGACTATATAGTCTATGAGCCAGATCCTGCTGGTTAGTTATTTCTTGGTCAGTGCAGTGTTTAAACATTGTATGTTACTAATCCACATTTTAAGAAAGGGAGATTTCATATTAGAATTTTTTTTTTTTTTTTGGCTTCTGTTCATTGTACAAGACCCAGTAGCATTTGTCCAGGTTTCCCTCCGGACAAACAGGCGTAGAAGCAGCAACCAAAGCAGTTCTTGTTAAACCCATGTCTTCTAACTCACCTGGGCTCCCTCCAGGCAACTCCTCTCAGTTAAGGTCTGATTTAGCCTTTGTAAGCACTCAAATGACCAACCTTGACCTTGTGTTACAAACTGTAGGGAGATCAGAGTTCGTAAAAGTGTAGAATGAAAGCTAGAAACCGGCCATTCTAGCTTAAGTTAATGTGCTTAGCATAGTAATGTCAACTGCTCTTTCTAAGTTTGGCTCATCTGTAGAATGTTTCATTTTGCTTTATCAAATTTCTAAAACAGTTTACAGGGGTTCCAATAAAATGAAATCAAGTGAAAATGAGTTTAGTTTGGAAATTAATAAAGTAACTGTGTGGACTCGGGGATGATAACGTGAGTAATAAACAATTTGTTTCTTCTGAAGTAAATGCCCTGAAATACTGAAAAATTAAAGTCAGAATCTTTATTTTAACACATATATTTAAATTATTTTANAATGAGTTTAGTTTGGAAATTAATAAAGTAACTGTGTGGACTCGGGGATGATAACGTGAGTAATAAACAATTTGTTTCTTCTGAAGTAAATGCCCTGAAATACTGAAAAATTAAAGTCAGAATCTTTATTTTAACACATATATTTAAGTTATTTTAATATAGAAGTTTCTAGATGGACTTTCAGGAAATAAATGAAGGGAGAATCTATTTTAAAAACTTTAGCTATATCAGCTGATTAAGGAAAACTCAGGCTTTTCAGGCAGAAGCCATTCATTCAAAGAGAAAGAAAATGACTTTATGGTATGTTCTGTTTTGATCAAGCAGGTAGTTCATGGAGTCTGTTAAAATCAAGTGAAAAATAATAAAGGCTAGAAAAGGAAAGTACAGAGGTAAGTGAGGACCTCCAGCTCCCCAAGAAAGACTGGGAGCAATATTGGGTGATGCCGAGTTGGGAAAAAGTGATTCATAAATGATGTTCCATAAACTTAGACACGATTGTCTACAAGTGGATAAGCAGGACACCCAAGTATTACTCAGGGACAACTTAGTCACAGCACAATATACTCACAGTTCTCTTTGTATCCTAGGGTATTTGTGAAAGAGAAAGTTCAGTTCAGTTCAGTCGCTCAGTTGTGTCCAAATCTGAGAAAGAGAAAGGGTGATTGAAATACAAGCATGGAATGGACTGAAATATTTGTTGACCAGAGTCTCCATTCCTGGAGGTTTATATTGGCATTAGGAGGGTAGAAAAGATCCATACTAAAGCAATACCATTTCTGCTTGTGTTAAACCTAAGAAAGTGAGGCATGGATGTACATGGAGAGAGTGGAGCACAAGAAGAAATAGTTTATAAGTTTCCAATAAACAAGAGAAGATTAAGAAAGTATTTATTTATAGTGTAGTTTATGCAGGAAATACACTGTCATACATTCAGTGATCCAATAGGATCCTTGAAATATATTTTTTTATAAAAACTGGAAGGTAGTGCACGTTACTTAAAAATGCATATTTTTGTACACATGAAGTATATGATGCTGGTAAAACTGTTCTGTTTTACTCAGCATCAATGGAAAGTAAGCTAAGTAATCCCAGATAAGGAGACACATCAATTTGTGGGGGAGGGATTCAGTTCAATCGCTCAGTCATGTCCAACCCTTTGTGACCCCATGGACTGCAGCACTCCAGGCTTCCCTGTTCATCACCAACCCCCAGAGTGTACTCAAATTCACCTCCTTCAAGTCACTGATGCCATCCAACCATCTCATCCTCTGTCATCCCCCTCTCCTTCTGCCCTCAATCTTTCCAAGCATCAGGGTTTTTTGCAATGAGTCAACTCTTTGCATGAAGTGGCCAAAGTATTGGAGTTTCAGCTTCAGCATCAGTTCTTCCAATGAATATTCAGGATTGATTTCCTCTAGGATAGACTGGTTGGATCTCCTTGCAGTCCAAGGGACTCTCAAGAGTATTTTTCAACACCACAGTTCAAAAGCATCAGATCTTCGGTGCTCAGCTTTCTTTAGGGTCCAACTCTCACATCCACACATGACTACTGGAAAAACCATAGCTCTGACTAGGCGGACCTTTGTTGGCAAAATAATGTCTCTGCTTTTTCATGTGCTATCTAGGTTGGTCATAGCTTTTCTTCCAAGGAGCAAATGTCTTTCAATTTCAGGGCTGCAGTCACCATCTGCAGTGGATTTGGGGCCCAAGGGGGAAAAAAAAGTCTGTCACTGTTTCCTTTGTTTTCCCATCCATTTGCCATGAAGTGATGGGACCAGATGCCATAATCTTAGTTTTTTGAATATTGTGTTTTAAGCCAACTTTTTCACCCTCCTCTTTCACTCTCATCAAGAGTCTCTTTAGATTTTCTTCACTTTCTGCTGTAAGGGCAGTGTCATCCACATGTCTGAGGTTATTGATATTTCTCCCGGCAATCTTGATTCCAACTTGTGCTCCATCCAGCCCAGTGTTTCTCATGATGTACTCTGCATAGAAGTTAAACAGCAAGGTGACAGTATACAGCCTTGACATACTCCTTTCCTAATTTGGAACCAGTCTGCTGTTCCATGACTTGTTTTAGCTGTTGCTTCTTGACCTGCATACAGATTTCTCCAGAGGCAGGTCAGATCGTCTGGTATTCCCATCTCTTTCAGAATTTTCCATGGTTTGTTGTGGTCCACACAGTCAAAGGCTTTGGCATAGTCAATGTAGCAGAAGTAGATGTTTTTCTAGAACTCTCTTGCTTTTTTGATGGTCCAACAGGTGTTGGGGGAGAAGAGTCCTTATTTTATTTCTAAAAAAAATTAAGGAGTCTCTGATGGATGCTCAGCATTATACAAAACTATGCAATCTCTTTATGTGTCTGTGTTGTGTGAACACTGAGGGGAGTTAGGTTGGGAAGAAGGATGTTATTGAGAGAAATAGGATGGAAACATAAGGAATAGAAGTTGATCAAATTCCAGGGAGTTGGTATCATAAGATCATGTATGAAAATGCCAGAATGAGTCCTATAGATATTTTCTAGTGTATAGTTTTAGGAGAAAGAGAAGAGAGAGAAAGGTATGGGCTGATCTTTTTTATTTGAACTCTGTTGGTCATCTTTAAGGCCTCAAGCCACTGTTCCAAGAATACTGTTTTTTCTGTATAAATCGGAATGCATGTTACTGGGTCCACATTCACTCAGTTCCCATGTAAGAACTCTTGCTTCTTGGTGGCACTGAACCAGTTTGAGTTGTCATAGAAATAATATGTGATTTGGTGGGGAGCGTGATTTATTTGTAACATAAGATATATTCTTCTCTGTTTCTCCTCCCTTCCCACAACTGATCTCTTACCCCAAGACTTCAGCCCCCCCACCAAACCCTGCATCTAGAAATGATTACCACATCAATGAACTAATTTCTCGATTCTTTGACAAAACCTTCCTGATAAAATTAGTAAAATCACATTTCTAAAATGTGATTTGAACATCATGATTCACTGGGTTGCAAAAACAAAATGGAAGGTTTAATTTAAATGTACTTTTTATCCTTTAAAACTTGTATTTTTGAGTATATTTTGTAGTGCATGTGAAATATTAGTGTATTTAGACATATCCAGCAACAGTTAGAACTGGACATGGAACAACAGACTGGTTCCAAATAGGAAAAGGAGTACGTCAAGGNTTGCCCATTCCTGTCCATTTTATTTCACTGATTCCTAAGATGTCGATATTCACTCTTGCCATCTCCTATTTGACCACTTCCAATTTGCCTTGATTCATGGACCTAACATTCCAGGTTCCTGTGCAATATTGTTCTTTACAGCATCCAACTTTACTTCCATCACCAGGCACATCCACAACTGGATGTTGTTTTTGTTTTGTCTCTATCTCTTCATTCTTTCTGGAGTTCTTTATCCACTGTTCTCCAATAACATATTGAGCAACTACTGACCTGATATGTATATGTGTGTATAAATATACACGTGTGTAAACTACATACTTATGCAAAGTATATCTAAAATATGTAAAAATATGCATATGTGCATATATCACACACACATACAGAGAAGCTTGAAAAAGAATAAAAGTCACCTGTAATTTGACACCAGAAATAACCATGGTTAATATTTTCATGCATATTTTTACAGTATGTGTGCTGTGTGTATATGTGTGTGTGCAGTGTGAATATTTGTACAAAGTTGGTGTCATGGCTTCTTTTTCCCCAGTAAATCTGTTATAACCTTTCCCTATGACATTAAATATTTTCTGCAATAGTTAAAGCTTTCATAGAACTTTTGTAACAGGAGACAATTCTTCTATTTTCTTTCAGTGGGTGTTTAACTTATTTTAGAAGCAATAAAGGACAGGATGATGAATAAAATCCTTGAAGCTAAATTCCTGTGCAAATCACTAATTCTTTTCCTAGAATAAATTCCTAGAAGATTGAGTACATACATGGTTATGTTAAATGGTAATCCTTTTCAACTAATTACTTTATAGGAATGTTTACCATCAAACCAAGACACAGTTCAAATGACCTGACACACACATTATGCTTAGAANCACTAATTCTTTTCCTAGAATAAATTCCTAGAAGATTGAGTACATACATGGTTATGTTAAATGGTAATCCTTTTCAACTAATTACTTTATAGGAATGTTTACCATCAAACCAAGACACAGTTCAAATGACCTGACACACACATTATGCTTAGAAGTCCTGAAAATTATCTTGATTTTTTTTAATTTATTAATGAAAATATTTTTTTTATTTGAATACAAAGGCTGAGAAACTAGTCATGTGTTTATTGTCTATTTATATTTATTTCTTGATTTAAATATTCTCTCCAGATGAGAAGATATTAGAATTGTTCTCATTTTTCTGTTTGTACTAACTTTGGCAATGCCTATGGTGATGCCAGAGTAAGTCTTGTGCTTTGTTATTTCTGCAGATGGTTTACAATGTTCATTTACAGGTGTGAAAATCATTTGGCTACATTCTCAAAATCGTATGACTTATTTTCTGTAGAATAGACATTAGAAATATATAAAATAGAAACACATATATATTGGGTTGGCCAAAAGTTCAGTCAAATTTATTTGTAAAATGTTACAGAAAAACCCAAACAATCTTTTTGGCCAACTCAACACCCACACACATACACACACACTTAATCTATCAGGCTTGGAAAACCATTTTTAAGAAATGGTTTGAGAAAACCATTTTTAAACAGTTTCGTTAACCAAAGAAGAAAAGTTAGCTCTGAGTAAGTTAAGGAATTTTTTTCTAATTGAATATTTCAGCTGTTGTTCAGAATGCAGGACTTTTATTTCAGATTGTTAATTTATAACAAACCAAGGATAGAATTGCATTCCACATGATGAAAGGAAATTCACATCTGCTAAGACAATCTGCAAGGCACCTTGAGGAGATAGAATCAACTAAATGATGTATTAAATATTCTTAAAACTTCCTCCATCTCTGGTGCTTTTGATTCAATGAGGATAGTAATCATAAACACAGTGGTATTCCAGCTATTGGTGTTTTTACAAAATAGGTAGTTTTGCATGTGAGATAAATATCTCCGTACATAAAGAAATACTCTGAAAATAATCATGGGGAAGCAATTACTGTTATAATAAGCATATGGCTTTGCTAATATAGAGAGTTGCTTAATAATTGATGTTGTAGGGAAAAAAAGAATAGAAAAAGTTCTGTGTTTTGGGACATCGCCTAGTATATTCAGAATGGAAAAGACCCCAGTGAGCTGCAGAACAATTAAGTGAATACAGGCTGTCATACACTTCCGCTGATACACATTTATGGCTACCAACAACAAGGCACATTGGGAAGGCAGGAAGTATACAAATCAACTTCATCTGTCCCTCTGTGTATTTCAGGCCCTCCACAACATAGTCCAGTTTTACGTTCTTAGCCCTTGCTCCCACTTCTCTGAATATATTTTCAGCTCCAGCCCAACTGGACTCTTCCTTTTTTTCCAGCGCATACCATTTCCTCCAGTGCCGTGTTTGTCCTGTTCCCTTTGCTATCATTGTTATCCCCAAACCTGCCCATCTATCACGTTTCTGTACATCGTCAAAGAATTATTTAAGATGCCAGCACCTTTGTGAAACTGTTTTGGTCTCTTTAACTACAAATAAATTTCTACTCCTTTGAATTCTTTAGCATTTTATTTATCCTTTTGTTTTGGAACTAAGGGGAAATGGTGTAGACCTCATTAAGATAGAGAAGTATATGATTTGAGATGCATTTTGGAACTAGAATATATAGAACTTGATGCTGATTTGAATGTAGGTGCTGATGAAAATAGAGCTATCCAGAATTGCTAACTTTAGTGATTGAAGGAATTCCTGATTACTAAGATGGGGGATATTTGGAAAGGATGGGATCTGGGGGACTGAAACAGTTTCATTTGGGACATTGTTAAGTAACATAAGACATCCAAATAGAAAAACTGTGACATAATTATTAAAAAATGAAACTTAGAGGGGAGTGCCAAACTGGAGACCTCAGTTTGAAATTCAGCAGCATGACAGTCATCTCTTTACATCCATGAAAGAGCTCACACAAGGAGAAAGCAGAGAAGGAAGAAGAAAGAGCCAGGAGCAAACTCTGAAGAGCACATGTTGGGTAGAGGAGAAGGATCACTCAAAAGAAACTGAAAACATACTGGCTTACAGAGAGTAGTTCTGTATTCATTCATGCTTCTTTGATTTTCATTAAATCAAAAGGCTTCCAGCTTAGCATGGCAGCAGAATCTCTCAGTCCATATTCTCATTTTCTTTCCTCTCCATAACTCTGCTCTTTCGATCAAAGGAGACAAAACTCAATGAGTTACTCATTACCTAGAAAGAGAAAAACATATTAATTTTAAAAGGGACAGTGGACTGGACCAGGAACATAAGTAAATGAGATGGGCTTCTTATATGATTGGTTAACTGGTCTCCAGGATAATTTCAAAATATGTAGAGTAATGAGTGACAATAATGTTTAACTATCAACTTTTACTTCATTCATAATGTTTATTGACCGCCTATTGTGTATTATGCTTAGGACATATCAATGAACAAGCTAGAAAAAGATTTCTACCCTCTTGGAACTCAAATGCTACTTGAGAGATAAACAATTAAATGAATAGAGAGAAGAAGGAAGGAAGGAAAGCGAAGAGGGAAGACAGGCAAGAAGAGGAAAGAAGGAAGGAAAGAAGAAAAGTATCCTAGAATGTGATAAATACTATAGAAAAAAAGAAAAGTGGGGAATAAAGATAGTGGGAAGTATTATATGTGCTTGTGGTTTTGTGGTATTAAATGGCTATATGTCTGGGGTGCTGGAAAGGCTTTATTAAAAAGCTGATATTCAAACAAATAAAACTTAAAGGAGACAAGGAAGTTAGCTGTGAAATGGAATTGACTATGCAGATTTCTGGGGCTGTGGCATCCCAGGCAGATGGAAGAGAGTGCAAAGACTTTAATGCAGGATTATTCCTGGTGTATTCAAGGAAGTCAGTGTGACTGCAGCAGAATGCAAATTGGGAAGAATAAAAGGACAGAAGGATGGTGAGGAAGAGTGGAGCTAGGGAACGTAGGGCATCATGGATAGTTTAAAAATTGTGGTCTGTATTCTGAGGGAAATTCATATCCATGCTGAGTCTTGAGCATAGGAATGTCAGTATCTGACTTCCAATTTTAAAATATCACTTTGGCTATTTAAAATAAAGTGAATGAGGCAAGAGTAGAGAGATCAGTTAGGAGATTATTACGGTAACCAAACAAGAGATAATATTCATGTCGATGTATGGCAAACCCAATAGAGTATTGTAAAGTTAAATTTAAAAATAAATAAATAAATAAATTTTTAAAAAAAAGAGAGATAATAGTGTCTAGAAGTATATTTTGAAGGTTAAGGTAGCAGTATTTCTAGGGATATTGACCAATATGTTTTTGAAAAAGAGATGTCACAGATGATTCTCAAGTCCCTTGCCTATTTTCTAATCAAGCTATCTGTCTTTTGGTATAGTGAGTTCTAGGAGTTCTTTGGATATTTTAGACATTAACCCTTATCAGATACACGATTTGCAAATATTATCTCCCATTCCGTAGGTTGTTTTTAAATCTGTTGATAGTTCTTTTGCTGTGCAGAAGTTTTTTAGTTTGATATAGTCTCACTCGGGCCTCCCTGGTGGCTCAGACGGTAAAGTGTCAGCCTGCAATGCGGAGTCTTTGTCTAGTTTCATAGATTTGTCATAGTCTCACTTGTCTAGTTTAGCTTTTGCTGCCTGTGCTTTTCTTATCAAAGTTAAGAAATATTTGCAGATACTAATGTCATGATGTTTTCTTTTGTTTCCTTCTAGTGAGTTTACAGTTTCAGATCTTGTCCTTAAATCTTTAAGATTTTGAGTTGAATTTTGTGTATGGTACAAGTGTTCAGTTTCATTCTTTTGCATATGAATATTTAGTTTACCCAACATCATTTGTTGCAGAGACTACTTCTGCCATTGTGTATTTTTGGCACTGTTGTCAAAGATCAGTTGATGGTATTTGCATAAGTTTATTTCTAGGTTCTCTGTTCTGGCCCATTTGTCTATATGGCTATCTTTATACAAGTATCATGCTGTTTTAATTGCTCTAGCTTTATAATATATTTTGAAATCTGGAAATGTGATACCTTCAGCTTTGTTCTTTTTCTCAGGATAGCTTTGGCGGTTTGGTGTCCTTTGTGGTTCCATGTGAATTTTAGGATTGTTTCTTCTGTTTTTGTAAAAAAAAAAAAATGTCATTGGAATTTGTGAATGGGACTGCATTAAGCTTGCATACTGCTTTGAGTAATATGGACATTTTAACAATATTAAGTCTCAGTCCATGAACAGGAGCTGTCTTGCTATTTGTGCCTTCCTTCAATTCTTTCATCACAATCTTATAGTTTTCACCATACAAGTCTTTTCCCTCCTTTTTTAATCCCTGAGTATTTTACTCTTTTTGATGTCATTATAAGTGTAATTACTTAATTTCCTTTTTCAAATTGCTTGCTGTTAGTGTACAGAAATTCAACTGGTTTTATAAGTTGATTTTGTGCCCTACAATGTTACTGAGTTCATATTTTATTTATACCTGTTTTTTATAGAGCCTTTAAGATTTCTACATATAAGGTCATAACATCGACAAACAAATTATTTTGCTTCTAACTTTTCATCCTAGATGCCTTTGTTTCTTTTTTTTGCTAGTTGCTCTGTCTACCACTGTCAGTAATATGTAAGATAGAAGTGGTGAAAGTGGGCCTTTTTGCTTTGTTTCTAATCTTAGAAGAAAAGCTTTTGGTTTCTCCAAAGAATATGTTCAGATGACCAAGACATATATGAAAAGGTGCTCAACATCACTAATAATGAAGTGCAGATCAAAATCATAAAGAGATATTATCTTGTACCTGTTAAAATGATCAAGATATGTTTTAAAAAGGACAAAAAGTATTGGCAAACATACAGAGAATTTGGCACTTTTGTACAGTATTGTTGGGAATATATGTGGTGTAATCTCTATAGAAAGCAACATGACATTTTCTCAAATAATTAAAGATGGCATTGCCATATGATGCTGCAATCCACTTTTGGTTGTTTGTTCCAAAGAATGAAAATTGGGATCTTGAAAAGATGTATGCACCTCTTCAATGAAGCATTATTTATGATTGGCTAATATAGGAACAATCAAATGTCCAGCTCTGGATGACTGGATAAAGAAAATACAGTATATACATACAGTGTAATATTATTCAGCCATAAAAATTTAAGGAAATCCTGCCATATGTGACAACATGGATAAACCTTAAGAACATTGTGATATGTACAATAAGCCATTCATAGAAGGACAAATATTGGGTTGACCAAAAGATTCATTCAGGTTTTCCATAACATGTTAAGGAATGACCCAAATGAACCATTTGGTCAATGAAATGCTTCATAATTTCACTTATATCAAGTATCTAAAGTAGTAAAACTCATGGAAGCAGAAAATAGAATGGTGGTTGCCCCCTAGGAGTTGGGGATAATTGGAAGTTGCTGTTCAATTGGGTATAAAATTTCAGTTATGCAAGATGAGTCAGTTCAGAGATCTACTCTACATTGTGCTTATAGTTAACAATAGTGTCCTGTACACTTAAAATTTTGTTCAGAAGGTAGATTACATGTTGTCAATTCTCACTACAATACAAAAAGAAAAGGTAAAAGAAAAGGAAATGGAAAAGAAAAACATGAGGCCACGGCTTTGGCTTGAGCAACTGGAGGTATGATTTTGTCCTAACTGAAATAGTTAATTCAGCCAACTGAAACCAAAGTGGAACATATTTTGGAGCAGAAAATGATGAAAGACTGAATGTGGCAGCATTAATAGAGAACACGTTACAAGAAATAAAGACAAAAATAGAAACAATAATTTTCCTGAGTTCTGCTGAAACCCTAGGGAGGGGAGTAAAGAGATCTCTTTCTTTTCTTTTTCTAGTAAGAAGGAAACACATATTTATGTAATGGATGAGAATGACCCAGTGGAGAAGAAAAGATCAACTGATGATAGAGGAGAGAATGGGGTCTCTTTCACAAGTACAGGATGGTGTACCTGTGGTAAAAAGCGAGGGTAGGTTATGACAGATGGGTAGAAATCTGATGGAATTCTGTAGAATTTCTGCACTGTTTGCTTTCATTTTCTCAGTAATGTATGAAATATGTTGTCAGCTGAGAGAGAGGGTGGAGATGGAGGTGTTATATTTTAAAGAAGAGAAATGAAAAGAAATTACTAGTAGAGTGAAGGCAGTATCATTTACTTCTCTTCATGGTTGAGTGTGCATGTGTGTGTGTGTGTGTACTTGTCCATGTTCTACTAACATGCCCAGGCACAAAGTAGGTAGGGTTTGATTTTATTAAGGCTGTAGTTTTATCAAGCCAGTACCAAGCACCATCAAGTGATAGAGGGGAAAACAAGTAGAAGGAGTAATTATAATAATTATAATGATATACCATGGATGTTAGGCTAAGTAAGGATGAGAATGAGGACATCTTGGTGTGATAGATGGTCATAAAATCGATTGATTGGAGGGGCAGATGGGTGTCAAAAGACTAATGGGGTCAGGATATAAGAGAGGCTGAGTTACAAAAGTAGGCAGTACTAATAGAAAGTGAGTTGCATGAAATGGAGATTAATGAAGGGTTATAAAAAATGATGAGATATGACTATGAGTGTGAGTAGCTGAAGCTGGATTGAAGACACAAAGAGGAGTGTAAACAGAAGATAAATTCACATAAACAGAAGTGAAAGTATAGGAAGAATCACCAGCTTGTTTCTAGAATAACCTCCACTGGAGACAGGAGTACTAAGTGGTAGAGAGTTGGGAGTTTAAATTATCCAAAAAGAAGGAGGAATGACAACAAGGAGATATAGTCTCCATGAATGAGAGGCAATGCATGTCATAACCAGATGACGAGAGGCTCAAACCTGAGAATATGTACAGAGCACTGAGGGAGCATAGTCGGCCAGTGACAGCAAACAAGATACCCCTTTTCACATCTTCAGTCCAGAAATTTGAAGGCACAGGGAGGGAAAACTGCTACCACTTGAGCAGTCTGACAGGAGGAAAATCCTAGGAAGAGGAGGGTTTTCATTGGAGCAAGAATGTGAAATGTGCATTTGGAAATATGGTTGAGATTTTTTTCAGTGATAAAGTACATACTAAGCATTTAAGATGGAGAGTGAAGGCAAAGCTTTGGGCGTTTAGTGATAAGGAAAGAGGGATCTATGGAACCTATGGATTTTAACCTCTGGTGAATGGATTAGAAAAACTAGGGGGGTGTGGATGAATCCTGGAGTGCAGGCTCACTGTTGTTGCTGAGGAAATATCCTCAGTCTCTTTCTCTCATTTAAAGCAGTAATCCCTTGGCAATGCTGGAGGAAACATGGAATCATCCCTTATGATAAAGAAATGGCTGTCCTTGGGAGGGAGGAGGAGACAGATGATTATAAAGGTATAATATTTCCTATTCAAGTATAAAAAAGGAAGAATCATTTTCTAATAGGAATTTAACACTATAAGACATCTGATGACAGGGACGTCTTATTCATACTTGTTTCTATATTGTCTTGCACATTGTTTGTTAGATGAGTCACAAAACTGTGATAAGGAGAATAGGAAAGAAGGCAAGAAAAGGTAAGAAGGAAAGAGAACAATAGAAAGGCAAACTCAAAAAAATGAAAGATTAGCATATATTGGCCTGGTAAAGTGGCAGTCCACTTTACTGGAATCCAGGAAAGACAAATTTTGTTGATTAAGGATCTAGCTTAGTTTGAGTATATGTGTGTTCATGGTTCAATATAAAACTGATACTTCTCATTTTGAAGAGGTATAACTCAGTGAGTTAAGAAACCAGTGAGCTAGGAGTCGAAAAAGTTAATAGGAAGATCATTCCATACCTTCTAAAAAATATGTGTGTACTGTATAATATAGCATAGAATAGTGTTCCTGCTGAAATAGTAGGTTAAGAAAGAGGAATGACTGTACTTAGAAGGCACAGCAATGACAGTTTGATCTTGTTATACCGTTTGTTTGTTTTTTTTGCTTTCCGGAAATATGTATCAAAAAAGTAGGTGCTAAAACATGACTTTCTATCTTTCTTTTGAGTCCATTAAGTGGGTATAATTCAACAATTGCCTCTAGGAAGATTACGCCTGTACCCATGACCATGACCTTTGTTCATCTTTCAATTTACTTGTGTTAAAAGAAACCGGATATTCTGAAGAAAATGCAAGAACTATATACATTCCATGTTGCCTGTTAATAATGTTATGATATATTAATGGGAGAGGCTGGAGAGTTTAAGAAAAAAAGTATAGAAACACGGGTACTTGTCCAAGTTCTGTCACTAACTATTATGACTGAGAACAACAGACCTGCTGTCACTAGGTGTCCATAGGTCGTGGAGAGAACATGTTAGGGGCAGGGTATCGTGACGGCCAAGTGCATGCATCACAGAATCAACAGACAATGCATTGAGTCCTAGCTCTATCCTGTATCAGCTGTAATGACTTTGCTAATTTACCACTAAGCTTTCAAAACCTTTGTGTCTTCTTCTGTAAAATTGAGATAATGCTTGTACCTCTCCATTATTCTTATTAGCAAATGAAATGGTGGATATCAAGGTGTTAGCAAAGTACCAGACACATGGTAAACACACCATGCATAGTACTGATTATTTTTGTACTACTGTTTCAAAAATAATTTTCTTGGTTGCCATATTTCATAAATTTAGACTACCTTTTTATAGATTTGTCACATGCCAGTGATTCAACATGATTTCTGGTGACTCCTTCCTAACTCACGGCTATCGGTCCTTAGGCACAAATGTAAATCCCCATTCTTGTATTGATCCTGCAGTAAAGACGATGGGGATTAGATCATTTGCACTTAGATTCTCCATCCCCCTTTTCTGGGAACCTGTCATGAGTGAGACTGCTGCCTTGTATATCAATAAGGGATTCTAAAAGGTGATTTCATTTGTGCCTTCATTTTGTTCCGCAAGGCGAGGGAATTAAATATTAATTAAGGAGTCTAATCCAGTAAATATGGAGATGGAACCACTTCAGACTTACAGAGTCTGTGAGAAAAGGAGCGGGAAAGGGTTTGAAGCCAACACTGAGCCAGGATGAGCAGAGTGAGGAGCAGAGCAAGAGGTGTGGGGATGAGATCAAAATGTTCAAGGAGACCAATCACAGTGTGCCAGGCAGAGGGCCTTTAACTACAGGAGAACACTGCAATATCACTCATCCTGAACACAGGTCATCAAACATTCACTGAATATCTACTACACGCTGGGAACCAGAAACACAAAGATAGACTTCACATAATCCCTGCCCCCAAGTAACTCACATCCTAGCAGGAAGAGAGAACTAAAATGGAGATGGGAGACAGAATAGCACAGTAATTAAGCACATTTCTTTGAAATGAGATTGTCTATGTTTAAAGCTCAGTGCTGCCATTTCCTACCCTTTGGGACATGGAAAATAACTTCATCTCTTTGAGCCTGAGCTTTGTTTTGTGTTTTTTTTTTTTTTTAATTGGTAAAATGGAAGAACCTACCCATGGATTTGTTGTGGAAAGTAAATGAGTAAAATATTGAAATGGGCTTAATGCAGTACCTACTGTCTAATTTAGGCAGTAATGCATTATTGTTACACAATGAATGTTACACAAAGAAGTTACTATTTGAGCTGGCCTTTGAAGCTAGAGGAAGATTGTTCCAGGTAGGAAAGAGAATAGATGACATCTGGTGTTAAAGCTTCAACAGAATCCAGAGTTGTGACCATGTTGTTATAGTTGGGAAATAAAGAACGATCTCATAATAGAGAAAATAACAATGTCTCGGGTAGGGAAGAAATTGGAAGTTAGAACTATATGGCAAAATGCTTTGACTTTACCATGTAAGCTAGTTGGGGCTGCTGAAGGTTATGAACAAAGGAGTAACTTGATTTGGTTTGCATTTTAGAAAAATGCAGTCTATATTAGGTAGGAGAGCTTGGACTAGAAAGGGGAATTAGAAGCCTAAGAGTCCATAATGGTCCCATCTGGGGCAGTGAAAGTGATGGGAAGGGATGTGGGAGGAGGAAGGTTTCAAAGGCAGCTTGGCTTGCAACCAACAAGCATGGACAAGGCTGGGTTCTTAGGGAGAAGGAAGATTCAAGAGGGTGACAGTAAGGATGACTAGGTTAGAAGAAAGTCAATAAGGAGAGACAAGAAAGAGGAGAACATCTGGCAGGGAAACAAGTTCAGTTTTGGAAAATATTGAGTGTAGGCTTCCTTGGATTTTTGTGTTAAGCCATTAAACAGATATTTAGAAATGCTTTAGTGAAGATAAGCAGAGTGTGAACCTGGGGATAGAGACACTCTCACCGGCAGGTTTAAAGTGGGGCCATCTCAGTGGTGGGATGCCTGGGGTGGGGCTGTCCAATGATCAGGACCAAGGAGAGGGTCCTAGAAGTATCCTTGTTTAAAGGACAGTCCAAGGACAATGAATCCGCACAGTCAATGGAAAAAGGATATCAGAGAAAAGAGGGGGTAAGTTTGTCCTCCTCTTAGAAGTGGAGATCACCAAGAAGAGCAAGGTCAGTGATGCCGAAGTGTTTAATTAGGATGAAAGATGAGGAGAGGCCTTTGGGTTTGACATTGATAACATTTGATGGAGCATTCTGAAGTGAGGCAGTTGCAGGTGCTTGATTAAAATGGCTAATGGAGAGGAGGGTGGAAAGAAAATGAAAGCAGAGAGCAGGCATAACATCCCGTACATCTGTAAAGACCTTGTATTCCCTCTACTAATGTTTTTTATACAGTAGATGATTTAACCATGCCTCTTGCTGTATTTTATAGTTTTCAGTCCAAAGGAGAGATGCTCAATGGCAATAATTTTCATCATATTCTGTCCAAGAGGACCTTGGTCGAGAGCAAGGATACTTAGGGAGAGGGCCAGATGCATGGGATGACTCAAATTAGAACTCGACGAATTACATTTGTTGAGAATCATGGGTCGTCAATAAGTGTCTCATAATTTATATAACATTTGGGGCATGATTATAAAACAAGAAGTCTTTAATTTTTTAAAAAAGAGTATAAAATATTCTGAATAAAAGGCTAAAATGTTTAACTGAAAAATGTAGCTTCTCTGCAAGCTGAATCAGTGCATTTCATTCAAAGCCACTGATCTCTGATCTGGAGTTACGTGGTTATTCACAAATTGCACCATATTCAGAAATATATATAGGCTTCTGTGATCCATTTAAAACTAAATCACAAATCTTTTTTTCTAAGAAGACCCCAACTTTCCAGATTTAGATGTGGGGATAAATCTTCCTACCAGAACTCTGGTATTCCAGATTTTGACAAGTGGCATAAAAATCGCTGAAAAATTAGTTTTTGTTCTAGTAAGTTAATTAGTCTTGAGTGTTTTCATCTGTAACTTTAGCTTCTTCTTGTCATTTGCCTGGCAGTGGAAGAGAAACTACGGTGTAGAAGCATAGACCTCTCTAGAGGCTGGATTCTGCTCCCCCTCCAGAAAATGCGGAAGTAACCACTCTTTCCTCTTTTATTTTTTAAATTTTCTTCAATAGAACATGTCATTTTAAAAAGCTTTTCAGTAATCCTTTTAAAATAACACAACCTTGGCAGTACCTTTTAAAAAAAAAAAAAGCAGTTACCTAGGTTGTAGATTCCAACAGACCTAAGTNTCTTTTATTTTTTAAATTTTCTTCAATAGAACATGTCATTTTAAAAAGCTTTTCAGTAATCCTTTTAAAATAACACAACCTTGGCAGTACCTTTTAAAAAAAAAAAAAGCAGTTACCTAGGTTGTAGATTCCAACAGACCTAAGTCAAAACCCCAAATCACTCGTTTGAAAGCTAGGTAATCAGCCAATTTCTTAAGCTTTCTGAATTTCTCTTCCATAAAGTAACAAAAAAGGGTATAAACACTCATTCTAAAAGGTTGTCCTGAGGAATATGTAAGCTAGTGCCTTATAGGAGCATTGCAACTTCCCTAGTTCAATACTCAAAAATGAGATAAAATAGGAATCGTATATAGAAACAATCATCCCTGGAAAATCCCTTAAACTGGCTCTAATGTAGAGAAGGCATGGTTTTTTTCATGAAGCCCTATACTGTGACAAGTAAGTATAAAAGCTTAATGCTTACAGTGATACCCAGAACATAATCACGTGAACGTGTATCAGACCTGGACATATTAACCGTATGGAGACACACATACTGTGAGTGGTCAGGGGGAAATGGCTTGCCTGACATATGAGCAGATTCACATCTCCCATCGGCACTCTCCCTGAAACATAAATACTTTCTTCCTCTCTTCTCTCCCCAGCATGCGCTATCAGGGAAGTCTCCAGTGTAACAATGGGAAACACCATAAGCCAAAGGCATGCCACAGTTCCTAGTACATAGTAAACACTCAATAAATAGCCATTACTAGTTTTAATGCCTTTTATTCTCCTAATAGATTTTTTTTTTTTTTCAAATAAAACTTGCTCTATAGCTTAGAAGGGATTTGAGGAGCCAACCTCAGAGCCAGCAGTATCAGAACTCTGAGCGAGGCGGCCTTGTCACCTAATCCACCCTTGGGTGACCATGCTCAGGTGATACAATGATGCAGGAAGATCGGGCTAGATAGGATCTGTGCAGTTAATTTTGGTCTCTCTCTGTGGTCCTCTGAGAGCCTGATCAGAGAAACATTTCCTTAAAGCTAATACACAGGAAGAACTAAAAGCTCCAAATTGGGCAGCTTCCGATGGATTTGAGGTAAACCCTTTACAAGGGAGAATGGATTTGATTATGTTTCTAGTTCCTGTCCTCAAAGAAAGATTTATCAGCTTATATATATTGTACGTGTGTGCATGTATACATGAGTGATGGGTTTAAGTTTTGAATAAAATATCTCTGATATTGAGAGAATAATACTACAATTTTTGGTTGGTGTCCCACTGCTTTCACAAAGATGCTCCTTGGGAATGCCGAACTAAACCGAAATGTCTGCCACCCTTGTTACTTGGTTGAAAAAATAATAATAATAATAATACAGTTTAAAGCAGCCTAAAGACAGAAACAAAAAATCAATGTTATCCTTAGCTTACTGATGCTGTGCTAATGTATCTGCCATAGGGAAAAAGTAATTCTAAATATTAAACTAGCTTTTAACCATTAGTTTGAATATCTTAATCTCCCTTCTAATGAACTCACCAACTTATGTTTCAAAGGGCTTCACATTTTAGACTCAAAAGTATGTGTCATGGTGGATAGACACAACAACAGCAACAAAAAAAAAACCAAGAACTTTCTTTTAAATGGCATTGAAGATTCTAAAACCTTGCTTGAGTGCTCTACTGCTGATTTCTCTGAGGAGTAAAATATACGTGGAAACTTCTTCAGAAAAGAACATATTAAAGTTGAAGTACAAGGATTTTTAGATCAAAAGGATAATGATTTTTTAAAATCTTTACTATGTGATAAATTATTCCGAAGGCATTATAAAGATGTACAAACTTTCACTAGGGAATAACCCAGAAACTTGGTGGTGACTTTGAAATTGGTATAGACATAATGTGAACCTCCTTCCATCCTTGGCAGAGGTTGTTTATAGCATGATCCTACTACTATTTCTTAAAAAGTCATTTTCTTATCATCAGAAGATTTTTCCTTTTCATTTTTAAGGGAAACACACAGAAACAGCTGCACGTATTAAAACATGTGAAACACAATACCCTCACTGCCAGTTTCCCTCTACTTAAAAGATTTCATAGAGAATTGTGAAATTATCTCCCTCCATTACTTACCTTTCACGAAGAAAATGGCACCAAATTTTAAAGCAATTTGAATCTCAAAGCGGGCCATCTCTGCCTCTCCCCTGGTCTGTAGGCCAGGAGAAAATCATTGAACTTGAAGATGAGTAGCAGAGAGGGGTAGCAGAGAGACAGGGGTACCACTGTGTTTAAGAGGCAGGAGGAGAGATGAAAGGCCTCTGAAACTGGGGAATTTCCTGGTGCATTTCCCTGAGAAGGCACTAATGATGGTGATTCAGGGTTATACAAAATCACTAACTATCCATTCAGCATCGGGAAAGATCAGAAAGTCCTATCCTTACCGTGAAGGCAGGATTCCTACAGGCAAATGTTATNCTGGGGAATTTCCTGGTGCATTTCCCTGAGCAGGCACTAATGATGGTGATTCATGGTTATACAAAATCACTAACTATCCATCAGCATCGGGAAAGATCAGAAAGTCCTATCCTTACCGTGAAGGCAGGATTCCTACAGGCAAATGTTATGATTGACTATCACTTGGGCCTTAAGTGAAAGCAAGGTGAGTTTAAGCTCTTGAAAATGAGAAAGCTCTGATGGAGCCCCTTCAAGAGAAAGAAACCTTTGAAGGAAGGAAGCTCTTTTACCATTTTTGTTAGTAAGGCCGGAAGCAACTCCCTAGGAAGTTTGTCACAATTGCTCTTGCAGGAAAAACTGTATTTTTTGCCACATTCTCTAGTGAAAGCAAAACCAGTGCTGCTGACTATAGAAATCGGTAACGACCATCTCTGGGAGTGTTGATTATATCCTTCCACTTCTTGATGCCCTTGAGAGATTGCCCGTGCTTCTCCAAGTTTAGTAACAGCATTCTTGAGGTATAATTCACATAGCATACATTCACCCTTTTAAAGTATGCAGTTCTCTGGTTTCTGGTATATTCACAGAGTTGTGCCACCATCAGCACCATCAATTTTAGAACATTGTTAGGAACCACAGAGAAACCGAGTACCTTTAAGCAGTCACTTCCTAGTCTTCCCACTCCCCCTGTGCCACCAGCCTATGCAAATTATCAGTCTGTCTTGAACCTGTGAGTTTATCTATTCTGAACATTACATCTAAATGGAATCATGTAATACATGGTCATTTTGACTAGATTCTTTCACTTAGCATCTTCTCAAAGTTTGCTTGCCCATACTATACCTTATATCAGTGTAACATTCCTTATTATTGATGAATAATATTCCATTTATTAATATACCATGTTTGTTTATAAATTTATTAAGATTTGTGTTATTTCCACTTTGGGGCTGCTCCAGGGATTGTTGACCTTGGTGTTGTTAGTGACTTCTGAATGGTATGACACTGACTAGCTGTGGGACCATGGTCAAGTTACATAGACTTATGGCCCTTTATTTTCTCATTTTATACAACTAAGCATCCTACACCATCTCTTTGGCTTGGTGTGTGAATTAAATGAGATAACCATTGAACAATTTTCCATCTCTTAAATAGGTATCATATAATATGAGCTTTCCCATAGAGATGATATATGTTTTATATAAAAGTAACTTGAATAATGCCAGGCTAACACACTCTATTTTAAATCAAGTGAGTGAAGACTCCAGAGACGCCTCCTGGTATTGACAATGTGCTCTGTGAAGGACTCAACAAAGATCCATGAGAGTTGTTTCTGCTCATCTTTTCCTAACTAGTCTCACTCTGTAGTGCCAGGTGTAAAACATTAAAGATTTTCGCCTTAATACAGGGCAATTAAAAAAAAGAAAACCTAAATCAATGCTAACAACTTGCCCCAAAGTGGAACTAGCACAGTTCTTCCCATTTCCCAGGATCATCTGATGAGGAACAGGTAATGTCCTGGGTTCACTAGGTAATCCAGGATTTCAGAAACCTAAGAACTAAGCCTTTTTACCTCTTTAAATTTAAAGTGTTGTTTTTCATGTGATGTCAAAACGTTCTCATTTGAATTTCAACCAGAAGAGTCTGCAGGATACAAATAGGACCCTTCAGAGAAGTCTGAGAGTCTGCCAAGAGTTTCTTTAGTAATTGAGTCAAAGATAGTGGCTCACCAAGTCTTTAAGTAGAAATGCCATACCTAAATAAACACGTCTAAATGAGGTTGCAAAGAACGAATAGACTTGTTTAATTAAACTTACTTGTAAAGTTTGCTTAGAGTGTGTAGTAATTCACCTTGTCAGTTCTCATCCAGGATGTTTAATGATGGGTTTGCTTTCGTTTCCGAATCAAAATCAGCTTATCCCTCTTTATAGCCTGACATTAGGCAGCCTGTGGAAATTGCATTATTCTCCACATGAATATTCATAGAATTAAGTATTATCGATGGACTTAAAGAGCTCAATTATTTTTTGCAATTGCATGCTTAGTTGCTTATGCTGAAGTAGAATTGATTGAATATTTCAAAGCCTGGTCAAATCCCTGAAATAGAAAATGTGAATGGGTATCAGCACCATCAGAAACCACCATCCTTGCTTTATCAGTTGGATTTTTAAGACAATTATAATCAATGTTATTCCTTGATTTATGATTCACACCATGTCTTTTATAAAGAGCACAATGTTTTGCTCACATAACTCTGTGAACAGAAAGTACTTTACAGATGAGGAAACTGACTGACCTACAAGAAAGATGTCTTATCTAAGATCATACAGCAGTTCCAGGGCAGGAATAGAGACGCAGATGTTAGAGATTGAGGATACGTGGACGTGGGTATGAATCGGGAGGTTAGGTGTGACATACACACGCTGTCAAGTGTGCAACAGAGAGCACTAGGAAGCTGCAGTGTAGCACGGGGAGCTCAGCTCGTACATTGTGATGACCTCGGGGGTGGGATGAGGGGCTTGGGAGGGTGGCTCCAGAGGGAGGGGACGTGTTTACGAATGGTTGATTCACACCATACAGCAGAAACCAACACAACATTGTAAAGCAATTATACACTGATAAAACATTTCTGAAGTACTGAAGCAAGATTGTAACCTAGACCCTTTTGGCTCCTAGTTCTTTATTTCATTTTCTGCATCCTATCGCCTCCTTGGGGAATGAGTTGTTCCTATAGGTTTGAAAGTACCTACCTAGCTTAGATCATAATTTTAGGGCCTGTCCATGCCATGGTACTGTTAGTTTAATTGCCAGGCCGCTGAGCCACACGGACACTTGGTAGTGGACAGAATTCAGCATTTCTTGATGCCAAGGTAAATGTAATTCTTCATTAATCATTTAATAAAAAATAAGGTGTTTGTTTACAATAGTAATTAAACATTCAAAGAAAACACACACTGGCAATTCATTTGATAAACACTGAGTGCAAATAAGCGAGCAAAAGAAATGAGGGTAAGTTAATTCTGTACACATTTGAAGTATACCACGTGCTTTGCCTTTGCTTCAGAGACGTTCAAGGTCATCTTCTTTTCTAGGATTCTTGTCACTCTATAGGAACATTACTATTACAGTGATGGTTGGTGGTAACTGGTTTGTAGAGATATAGGGTATTTGAAAACAGTGGTCTCAAATTCAAATGCCATAGGAACAAGGTGGGTGATATACATGGCTGGGGGTTTGGTGGTTAGAGGTCTAAGTGTGTGTGTGTTTTGCAGGTGGTGGGAACTAAGAGGGCCAGCACATGTGTCAAGTTAAAGGAGATGCACCTTGCTCTGGTTGGTTATTGCCACCTCGACATCAGCATCTAATTTTTCCAGATCTTGTGGTTTTCCGAATAAAGTCAGAAATCAGTATTTCTTATAAGTTGTGAATTCTCATGATCCATCCACCCCCTCTTCCCTCTTGGTGGCATATGTTTGTTCTCTATGTTTGTGTCTCTATTTCTCCTTTGCAAATAAATTCACCTGTACCATTTTTCTAGATTCCTCATATACACATTAGTGTATGATATTTGCTTTTCTCTTTCTGACTCACTTCACTCTGTATGACAGTGTCCAGGTCCACCCACATAAACACACAACTGTGTATAAAATAGATAGCTAATGAGAACCTACTGTGCTGCCCAGGGAACTCAACTCAATGTTGCGACCTAAACGGGGAAGAAATCCAAGAAGTGGGGAGACACGTGTACATATAGCTGATTCGCTTTGCTGCGGACACAACATTGTAAATCAACTATATTCTAATTTTTTTTAATTAATTTTTTTATGTTGTAAGGTCACTTAATATTTGAATTGATTAAATTCAATGAAATAAAATCACTTGTAGGACAAACAAAAGCACAAGCCACAGCTATTAGTCCACAGGCCATTTAATCAACTTCCATAGCTACAGACGTTCCTCCTGGGAAGAGAATCCATCCCCATTCAATACTGAGGTGCTGCAAGTGGAAAGTTCATACAAAGAATCAGACTTTACCAAACCTTTTTTCCCCCCTCTGGAGAAACCCCTAAACTTCGTTTCATTCCCTTAATTCCATTGTGGCTCATTGAGATTTCTTGGTTCAATTAAAGATGTCAATCTAATATTTACCTTAAAACCCAAGCACAGATGAGATCAGCCATCAGCCACATTCAAGGTGGTATGCCATAGACCCAAATCAAAATCTTACATATTTATCTTTCCCACTGCTTCTTTGGAGCAGTTCCTCAGAACTATCTGAGGTGCTTTTTCCCAGTCTGCAGTCCTCATTTTGCCCTAAATAAAACTTGATTTGCAAAAAGGAAAGGAAAATGAAAAGAAAGCCAANACTAGGACCCAACTCCGCCGAAAATAAATTTTTAAAAAAGGTTAAAAAGGCATACTTCTGACGGTCCCGGTGCCTAAGTACTGTGGTTAATATTATCTATAAATAATGCAGTGAGGGAAACAGATGCAGTCACTCTCCGTAAGCAGTGATGGTGATTCTAACTGTGTGGTTGAAAGGCTTAGTCTAGGTTTCAGAGTTCGCTATTAATGTTTTGGCTAAACCTTCACTTTGGAAGAGGAAATAGGTTCCATCGGAGACTCGTTTCTTACCCGTGGTCCCCCGTCAGACCAATATTTGGGCCTTGGTGTTTTTCAGCGCTCGGTTCTGCTGAAGATGTCACTGGTTTCTGTAATGGTAGAAATAGTTCTGTGTCTTGACTGGTAAAGAGCCTTTCCACTGGCCTTTACGGGTGTTTGGTATGGGTGTGCTTTTTCAATGAGAAATGTAGATCTCCAGGACTTTCACCTGGCACTGTCTCCTGTGAGATGAGACTGTGACCACATTTTCAGCTCGGACAACACCAACAGGACCTTGAGGCACATCATATGCAAGAAAAGCAGGCGTGCACTGTTGTAATTGGAATATGGCAGTGTTCCAACACGCAGAGCATTTGTGTGTTACCGTATTAATATTAAATGCGAGACTCTTTGTTCTTGCAGCATTAAGGTTACAAATGTGCACATGCCAAAACTGGGAAGGAGCAGAAAATAAGATTCTCATGGTGACATCTGTTCTCCACCATGTACATGTTCTGTAGTACAGTGTGTGGTTTGAAGACTGATTAGATATGCAAAGCCTTTGGTATGTAGTGTGATTAAGAACCTGAACTTCAGCCTGCTGGGGAGGCAGAGGGATGAGGTGAGGAGGGCAGTGAGCCAAGACTGGTTCACTCGCAGTTCGGATTTTACTGTCGGATTCTAGGCAGGCGATTAGCCGGCCCACACCTTGGGTTCTCTGTAATTTAGAAGCAGTAGTCGGAGCTTTCTTCTTAGTTCACCTGGTTCCCAGAAGGTGGGGCCAAGATTCTGTGGAGGGTATCTCCAAAGGATGTTGAATCTCTGTCATCATATTGGGTTGGCCAATAAATTTGTTTGGGTTTTTCCATAAGAAAAACCCAGGCAAACGTTTTGGCCAACCCAATAGTTGAGGTGGTGACTTTCTGTCGTGGGTTAGGATGTGGTGCCACGCTGGACAGGCGAGGGCTCCTCAGCCTTATCGGTTTGCAGGTGCTTTACATTAATTGACACATGTCATGCACATTTTCTCTCTTTTGCCTGTAATTGGTGACATTTTAATCAAATCAACCAATATTTATTTATTGTCTATTGTGTTTAAGATTGATGTCAGAAGAGAGGCTAGGAAGAGATGCTTTCAAAAAGGACCAAGTCAGAATATATGAGAAAAAATACATACCAACCTACAGTAATACAATGCACATAAATAAAACATAGTTCATTTCCAGTATGGAGTAGGGTTGTGTCTCCATGTTGCCAAATTTATTATTTGATTCTTCTCAATTTTGATTTGTAACTGAAATAGTGCATTGATATTTTTGTATTTAATTTGTTTGCTTTNACAGTAATACAATGCACATAAATAAAACATAGTTCATTTCCAGTATGGAGTAGGGTTGTGTCTCCATGTTGCCAAATTTATTATTTGATTCTTCTCAATTTTGATTTGTAACTGAAATAGTGCATTGATATTTTTGTATTTAATTTGTTTGCTTTTCAATTGGAAAAGTGAAATGGAAGGAAAATATCTGGGTTTTTTTTTTAGATTTCTCCTCTTGCTCAGCTACTTTGGAGTTGTATTACTGAGTATTTTCTGTTCCTTAACATATACTTAGGCTATTGGATGTTTACATTTTGGATTTGTGAGCTGAAAATCCTCTTCTCGCTCTATCTTTAAATGATTAAATAGAAGGGGTTTCTGGAGAAGGAAATGGCAACCCACTCCAGTATTCTTGCCTAGAGAATCCCATGCACGGAGGAGCTTGGTGGGCTACAGTCCACGGGTCGCAAAGTGTCGGACACGACTAAGCGACTTCACTTCACTTAGAAGGGGTTTCAGGTTTTCATTTAGTTATTAGGTTGATGCAAATGTAATTGCAGTTTCAAATTGTGAATTTTAAATCATTATATTGATAACTAGACTCAAACACATCTTTACTAATCAAAATAGGAACCATTACAATAAACACGTTTTTGCCAACCAGAAATAAGTTTGCTTATTCCTATAGCATATAAATCCTTGCTTTTGGATTCAGTCAACTCTTGGAAAGTTTTTTCTTTTCTTTCTTTCTTTATTTTTTACTATTTCATTAACACTTTAAATTCACAAAGAGTATATGCTTAGCTGTATTCAGCTTTTTGAAATGAAGATTTTTAAAAGTGCACAAATCTTTAAGGATGCAGTGAACACTGCACAGTGTATTGACCAACGAGACAGCCTAGAGGGTGGTGTGATATGTATTTAGGAGCCAAGCCCTGGATTTGGAGGGAATCCCCACCATTTAGGACTGAACAGAGAATTGGTTGCTGACAGGCTCGACCCTTGACTTTGGACTTGAGAGACAAACTGAGGGGGTCTGTGAGTGCATAAAACCACTGAATTCAGGGCAGGCGGCAACAGGAGTGTCCAGAGTCAGTTTGGATTGTGGAGCCAGTCTGAAGTGAGCTGGGGTGGCCAGAGGCTGCAAGTGTTGCAACCGAAGTCCAGAATCCATGAACAGTGAGCAGCCATCTTCTAAACATCGCTTGGTTCCAACCCCTAAGATGACTTTCTCAAACAAAGGGGAAAGCGTTTTCTGGTTGTGGTGGTAGAAGCATTTTCTTGCTGGTTGTGGAAGCATTTTCCCTGCAAAAACTTGTTGAGATGCTCGAAGAAACGGTTGTCAGTTGGCGAGAGGGCAGGTGAACACGGCAGCCGGGGCAGAACTTTGTAGGGCAGTGTGTGCACCTCCTGCAGTGCTGGTTGTGCGACGTGCAGCTGGGCATTGCTGTGGAGAATTGGGCCCTTTCTGTTGACCGAGACTGGCTGCAGGCGTTGCAGGTTTCAGGGCATCTCATTGGTTTGTTGAGCATACTTCTCAGATATGAGGGTTTCGCGGGGATTCAGAAAGCTGTAGTGGATCAGACTGGCAGCAGACAGACCACCAGTGACCGCGACTTTTTTTTTTGCTTCAAGTTTGGCTTTGGGAAGTGCTTTGGAGCTTCCTCTCAGTCCAACCACTGAGCTGGTCATCACCAGCTGTTTTAAAAAAATCCACTTTTCATCATACATCACAATCTGATCAGTAAATGGTTTGTTGCTGTCATGAAGAATAAGAGAAGAACAGCACTTCAAACCCGTGATTTTCCTGGTCAGCCCTCGAGGCACCCACTTATCGAGGTTTTTCACCTTCCCAATGTGGTCAAATGCCGAATGACTATTGAACGGTCAATGTTAAGTTCTTTGGCAGCTTCTCATGTAGCCGTAAGAGGATCATCGAAGCTGATTGGTCGTTATCAACTTCCGATGGCCCACCACTGTGCTCTTCATTTCAAGGCTCTGTCTCTTTTGTAAAACTTCTTGAACAGCCAATACACTGTACGTGTGTCAGCAGTTCCTGTGCCAAATGCATTGCTGATGTTGTGAGTTGTCTTCACTGCTTTATGACCCATTTTGAATTTGAATAAGAAAATCACTCAAATTTACTTTTTGTGTAATGTTATTTTCCTAGTTTAAAATAAATATAAAATAAACAGCAAGGAAAAGTCATGAGCAAAACAACATAAAATGAGAAATGTGAAATAAAATGATGTATAACATAACCGTATTTATTTAAGAATGTATTCCAATATCAAACAGCAAATTTCAACAAGGCAAAGCCACAATTACTTTTGCACCAACCTAAGCTGGATTAAAGCTCAACATTCAGAAAACTAAGATCATGGCATCTAGTCCCATCACTTTGGAGACGGTGTCAGGCGTTGTTTTGGGGCTCCAAAATCACTGCAAATGGTGATTGCAGCCATGAAATTAAAAGACGCTTACTCCTTGGAAGGAAAGTTATGACCAACCTAGATAGCATATTCAAAAGCAGAGACATTACTTTGCCAACAAAGGTCCGACCAACCTAGGAAGCATATTCAAAAGCAGTGACATTACTTTGCCAACAAAGATCCATCTACTCTAGGCTATGGTTTTTCCAGTGGTCATGTATGAATGTGAGAGTTGGACTGTGAGGAAAGCTGAACGCCAAAGAATTGATGCTTTTGAACTGTGGTGCTGGAAAAGACTCTTGCAAGTCCCTTGGACTGCAAGGAGATCCAACCAGTCCATCCTAAAGGAGACCAGTCCTGGGTATTCGTTGGAAGGACAGATGCTGAGGTTGAAACTCCAATACTTTGGCCACCTCATGCGAAGAGTTGACTCATTGGAAAAGACCCTGATNCAAGGCCTCCCTTTCGTCACTGTCACCAGTTTTCTTCCAGCTCCCTGAAGCCCTTATCTGGGAGTTATTTTCAACTCTACTCTTCACCTTCCACGTCCAATTTATCACCAACACCTGCTGATTCTTTCCCAATAGAGCCTCTTAGATCATCCCTTCTTATTCGTTTCTAGAGCCCCCATCCCTGTCCCCTTCCATCATTCTGTGCGTGGAGAACCGTGGCACTATCCCACTTCATCTCCCTGCCACCTCTCTCCCCATGCCAGGAGAGCCTATATATACCCCGCTGCCAGATGGATCTCTTAAATATTGATTATATCCATTCACATTGCCTCCCCATGGCACTGAGCCTTTTGCTTATTCTCTATTTCGGCCGACGGAACATAGGCACCCTTGCCTTCTCTCTTCCCCTTTCCTTACACACATCATTGGCCAATTATATTTGTCATTTATAATTTTTTTGAGCCAGGCACTATGCTAAGTGCTTTCCATGCATTATCTAGTTTAAGACTTACAGCATTCTCACACGATAAGTGAAATGGTTCCCTTTCTATAATCAAAGAAACAGAGGCTCAGAAATATGAAACAGCTGGCCATCAGTATACAGCTGTAAGAGGTCAAGCTGGGCTCCAACTATGCACTTCTGCCTTTGCAATGATGCAATCGGGCAGCTTGCAACACTGGTACCTTTATCGAGGTGCCTGTACTTCCATTACCTTTGGGTGAGTTTGCATTTTTAAAAATAAATTTATAGGGCTTCCCAGTTGGTGCAGTGGTAAAGAAACTACCTGTCAATGCAGGAGATGCAGGTTTGGTCCTTGGGTCAGAAAGATCCCCTGGAGAAGGAACTAGCAACCCACTCCAGTAGTCTTGCCTGGGAAATCCCATGAATAGAGGAGCCTGGCAGCTTGCAGTCCATGGGGTCCCAGAGTCAGCTATAACTTAGGGACTGAGTATGCAAATATATTTATATGAAGATATTTCTAAAAGACACACCTGCACACACACACTGATGCCATATTTTGTAAACCTTGGATCACTTTTATTTCCTTCCTTAGTTCATGTTTTATTTTAAAATGCTTTTCTCTTCTTTAGAACATGAGAGAGTAGGTAGTTGCTCATTTCAGGAGGATTTAAAAGCAAAAATTGTGTGGACAGAGAGGATTTGATATATTTCTAGAGTTCCTTTTTACATGTTAATGGCACACCTAGAGTGCCTGTTCACAGGGGGTATCCACTTCTGCATTTGACACGTAAGATGAATTTTTTGTGGTTGAAGAAAAGTGAAAGTGAAGTTGCTCAGTCGTGTCTGACTCTTTGCGACCCCATGGACTGTAGCTTACTATGCTCCTCCATCCATGGGATTTTCCAGGCAAGAGTACCAGAGTGGGTTGCCATTGCCTTCTCCAGAGGATCCTCCTGACCCAGGGATCGAACTCAGGTCTTCCACATTGTAGGTAGACGCTTTACTGTCTGAGCCACCAGGGGAGTCCTGTGATCAAAACAGCAGGTGATATAAAGTGAGTAAAAGCCAATGTGTGTCATTTTAAAACATTATAGGATGGAAATGGGGAGTAAAAGAGGACAGTACAGCTGAGAGATTCTCTGACTAAAACATTTGAGGCTTCCACTGGGGAAGAAAGTGTGTTAAATGGGTCCTGGGAATTTCGAGGAAACAGTCTGCCATTAGGACTTGAGAACAGAGGTCACTTCTTAAGATGGGCTTCAAGTCCTCCTCAGGTCTCAGACGGCCTTCAGGTCTCCTGAAGCATGGATGGGGCTCCAAAGTGCCTATATTTAATATTCACTTTTTTCTGACAATGCATGTCCCTCATTCCCTCTGTGCGCATTCAGAAACTGACCCTGCTTTTCCTCCGAAATTTCTGCTTTTATTTTTCTGCATTGATTTGCATTGGATAATGTGTCGCTTAGTGTTTGTGCTTGTTTGTGTGCAGCCTAGTCTCCCTCCCCACCAAATTAAACTGCTTTGTAGAGACATAGAGAATCAAAATATTTTCCATTCTTTCATACAAGACTTTGAACCCATAGTCCCTAATGAAGGTGAACATCCACCACACTAATTGGGTCACTTTGTAAAGATGGCTTTGTTGCCATATTTTATTTTAATGTTTCCACTTGGTAAACCACAGACTGTATTTTCTTCCATTTTGAAACTTAAGAAAGGCAATGTTTTGTAAGCAAACCTCTGACCATTTAGCCATATCAGAACAATGAGCAGATTATAAATAGTAAAGAATCTGTGACCATTTGGAGGACATGGAGATTTGGATACTTTCAAAATTGTGTGTGATTGATTTTGGATTCAATCTGTACTTTTCGCTTTTATAATTTTTTTTCTATAAAAATGTTAATATCTATTCTGGAAGGATAAAAATATTAATATTCTGAGGATTTGTCTTGTTTGGTTTTAAAAGGTCAAGTACAAGGAAATCAAAATTTATAAAAGCAATTGGTGAGGAAGATGATGAGTAAATTATATAATATTCTTTGTTATTGAGAATGAGTAAAAATCATTATCCTATAGGTATTTATCAATAAATAAACATACTGCATTTATAAAGTTATAATTGCTTCAGGGTAGTTTAAACTTTAACATTTAATACAACAAAACATTGGGGAAAGTTCAATAATTTGAATAATGTAGAAAACCATGTTAAGCAATCCATACTTATGATTACATATATTTAATAAAATATAAAATAGAATCTATATATGAAAGATTATAAAATATAATTTATGTTGATGACTAGGTATCTGAAAAGTTTCATCAGCATCATTCCCTATTTTGCTTGGAGCTCTGAAAAGCCATGCTCAGTCAGAATGCTTGAAACAAAGAGATGGCTTTGTTTAAAGTTACATCATATATTTCAGCACATCCCCCGCCTAACATTATGGAAAGTGCATCCATTCAAAAGCCAGACAGACCTAGACTGCAATCTTGAATTTTCACATCACTTTCTCTGCTTCTTTGGATGAGTTCTGTGACTTCTCTTCAGTAAACTATGAATAAAAATGCTTATAAGACAGAAGATTCAAGAAGGGGAAACCCAGGTCTCATTGGGACTAAAATCCGATTTTTTAAAAAGTTGCCAGGTAAGAGAGGAAACTCACTCCAAGTTCTACCAAATAGTAAATATTCCAGGACTTTGCAGCAACAGAGAATTCTTTTTTTTTTTTAATGGAGTGGGTAAGAATTAAGTTAAACCTTGAAGGAAAAATAATAGTCAAAATGGCAAAAGAAAAGAAAAAGATAAGGAAAAGAAAGCAAAAGAATAGACATATTTTTAAAGTTCATTTTTCAGCTAAGCAGGTACAGAGAATTACATTCTACAAAACGTGCTCAGTCACCTAACAAATTGGGGCACCAGAGACAGGAGTATTTTGCAACCTGAAAGG
Organism: Neotragus pygmaeus; assembly: GCA_006410875.1. Lineage (NCBI taxonomy): Eukaryota > Metazoa > Chordata > Mammalia > Artiodactyla > Bovidae > Neotragus > Neotragus pygmaeus. The sequence continues at coordinate 1,181,758 of SJYV01032113.1, read as the reverse complement.
CACATGTCCTTGAAACATAGACATGTAATCACTGCCCTCTCTGAATAAAATTGTGGAGTGTCAGAACTTTTGATTCATCTAGAGAATCCTGAAATCCCAGTTTTGAAGAGCCCTCCGATTTCTGAAAATGTTAACTAAATTGTTAAAGTATTCTAGGATCAACTCAGAGAATCATGTGAACTCCTGGATGCTTAGTTCTTACTACACTGTGAGGACCATGTCACCCTGTAATAAGTATGACACAAGCATGGTGTTGTAGCTGTTTTTTCCCCTGTTTTCTGCAGTGGAACCCTGGCAGTTCTGCGACCTCACCTTCTACCAGTTCCTGCCGCACCTCCACCCGCCCTTCCCTGCCACATTACCTTTCAATAATGCAGACCACACCAGCTTGGAAGGTTTTGCCCTGGCTTCTCTCTGCCTGGGGTGGTCTTCTCCCAGATACCTTCCCATCTAGCCTTGTCTCCTGCAAATTCAAACATCAAGGTCATGTACAGTTGTAATTCCCTTTCCACTGCTGCTTTACCATGGTATCATTATCTTTTTTCTATAGTATTATTAATAAAACCCTCTAACCTACTATATAACTTGTTTATATATCACTGACTTTGCTTATCATCTGTCTCTCCCACTGAAATGTTTGGGGGTGGAAAAAATCTTTGTTTTGTCTACTAATAAAACTGAGTCTTTAGGTTGTATACGCTCAAAGCATTGGTTGTGAAACAAAATAAGTGAATTGGTAAATGAATTTATTTATGGTTTAAAGGCCATTGTAGAAAAGAATAGACGTCCTTTAAAGTTCAAAGCGAAACTAAATTAACCAGAGCAGAGAGGCCTTTCATTCAAATTTAGGATCAGTGGGGCCAGAGTAGTAAGAATTGGAAAGGGCTCCTGAAATTGTAAAAAGTACTTTGGGGATCCAGTTAAGCAGTAATAATGTTGATACTAAAAGAGTATTCTCTCGTTAACAAAACTTGCATTAAAAAAGTATTGTTGACATCTCAAAAGGAACAGCTTATCTTAGGCCACTGGTCTGTGCTTTTCATTGTATTTTTTCTGACAGTGGCAGTAAAGATAATTATATTTGAGTGTTAATGGCTGTTTTGCAAAACATTGTTCTGACAAAGTAGACACTCACACTAAAATTAACATTTTCATTGTATGTACGTTAACCTTGTTCTCAGTCAGTCAACTAACTTAAGTGCTTGTTGTAGCTCTATTGATCTAGAGATCAAACTAGTCTACATGTGACATATTATGGGGTATCATCCTTAAGGTTTTTAAAGGAGGGTTGTCAAAGGCCCCTCTCTGGAGCTCTGGAAAGAATGTAAATGAACATATAAAGATACTCATTGGGCAGTTTAATCTGCTAATCCAGAGCACAGACTGTGGAGACCAGTAGTCTGGGTTTAAAATGGCTCTCCTACTTTCAGCTGTTTTGTAAACTCCTAGATAGTTCACTGTGGGATTGTTTCCTCATCATAAAATAGAGGTAATGGGAAAAGCTATGCATAAAATTATTGTGAATATTATGAGCTAATGCATATAAGATAATTTAGCACACTGTTCTCAAGTACTGCTTGATACTTTTGACAGTATTCCCAGGAACATTGAGATAGGGTATACTCATGGCTTTCATACCCTATCTCAACCTTCCTGGGAGCTTTCATCGGAGAAGGCAATGGGAATATTCTTGCCTGGAAAATCCCATGGATGGAGGAGCCTGGTAGGCTGCTGTCCATGCTAAGGGTCGGACACGACTGAGCGACTTTCCTTTCACTTTTCACTTTCATGCATTGGAGAAGGAAATGGCAACCCACTCCAGTGTTCTTGCCTGGAGACTCCCAGGGATGGGGGAGCCTGGTGGGCTGCCCTCTATGGGGTCACACAGAGTCGGACACGACTGAAGTGACTTAGCAGCAGCAGCAGCATGACTTTCATAAATCATCATTGTATCTGTTTGCTATTTGTAATACAGCTTCCCTGGTGGCTCAGAGGATAGATGATAGTTTGACAATTAGAAGAGTTATTCTGTTCCAGTTGAATGTAATCTAATATCCTAGTTCTTTAAAAAAATTATGGCTAGCATTTTCACAATATTCAAAATAATTTAGAGGCCCACAGTATGCAGTTTGACAAGACAATTTCTCATTTCCAACCAACCAGCATCCCAGAAGGTCTATTTAATTCAAGCAAATCAACATATCCACGACTTCTGAGGTGAGCCTTCAGAAACTTCAATAGCCTTAAGCTAATAGGTAGAAAGCTACCTGTCTACCTGTTCAAGGGATTTTCATCTCTCTCCCAGTCTCTCATATTGCAAAAGGGCTCTGCAGCAATATGTCATCAGGAAGTTTCCCTTTGCGCACTGGAATGTTCTCTAGGATGGTTCAATGTTTATTTCACATGTCCCTTCCTTGTGAGAAGACAGTTCCAGGTGAGAAAAAGAGGGAGTTGCTAGGATGCACGCCACAGACAGCAATAGTCTATTTGATGTCCATTTCCAGAAGAAAAATGTAAAGTGGAATGACTAAAGGCCTTAATGTGAGATGCCCTCTCAAATCTTAATGCATCTACATGGAATCCTGGTGCCAGGGCTGCGAGGAACACACTATCAGGGTACAGAAATGAAGACCTCTCGGCTTTGAAGTTTAAATGCCCTGCTCAGCGGGGAGTCTGGAGAGATTTGTTCAACTGAAATGAGCTTATAATCAGGCTTTCATCCAATGATAAGGAAGGACCACACCCTGTAGTTTTATGATGCATTGTTACCAGGAAAACACAAATAGATTGCTCTGCTTTGGTGCGGTATTGATTCCTGCTCCTACACAGAATATTTTAAATTGCAATCAGGAAAATTTCCCATGTTAGACCACTTTGAAGAAAAAGCCACAAGTGAAGCTATATATATGTATGTTTAAGCAATACACAAGAAATAGAAATCCTACGTGTTTGCTTTTTTTTTTTTTTTTTCAGTTTCTTCTCCTGGTTTGGAGGGTGTTCCTAACACTTGCAATTATTTAAATAAAATGATTTTAGCATTTTTAGGGGTCATGGAGACATTTACTCAGCGAAGTTAGCTAGCTTGAAAGACATAAATTAACTGCTAATCAGTTCTTAATGAGAGCTGGGTGGCATGATGTTTCTGTGTTTATCTGCATGAACATACAGATCAGCCAAGCCACATTTTGGACCCACCATTTGTAAACTGGGTTGATTTTGAAGTGGATAAAATGCATGACTAGATATTGTGTCCACTGTGAGGTTGGCAGACTGTTGTTTATCACAAGGTTTTAGTGTTCTTAATGAACTGTTAACAAGCTGTCAATTACAATGTTTATGCAAATCAGGGAAAGAGACATTGAAGGATTGATGTGCCTAGCGTTAAGAATGACTCCTTGAAGTACCCTGATGTTAATAATTCCCCTTTTAATAACTATCTTTAATTATCACAATGTTAATAATTCCTCTTTTAATAAGTGTCCTTAAACATCTGCTCCCCTTTATCACTGAACCTCTTCCAAGGTGTGGGCGATGGGAAAAGAATAGACCATACCTTCTTAGGGGATGTGCACAGAGAACAGGACAGATCTACCTATAGGAATAGTTTGCTCTGTGTTAGCCATCCTGGAATCATTTTCATTCAGACTCAGCCATAAGTGAAGTTCAAAGCCTGTGTTCTGAAATTCACCAGTAACTATTTTTTGATTCTCATGTAGGACTTATATTTCCCCTTTCTTCCCACTGGGAGCTGTTCATGATGGTCAAAGCATTCCTTTCCTGGCCCCTGCTCCCTAAACGTCCTGCAGTGACATCAGCTGTCCTGAATCCCACGTCTCTTTGCAGCCCTCAAGATCATCTCTTTAAAACAAATCCCTTTATGGTTGTGAATTACCAAATTGGAAATACTTCTTTCAAAAATCTGCTTCTCCACCTATACTCCTGAAGAAATGTACTGTTTGTGATCAGTTACATCCACTAATTCTATCTTGATTTCTTCCTCTTTTTTTTTTTTTCTATTTCAAATGCTCTTGTATTTGTTGACCTAATACATGCCCACGCATCCTTCAAGGACCTACAAAACTCTTGTATTTCTCTTTAGTTCTTTTTATCTCCTTCCCCAGGCAGAGTACGTCAGTCCTTCTTTGCACTGGCCTCCAGAGTACTGTAAACAAATGAAGTACCTTCCACCATCGCCAACTCCCACCCCTCCATCCCTCCCTCACACACAAAAATGTGAGCTCGTTCAGAATCCAGCCTGCCTTGAATCACGTTTTTCAACATTAGAAAAGAGCCACCTCATGACACTTTGGAAGAAATTATCTTCAGACATATGTTTTATAATAAAACTAAAGTTGTTAAATGGTTCCCAATATTTATAAGTATAATAATTTTGCTGTAGTCTCATCACTTATTTTTAATTGTTATGATCAGAATTCTATCCAGATGGTGATAATGAGAGAACAAGCTTTAAGAATGCTTCACCTCGCAGTACAATTAAAGCAGACATCTTCTAAAGGCTCTTAATATTCCCCCCAGAAATGTGAAATTACATCTTGTTTTGTTTTGTGAAAGTCATGTTTTGATTACATGAAATTGGTATATTTTACGTGAAAAAAAAAATTCTCTGTTCAGCTCTGAGCATGGAGACTTGTGTACTCGTTAGATATTACTTATTCCAAAATTATTGAAAATGTTATTCTTGTAGATTTTTTTTTTAACCTCATACTCTCAGCTCTGGGAGTTATAATGTTTCATAAATGAAGTATCATAATCTACAGAAAAAAATCATGCATTCATATCTAGTTGAAATGATGGATTAAGCTGTTTTATTATAAGTATATAAAATGCAATAAATATTTGCCAATGAAATGTAGTTATCATAAGGTTTTGCACAGTGCAATTACATGTTAATGTCCAAGAGGAATATGGATGGCTTTATATTTTTGGTTTTGGTACCTGCTCTGCAGTTTGAGAAATTTATTTGTAAGTGTTGAAAATGTAAATAAGAGAGTTTCAAATGTCTATGAGTTATTTCTAAATACCACTTAACTCCTCCCAAGACAGATGAGGGCAGTATAAAACTGTAATTCTGATGACTGATAAAACAAGCCTGGCAATCAAAGGCAATCAGAATCCAATAAGCTGACAGAGAAAAAGTGAATCAGTCTTTTGGGAAGCAGTGGGGCTTGATGGAGCGAGTTGAGCTCTGAGGTCAACAAGCATCTTGATCTCTTTTAGGGTCTTCATGTCTTCATCTATACGTGATGGAGAATCATGCCCAGCTCCTTGTATAACCCCATGGATGAAACAGGCTAATGATAATAAACAAGGAACACTCCCTCAGTGCTTTCTGTGTGCCAGGCGCTGGGCTCATCCACACTTCAATTTCTGTATTTTCAACTCTACATAACATATTGTTTGTGATGTTTAGCTGTATGTTCTTGTTTTGTATTCTCCTTAGACATGTTCAAATTACCTTCCTGAGCATTTGTGCAGTTTATGTAGACATAAGATAATGGATAAAGTGTTATATTCTTTTAGTACTTAACTCTACAACTTAATAACTATATGAATTTGGGAATATTAGTTAATCTCTCTACATCACAGTCTCCTCAAGTGGTGGCTGCTGCTCCAAATGGTGACGTGTGCTTCTCAGGGCTGTTGTGAAGGTGAAGGGAGATCTTCCCCGTGAATTACTTTAGCACAGTTCCTGTCATCTATTATTGTTAGTTGCACAGCCCCATTATTATTATTGTACTAGTATTAAGGGTCATGGGATCTTTAGAAACCCTTCTGTGTATGAGAGATCAATAGAAGGACCTGGGATGTTCTATGGCTAATCATTTTTGCACATGTCACATTCCCCTCATTTCTTTTTATTAGACTCGCAATCGTAGAATTCTACCTTTCATGATATAGGACAAGGAGTAAGGATGGCTTTATATGTTTAGTTAGGATAACTACTCTGCAGTTTGAAAAATTTATTTGTAAGTGTTGAAAATGTAAATAGGAGAGTTTCAAGTATCTATGAATAATTTCTAAATAAAAAGGATAAAAATTAGAGGACAAGGAAAACCTGGAGTCACAGAAGAGCAAGCCTGCCTATTTTCCCCTTGTCCCACTATCTTAAAACCTTTAAACGTCTTTTTAACCTGGGTAATAGTAGCTTTGTCTTTGCTTCCTCCACCCTCACCAGTGCTGTTCAGAATTGAAGGGGATTCAAACTATGCTTAAGATCCAGGAATCCCTTTGTTCTGACCCTAGACACCAAGTCCCGGAGGGGTACACTGCACTCAATCTCTTTGAAATTCTAATTAATCTACATTTAAAAAGTGTTGTTTAATCTACATCACTCAGATTTTCATGAGCTTCTCCGCTGTTATTTGATGTCATATTTCCAATCACATATTTGTAATGCCTCTTAACTATGGCCCACACTCCCAAATCCTCCAAAAGCCTCAGAGGTTCTAAATACATCCTTCCCAGCTTACACTAGTATCATTGTTTTCCTCTCTTGATCTCTTCGCACAGGTCAAAGAAGTCATTTTTACTTGGTGGCTTGGAAACACCACTTCTAGCAGTTGATTTACTAATCCAGTGGCTGTTTGTGTTACCTGTGAAGTGTTCTCTCTTTAAACACTGATGGGGAGAAGAGCTCAAAGTCAACATTATTTTAGGATTGACTTTACACGTTTTTTTTTAATTGTGTTTTTAAATGGCTTATCTGTGGGGAGGGTGGCCACCTTGGGGTATGTGAGATGTTAGTTCCCCAACCATGGATCGAACCCACACCCACTGCATGGGAAGCATGTGAGCCTCAACCACTGTATCGCCAGGAAAGCAACAACCTTAAGTATTATTAAAAATTTCACAAATTTGTAGAATGACCATGATACAAAAGACATAACAGTTTTGTGGGGGAAATAATGCAAATACACACCTTGGGCAGATATTTGCAAAACAAAATTGCGTGTTTTTCTATACATCCTAAATATGTGCAATAATCCACTTTCTTTATTTACTTTGTCCGATGTGTGTAATTGACTATCCAGTCAACCAAGATTTAGAGTCTTCATTGTGAGCAATGTCATAATAAAGTAACACTGTCCGATTCTTCTTTGCAACTCTTCATCTCTCAAGTTTTATATTTTGTGTCTTTATAAATGGAATAGAATGTCAGCCCCTACTTGAAAAAAAAAAAGATACACTGCTAACAACCCCTTTCCTTTGCATATACTCCTCATCTATCTGGCCAGCATAGTTTTTTTGGCAGTGAAGTATTTTTGTCTGAAAAAGAATATATTGCATAAAGACAAAATGTTGTCCATAGGGCAGTGAGTTACAAAGAGATTCAGTTCCGTTCAGTCAATCAGTAGTACCCAACTCTGCGACCCCATAGACTGCAGTATGCCAGGCCTCCCTGTCCATCACCGACTCCCAGAGTTTACCCAAACTCATCTCCATTGAGTCAGTGATGCCATCCAACCATCTCATCCTCTGTCATACCCTTCTCTTCCCACCTTCAATCTTTCCCAGTATCAAGGTCTTTTACAATGAGTCAGCTCTTCACATCAGGTGGCCAAAGTATTGGAGTTTCAGCTTCAAGATCAGTCCTTCGAGTGAACATTCAGGACTGATCTCTGTTAAGATTGACTGGTTGGATCTCCTTGCAGTCCAAGGTTCTCTCAAGAATCTTCCCCAACACCACAGTTCAAAACCATCAATTCTTCAGTGCTCAGATTTCTTTATACTCAACTCGCACATCCATATATGACTACTGGAAAAACCATAGCCTTGACTAGGCAAACCTGCATTGGCAAAGTAATGTCTCTGCTTTTTAATATGCTGATTAAACAAATTATAGGAAATAATTTACTCATGAACCCATTCTAGCCAAACACTACCTCTCTCTAGAATAAGGCTTATTTGGTTGCGAATCCACTTTGACCACTAACTTAAACCACAAAATTTTAGGGAAGTTATCTAGGCCTCATCTAAATGCCTCTATCCTCATAAGTTCTATACTATTTTACTTCTCTCTACACTGCCTGTCTTATAGTAAACGCTTTATAAGCATAACTGTTATTATTGCCATTCCCTTTATTGTTTAACATGACATTTTCCAAGAATGAGAAAGACTTAGAGTACCTTTGAGATATATTTGGCTAGTTACTGTGAGTATTAAAGCCACAACTCTGCCTGTACAAAGTACTTCTTCTAGGATTCTGATAATAGTTATGCTAATATTCAGTTCAGTTCAGTCACTCAATCGTGTCTGACTTTTTGTGACCCCATGAATTGCAGCATGCCAGGCCTCCCTGTCCATCACGAACTCCCGGAATTCACTCAAATTCATGTCCATCACGTCAGTGATGCCATCCAGCCTTCTCATCCTCTGTCGTCCCCTTCTACTCCTGCCCCCAATCCCTCTCAGCATCAGAGTCTTTTCCAATGAGTCAACTCTTGAGGTGGCCAAAGTATTTGAGTTTCAGCTTTAGCATCAGTCCCTCCAAAGAAAACCCAGGACTGATCTTTAGAGTGGACTGGTTGGATCTCCTTGCAGTCCAAGGGACTCTCAAGAGTCTTCTCCAACACCACAGTTCAAAACCATCAGTTCTTCTGCACTCAGCTTTCTTCGTAGTTCAACTCTCACATCCATACATGACCACTGAAAAAACCATAGCCTTGACTAGACAGACCTTTGTTGGCAAAGTAATGTCTCTGCTTTTGAATATGCTATCTAGATTGGTCATAACTTTTGTTCCAAGGAGTAAGCGTCTTTTAATTTCATGGCTGCAGTCACCATCTTCAGTGATTTTGGAGCCCCCCAAAATAAAGTCTGCCACTGTTTCCACTGTTTCCCCATCTATTTTCCATGAAGTGATGGGACCAGATGCCATGATCTTCGTTTTCTGAATGTTGAGCTTTAAGACAGCTTTTTCACTCTCCTCTTTCACTTTCATCAAGAGGCTTTTTAGTTCCTCTTCACTTTCTGCCAGAAGAGTGGTGTCATCTGTATATCTGAGGTTACTGATATTTCTCCTGGCAATCTTGATTCCAGCTTGTGCTTCTTCCAGCCCAGCGTTTCTCATGATGTATTCTGCATATAAGTTAAATAATCAGGGTGACAATATACACCCTTGACATACTCCTTTTCCTATTTGGAACCAGTCTGTTGTTCCATGTCCAGTTCTAACTGTTGTTTCCTGACCTGCCTATAGGTTTCTCAGGAGGCAGGTCAGGTGGTCTGGTATTCCCATCTCTTTCAGAATTTTCCACAGTTTCTTGTGATCCACACAGTCCAAGGCTTTGGCATAGTCAATAAAGCAGAAAAAGATGTTTTTCTGGAACTCTCTTCCTTTTTTGATGATCCAGTGGATGTTGGCAATTTGATCTCTGGTTCCTCTGCCTTTTCTAAAACCAGCTTGAACATCTGAAAGTTCACGGTTCACATATTTCTTAAGCCTGGCTTGGAAAATTTTGAGCATTACTTTACTAGCGTGTGAGACAAGTACAATTGTGCAGTAGTTTGAGCATTCTTTGGCATTGCCTTCCTTTGGGATTGGAATGAAAACTGACCTTTTCCAGTCCTGTGGCCATGGCTGAGTCTTCCAAATTTGCTGACATATTGAGTGCAACACTTTCACAGCATCATCTTTTAGGATTTGAAATAGCTCCGCTGGAATTCCATCACCTCCACTAGCTTTGTTTGTAGTGATGCTTCTAAGGCCCACTTGACTTCACATTCCAGGATGTCTGGCTGTAGGTGAGTCATCACACCATCATGAGTATCTTGGTCATGAAGATCTTTTTTTGTACAGTTCTGTGTATTCTTGCCACCTCTTCTCAATATCTTCTGCTTCTGTTAGGTCCATACCATTTCTGTCCCTTATCAAGCCCATCTTTGACATTAGGTTAAAAAGGTGATACTATAACAGTAGTTTAATGTGTGTGTGAGTGCTAAGTTGCTTCAGTTGTGTCCAACTCTTTGTGACCCTATGGACTATATAGCCCACCAGGCTCCTATGTCAATGGGTTTCTCCAGGCAAGAATATTGAGTGGGTTGCCAGGCCTTCCTCTAGAGGATCTGCCTGACCAAGGGATGAACCCTTGTCTCTTAATGTCTCCTGCTTTGGCAGGCAGGTTCTCCACCACTAGTGCCACCTGGGAAGCCCTTAAATAGGTGTGTGCTTGCTTGCTTGCCAAGTCGCTTCAGTTGTATCTGACTCTTTGCGGCTCTGTGGACTGCTGCCTGCTAGTCTCCTCTGTCCATGGTATTCTCCAGGCAAGAATACTAGAGTAGGTTGCTGTGCCCTCCTCCAGGGGATCTTCTCCACCCAGGGATGAAACTTGTGTCTCTTACATCTACCTGCATTGGCAGGTGGGTTCTTTATCACTAACACCACCTGGGAAGCCCTTTATTCAAAATAATATGATTTTTTTTAATCTTGCAAATGTTTTATTAGATAACAGCTAGACTTCAACATTTTGATAAAATTTTCATCTCGTTGTGGGTTTTATTTAGTCTTTCACTGCACTGATTTCTCAACTCTGTCAAGCATGGACAGTTGTTGACACAATTGTACCTATTTGTTCCTCATACCTAGAAGTGTTTACTTTGTCAGCCAGTGTTCACTGAGAATTTAGACATAGCAGCAAGTGAATCCTGGAAAATAAAAGAATGCTGTAGATTTGTTGTGAAACATAAATGGTTATCTCAAAGATAATCTTCACCACAAAATTCCACTATTCTTATCAATAACTTGTCCTCTAAAGATCACAGAAGAAAAACTACAAAGACAGATGTGTTCAGCTGTGGTACCCCAGCTGTGAGATGCAGGAGAGTGGAGAGAGGACATCATTTGGTTAGGATGTGTCCAATTTTGACTTTTTTAAAAAAGAAGGAAGTATAGGAAAAAAGATAGAGGGATGGAGAAAGGAGGAGTTGATGGTAACAATCTTGGTTTCAGCATCTCAGTTTCCTTCCATATTCACTCACTGGGAATTTCCTCTGTACTTTTTTTCAGTTGCTATTAATTTTTGCATGTCTTTTACTATCTCGGTTTTGAATAAATACTGTCTGTTTGCAGAAGACAAGTGGTAAAGAAATGAGATCATACTCTTTCCCCAACCGATTATGGGTTGTTTTAAATGCAATTACTCTTGCTGTTATGGTTATATGGAAACACTTAGTAGGGAATGGACCCCAACTGTCTCCTAAAGTGATAAAGGAACTTCACAACTCTATTCTTGGGATAGGCACAACCAAATTTCAGTTCTGTCATTTTTTTTGGCAAGCTTTTAACAGGTTATTGAAATTCTTAAAGAATATCATCACCTCTTTTTAAAAATAACATTTCAGTCTTTAAATATGTTCATAATCAGTAGTACTCGTTTCTTGAATACCTAAATGTGTGACTAGACCCACAAGCCGGAGTAGCAATTAAACCTTTTTTTTTAATATCATCTGTGTTCACCCACAGTTGATTACTTAAAGAAGTTTTGAAACTAAGAAAAAAAAAGAATTTGAAATTTCACAGGTGGCTTTGCAAGAGTGAAGAATGATTAGTTTGCCTGGAATACTTTTCCCATGCTGTCATATTGAAGGCTTGAATGATATATATGATGTGTTTGATTTTATCTCAAAATTGAGTAACCTTATTTTGGTATAAAACCCTGAACAATGGGGAAAAAAGCATTTTCTTTATCCCTGGTTACCCTTATAAATGATATCCACCTTGAATAATTGTTCAGTCAAGCCGAGATCAGTGCATAGAGAAAAATATATTTCCTCTCTTTTTTAACAGTGGCCAGAGCCTCAAACAAGGTAGTAGCATGCTGGGGTTTTTTTTTTTGTTTTTTTTTTTTTGATTCCCTGATGCTGGTGGTAGTTCACTGATAATATGTTCCATCACTAATAAAAATAAAATTCTTCATCAGTAATGTCCTCTGGGTGTTAAACCCATCACTTTCCACATCTCTACAAAATATTTATATACACGTACAATTTTATTTCTCCTAGCAAATCTATAAATGGAATTTTTGAATGGAAATCCTATGATATAAATAACTTTGCAAGCTTTCTTGTAGTTTTACCTGCTTTGCAATCAGCCAGTTTTCTCCTTCAAAATCAATGCCTCTCATTAAGACTACTTCTGGCAGGATGAGGGTCTAGCATCAGTTTGCAGAAAAGTGGTCATGATTTTGCCTCTGGGTTTGTTTTAATTGTTCCTCTCCATGCAGCAAGCTTTGTGGCTTGAATAGTAGAGAACTCATTTGTAAGCTTGCCTCCTATGTTTCTCCAAAGACTGTTATGAGGACTAACTGACCCCAAATCTACTCTGTGCCAGGTCTCCTCAAGGTGCTGCAGACATAGATGTAAGCAAGACTGCCCCCATGTTCAAGGAATTTAATTCCAGCGGGGAAAGACTGAACGGGAACAAGACAAAAATTGCAAGTGAGGACTGCAGAATAGAAATGGCAATATGGTAACATTTGAGTAGAGCATCCAAGATCTTCTTCAGGAGGATCATGGAAAGCTTCTCTCAGACTTATCATATGAGCCAAGACATATCATTTGATTCACAAATCATATCATTTGTGAATTATAAAAGAGGGAGGTAGCTACAGGCAAACCTGGGATAAAACATATCTGAATGTCCTGAGAATGGATGTGGAGTGCTGATAGAAGGAAAAGAAATCCACAAAAAGCCTTATGTGACTGAGCTGGAGGGCATAAGTGATGAGGCTAATGGGGGGATGGGAGCAAAATAATGTGGGGCCATGATATATAAGGTGTGTTGATTTAATTTAAATGAAAGTCAAACCATTGGAGGGTTTGGGGGATTGGAGTGGCATGGTGTAACTTACATTTTTAAATAATAGCAATTTATGCAATAATCTCCCAAGGTTTAATCTTGACTCTGTGACTAACCTCCCTAAGCCACCATTTCGTTATCCACAAAATGTGCGTCAACATGATCATATATGGACACGCTATGATGATCATCACTCATATGGTAAAGATGAAAGCAGGCAGTTAACACACACTGCTCTGTCAACAGAAAACCTTCAGTAGACAGAGGTATTCAAGAAAACATTTAGGTCTCTCTTAAATATCCCCTTGGTTTTCTAACTGAGAGACCATTCATTAATTTATTTTGTGTTCTCCTCCCCTTTCTTAATATCTGAAATTTTTGACAATTTTCTCTGAGATTCCTGGCATTTGATCCTAGGAGATGGCAGGGGGTCTGGTTTACTGTCTGTTAATTTTAGCTGTTCTCTGCTGGAAGTGCCGTCACAACTAGAATAACCGGGGAGACCGGAGGTGGTGCGGCCTATTAAGTGGCCCCATGGGGCTGCCCTAGCAGCAAAAATCAAAACAAACAAACAGAGTCCCCACACAGGCTTGGGCTTTAGGGGGTTTAAAAATGGACATTTTCCCATTAATAACATATCAGTTAAACTCTAATATGACAGCTCTCAAAAAGTTCCTTCTAACAAAACCATTTGGAATTCCAAATCATTCATTTTACCAAAAAATGTCACAGCCAAAAGACACCTGGTGGATAATTTGGTCCACAATTTTCCAGGGTCAGGGTAATAGCAAATAGAAATAGCTAATTTTCTGCTATTTCATATTTCCAATGTTTCTATACAAGCTAACTATTTCACGGAACCTCAGAAAGAAATTCAAATATTTAATGATTCAAAATCTAGTCGAATGGCCTATATAGAAACAGCGTCCAAATAATTAAATGTATTTTGTCCTTTCTTTTATTTAAGGAGTTCCAAACCTAAAACCCTACATAAAGAAAGGAATTCGACATTTAGATATAAGCCAAATGAACTGTGAATCTTTATTGTTAGCCTAGCCATACTATTACTATGAAATTTTCATAGTAAGGACATAACGTTTAGATTGTAGGTCATTAAAACAATTACACATTTCTTTTTATTTGAACCATTACATTCAGAAGAAAATGATATACCTTATTTCATGGCTTGGTTAATATCAGTCTGTGAAAAAGAGGATGTTTTTAGAAGAGAATTATAAAATAGATAAAGTTGGTTTCCCTATATTGATCTTGATGGCAAGGAAGTCAGAAAGATTTCTTTGGAATATTAAACCTGGGATGAAATTGTATCTATTAGGGAAAATATGGATGGGCAAAAAGGGACGTTAAAAATCTTTTATGTAAAGTCAAGAAAATTTACTTGAAGAAAATGAGATTATATCTATATAAGCCCAAGATTGAGAAAATGGTTTAAATGCAAGGAAATGTAAGATAATTATCTTGCATTACATTATCCTATCTTTTTTCCCTCCTTGCCTAGCTAGTGTTCTCTACAAATAGAACACATTTGATCTTGAAATATGTATATATACTTACCTATACACTTCTATCCCTGTACACAAACACACATTTATCAATTTATATATCCACATACATATGAATCAACTTAGGAAGCACAAGATAAACTTATCTTTCCTACCACCTACTGTTTCTAAAAGGACATTCTTGTACAGAATTCTGACAACTAACAGTTTCACTACTATATCACAGGAATTAAAAAGTTTTAATTATTTATGTATTTACAATGAGAACCATTACTACTTTACACTAAAGGAAATGATTCTGGGCTTTTTTTTTTTTTTTTGATGTTTCAGTGCTTTCTATAAATGGAAACTTTGATTATATATCAATGCTTGAGAAAAAATAATGGCTTGGATGAGAGGAAATATGTAGAAGTTAAATTCTAATGCAATAAAAGCTCCCCTACAAATAAACTTTAACCCTGTTCAGCTACCCACTTGCCACCACAGATTTTTTTTAGGTGACATTCCCAGTTTGGAAAAACACAGTGAGTGGTTTACACCCATAAAACAGCACATCACAGGCGTGGGCTCACTATATTTACATCTGAATTACAAACATTTGAGTTTTGCAGCATGAAACAACTAGAGATTGAAAAGCAATGGTATCTAATATCACCCTAAATTATCATTTAGATATAGCCTTTATCATTTCTTCTCTGTACTTAAAACATACAAACCGGCTAAGGTAACTCCACTGCATATTTTTCTTCTGCTGGTTGTACACTTCACTGTTACAGAGTGAATCAGCTTGTCTAAAGATACTCATTAGCACATAATTTGTTTCTCTTTGTCTCTTTAATGAAAACTTGCAAGCAGTTGGAACACTTATTTTATTTTGATTCCACAGTGGAAAATTGTATTCACATAGGTAAGCATATACCAAACAGCAATAAATCATTATTTCTTAGGTGACCAACATCAGCAGGAATCTCATACACTTCTCTGCTGGAGTTGATTTCCAAATTCATTGAATAATTATTGGTGCTGCTTTTCATAAGTGAAAAGCATCTTTTCCTTTCTATTCTGATTAACTTTTAAATACTCCTTTTCCCCCTCATTTCCTCAGCACCTTTGACAAATATTTGTAAAGGAGGGGGGAAAATGAAATTTTATATTCAGCAAATGTCAAGGGGGTTGATAGAGTATGATCCTTAACAACTACTTTCCAGTCTCAAATAGTTTCTTATATCAGGAGCCTTTGGATAAACAGTGAATCTCGAGTTAGATTGTCAATAAACAGAATCAATACCAATTAATGCCTTAATGTTTTCAGGTAATTCTAGAATTTATTAACTTTTAAAAAATATAGCATTGAGATGATTCAAGTTCTGTTTTCTTGTGCTCTGCCAAGAGAAAAAAAAATATTTTTTTTTTCATTTTCCAAAAGATTAATTGAATTTTGGTAATAAATACTGAGTAAATATGTAACAATAGGCATAATAAGATTAGTTTTTATTTCCCCCCGTTAACCAAACTTATTAACAGCAGGTAACTCATATTCTTTGCCTGTCAAATGAATTTATAAGACATTAATTGGTTTCACATCAGTTTTACTACAAATTAGATATAGTGGCCGTGTTCCAGAAACTGTGAGAGTTCTCTCCTCTGGTTTAGAACTTGAATGGACATTTTTAATGGCTACTGAGTACAGTGTATTGTCTTAGGAAGTATTATAGTGAAAACTACCAAATAAGGCTTTAAAATTAATTTCAGCATTGAGACTCAGAGAGGGTAACAGTGGCAGATTGAGATTCAGCCTAATGTTTAGATTCTTTCTGTGTGTGCTATTACAACTTCCAGGAATTCTTCTTCTTTTATGCTTTTGGTTGATGTTCTTAAATTTTTGAGCTTCTAATTAGAAGGGAAGTTGAAGCTATTTAGAGTTTCTTTTTTTACCAAATTAATTTTTTTCCTGATTAAATGTCTATATTTATTTCCATATTTATCTATAGCTCCTAAAGTGAAAATATAATATGAATATTAACATAATTCAAAAAATAATGAGATAAGCTCTAAGAAACATTCTGGAATAAAATATAAAGCATATTAGTTATTGCTCTATTACTGAAAAAACTCCTATTAAATTGATATATTTGCAAAAAATACATTGTAGTCTAGATCTCTGAACCACCCAGAAATAACTCAAATATGTACATTTTGAAATTAAAAAGAGGTCTGTGTAATTCCAAAAAATAATGTGATCACATAACTTTGAATTATTCTGCCATGGAATCTCTTTTCCAAGAAAAGTTTTTTGTGTGACTGAGTTTTAATTAACATGATGGTCAGGGTACTTTTCAGATAGTCTAAAATATCTTAATATAAACTGTTACTAAATAAAAACATTTGAAATTATAATGATGCATTAAGATAATCAAATAATTTAGTAACATATTAAAACATTTCTAAACAAGATGTATATTTTCATTGATATTTTACTCTTAAAATACCCAAGTCAAATTGTTTCTAAATAAGTAATTATTTCATATTTCAGATGTAAGCTTAAAAATGAATTAATGTCCAATTATTGAATTTCTGAACTTCATAAAAAATCATTTCAAAAAAGATTAAGAAATCTACAATACAAAATGTCTTATCCCTGAATTTTATCCAGATTTAGTATAATGATGACTCTAGAAGTATTGATGGGACAAGTAATTTGTTATTTCATAACACAAAATAGCCGAAATTTAGAGTATATTGCTATGTATTGGCAATGTCTCCTCACATACAAAGAGAATATTTAATGAGGTCAATTTTTTTTTGTTTCTTTTACCTCGTGGGGGGAAAAAAGATAGGAAATTATAGATAAGATTTAGATTAATTTCAGGGTTGAATTGAATATGCTATATAGCCCATCTATCTTCTTATCTAAAAATTAGCAAAATTGTAGATAGAACCTCTTGGCTAAAGAGAACATATTTAGTTGTTGAATGATATTGTGATGAGCATATATATGGTGCTACAACCTAGATTAATCTTCCATATGTATCTCACTTATTGTATCACTTGTCTGCTATTTTAAACAACTTTCCATTAGGCAGAACTATTCCCTAATGTGTGCCTTATGAGTTTTTCATGGGATAAAATAAAAGGATTGTATGATTAAAGAAATTTAGGGAATGCTCCATATTTTATAACTTTAATACGTGAAGTTCTCAGGGTTCTAATAGAGAAGACATCTGTTTATCACGTGTCTCCCAAATTACTATTACCAATCATTGCTAATTAATATGAAGGAAAGAAGAACTAAAGAGCCTCTTGATGAAAGTGAAAGAGGAGAGTGAAAAAGCTGACTTAAAGCTCAACATTCAGAAAACTATGATCATGACATCTGGTCCATAATTTCATGGCAAGGAGATGGGGAAACAAGGGAAACAGTGACAGACTTTATTTTGGGGGGCTCCAAAATCACTGCAGATGGTGACTGCAGCCATAAAATTAAAAGACACTTACTCCTTGGAGGATTAATTATGACCGACCCAGACAGCATATTAAAAAGCAGAGACATTACTTTGCCAACAAAGATCTGTCTAGTCAAGGCTATGGTTTTTCCAGTAGTCATGTATGATGTGAGAGTTGGACTATAAAGAAAGCTGAGCACCGAAGAATTGATGCTTTTGAACTGTGGTGTTGGAGAAGACTCTTGAGAGTCCCTTGGACTATAAGGAGATCCAACCAGTCCATCCTAAAGGAAATAAATCCTGAATATTCATTGGAAGGACTGATGCTGAAGCTGACACTCCAATACTTTGGTCACCTGATGCAAAGAACTGACTCATTGTAAAAGACCCCGATGCTGGGGAAGATTGAGGGCAGGAGAAGGGGACGACAGAGGATGAGATGGTTGGATGGCATAACCGACCTGATGGACAAAAGTTTGAGTAGACATTGGGAGTTGGTAATGGACAGGGAGGCCTGGCATGCTACGGTTCATGGGATTGCAAACAGTCAGACACAACTGAGCGACTGAACTGAACTGAGAATAATATGGCTTCCCTGGTAGCTCAGCCAGTAAAGAATCTGCCTGAATACAGGAGACCCCAATTCAATTCCTGGATCGGGAAGATCCTTTGGAGAAAGTATCTTCCCAACCCTGGAGAAGGGATATATACAGGAGAGAATAGAAGACTCCCTGGAGAAGAGAAGATCCCCTGGAGAAGCGATACAGAATAATATAGCATGCAAAATTCTTCAGTATAAAGTGGAGTTGCTACTAACTACCTACTAATTTAGTCTACCTTCAATCTACTTCCCAACTTTTAGTTTCATCAGGGAATCTGAACTACAACCAGAATGAGCTACGTATTTTTCCCTCTGTGAATCCTTAGTTCAGTTCAGTTCAGTTCAGTCGCTCAGTCGTGTCTGACTCTTTGTGACCCCATGAATCGAAGCACGCCAGGCCTCTCTCTTCATTACCATCTCTCNTTTAGCATCATTCCTTCCAAAGAAATCCCAGGGTCGATCTCCTTCAGTATGGACTGGTTGGATCTCCTTGCAGTCCAAGGGACTCTCAAGAGTCTTTTCCAACACCACAGTTCAAAAGCATCAATTCTAAGGCACTCAGCCTTCTTCACAGTCCAACTCTCACATCCATACATGACCACGGGAAAAACCCATAGCCTTGACTAGACGGACCTTAGTCGGCAAAGTAATGTCTCTGCTTTTGAATATACTATCTAGGTTGGTCATAACTTTTCTTTCAAGGAGTAGTGTCTTCTAATTTCATGGCTGCAGTCATCATCTGCAGTGATTTTGGAGCCCCCCAAAATAAAGTCTGACACTGTTTCCACTGTTTCCCCATCTATTTCCCATGAAGTGATGGGTCCGGATGCCATGATCTTAGTTTTCTGAATGTTGAGCTTTAAGCCAACTTTTTCACTCTCCTCTTTCACTTTCATCAAGAGGCTTTTTAGTTCCTCTTTGCTTTCTGCCATAAGGGTGGTGTCATATGCATATCTGAGGTTATTGATATTTCTCCCGGCAATCTTGATAAGGTGTTCATATCATGTGCCTTTGTTCATATTTTCTCCTTTCGAAATGACTCTTACTTTCCCTCTTACCTCTGCAGGTTTAAATGGAAGTGCCTAGTAGGTTTTCCACACATATGCTCACAAAGATGATAAGCCAGTGTGAGATTCTAGGTGTGCAGCTATGCAATCAACATATCAAATGAAGCTTGAACAAACATTTTTAGTGACTCCTGAACATGATGTATTATGCCAGGCATTATTATGAGGAAGCCAAGTGAAGCTTTTTCCATGTACCACATGAGAAAATCAGTACTAACGTTTTCACAGGAGGCAGAGAGGATCAAGTTAGCCTTATGGAGAGGGTAGGACATACACTGTATTTTGATGAAATGATGTACCTGTAAACCTGTTTGCAAATGTGAGCTGAAGCTCTCAAATCACAGGATCCCTGTCAGTAGTGAGTGGGAAGACTTAGAAGGGAGATGGTTTGCTTTGTAGACATGCTTCACCTGCTTTTGTGACTGAGAAACAAAAATCCATGTGTACTGCTTTCTAAGCTGTGATTCAGTGATTCAACAATCATTAAGGCACTATGTCCAATGGTGAAAACACTTTGGATTGAATCCTGTCTCTGCTAACTGTGATATTAGGAAACTTACTTAACATTTCTAGGCTGGTTTCTCTCTCTGAAAACTGGAATAATAATACCAATTTCCTAGAGTCCATGCATGAATGAATAATAAACTGTATATAAATACTCAAAAGATTTGCATGTGGTACATTCCCTATGTGTGGAAATATTATTAAAAATGTTACCTTTCTTCATCCTTTGCTACTCCTTCCTAAGTCACAAAGAATTCAGTAGCCTTTCATGAATATTCAACACTTTGAGAGTCACGAAGCATTCTTAACCACCTATATTTTTCTTGAAAACAGTAAGATTCTAAATCATTACCAAGGCCAAATTTTAAAAGATAGAACATTTTATCTGTAATGCATTATTGCCAATTCTAATTCAGTTATGGTTTAAAGGCATTATTTAATTTAATTTATACCTTTGACCATCTCTTATGGTTGGCAGATATGTCCTCTTTTACATGGTAGTTCTAACCTTTACCCAATTACCACTGTCTGATGTTTTCAGACATAATTTACTTGCAGTAAATAGATTTTATTTTAAAAATGTCTATCCAGCCCTTTATATGTTATAACCAGATCCTGTTTTAATGAGATAACTCTAGATAACACAGTCCTATTTTCATGTCTCTTCTATAATATATTGAGATCATTCTACTTATAACAATTTAATGAAAATAAATGTTTTTGTGTTATTGAATAGAATTTCCATAATACAGTGAGTTTCCTGAGATAAAAGCTTCAAGGCTAAGTGAAATGTAGAACAAGGACAGGGATCCTAATGGAGAGATGGCAGACAGTGTTCATGTAAGGTGCCAACTGCAACTCATTGAAAATGGTTTTCAGGATCCCTGCATGAAAAGCATGATTCAGGCTTAGGAACAAAGAGTGCCGTGATGGTCGTAAGTCTCAGAGCAGGATATGTTGGATCCTGAGCATGTATTCATTTTTCCTGTCCAAATTAAACTTAGGTGTAATAGCTATAGTTACTGGGGAAATGTGTTGGGGGGGTGGGGGAAGTGCCGAGAATATTTTCNTGTATAAGAGACAGGGATATGTTGGATCCTGAGCATGTATTCATTTTTCCTGTCCAAATTAAACTTAGGTGTAATAGCTATAGTTACTGGGGAAATGTGTTGGGGGGGTGGGGGAAGTGCCGAGAATATTTTCCCTTCAATATTGTAATGACTATTCACTCCCCTGACAAGAAAAGATACCCTTTGCAATGTTAATTATGGGCAGCCCCTTTCCCCTCTTTTTAAAGTTTCTTCCTGTGTCTTCTTCATTCTCTCTCCCATTCCTCCTCCTTTTTTTTTCTTTCCTTTCCTTTTCTGCTTTTTGATTTCCTGATTTTTCTTTTCTCCATCTCTTTCATTTTCCTTCCTTCTTTAAGCTTTCTTAATGTCAGTGTGCTTACATGTGAAGCCAGGTGCCCAACTCAATCAAGAGTCTGTGCCAGTTGTAACATTGTTTTGTTTGTTTTTAGTCACTACGTCATATCTAACTCATTTGCGACCCCATGGACGGTAGTTCATCAGGCTCCTCCCTCCATGGGATTTCCCAGGCAAGAATACTGGAGTGGGTTTTTATTTTCTTATCCAGAGGGCCTTCCCAACCCAGGGATCAAACTCATGTCTCCTCCCTTGGCAGACAGGTTCTTTACCACTGATCCACCAGGAAAGTTAGATTGTATCTAATTGATCAATCGTAATTAGTCCTGATCACATAGAGGCCTCCAGGTAGCTTTACCTGACCAGCATAAGGATGTTCCAAACTGCTGTTTGTAAGCCCCCTCCCTCAGTTGCCCAGCAAGCTAATGAACCAGGATGTATCTTTTTCACCACCCTACTCCTCAAGGTAATGGAGAGTTGCCTGCTTTGAAAATTCTTGCATGCTCACCCACCCATACCATCTTTCCAGGACTGCTCTCTTTCAGGGAGAGTTCATTACCCTTTAGGTTTCCTAAGTATAACCTCATGTTTATTTGAATATTAACACTTTCCAAGCACAGTCTAAAGGCAATTTTTGCTATAATGTTGACCATATTCTAAAAAGTAATGTTTATAGCAGAGTTTATCTTTTGTTTGTTTGTCGGGGCTGGAGAGGCAAGAGGGAAAGTAATATTCTAAGGAAATTTTTAGCATTAGCAACTGACTGTTACCTCTCTCTTCAGTAACCAAAGCTTAATAATAATTTTCTATTCTTTGCATTCAGTCAGCTCTTCATTTTTGAAGGGAAATTGCTATGCATCTCCATGGATGTTTTTGAAACTCACTCATCCAAATAAGTAAAAAATATTATTGTATGTTTTCTACATTCTATTATGTACTTCCTTAAATATAATTTTTCAGCTGTTTTTCTACACATGTATCAGTTGGGCTCTGTAGGTTCCTTTTTATCAAATCCTAATGAGAAAAATCAAGTGCAAAGTAATTTTGTTCCCTAGTTCATCAACCAATAAATTGCTCTTACTGATAAATAGTTCTGTGCTATGGTCTTAACCCTTCTTCTCAGGTAGAAACAGAAAGGAGAAAAATGATTTCTACCTTTCGTATGTTATAGTGGTAAAGTGTATGGGAAGCCTTTCTCTAATGAACAGTTTTTTTGTGCGTGTGTGTGTGTTTTTTACTGTATAATAATTTTCTATTTGCCCTTCTGAGAATGAAATTGTGTGATTTTCTTGTGAAAATGGGTAAGGTAGTGGAGGAAAGTTATTCTGTTTTCTTTTGGGAGAGAGTTTATAGCTACAGAGCAGGGTCACAGCTGGAGCATCATTGGCGAGTTTCTCTAGAATCATATGCGTTCTCTGCCATTTACTTGACACACGTCCTTGGGTCAATCTCTTACGCTTTCTGGGCCTCAGATGTTTGTTGCAAAAATTTAGTTATACTAAAGGAGAAAATAATGGAAAAGAACATATTCTTCTCAAAAAAACCCTCAATATTATTAAACAATTCTTCCACTCTGAAAATCCTACATGTAGAAACCCAAACCCTTAACTCGCTTCCCTATAGGTGATTATTCTTATAAATTTCTATCACTTTTTCCTTGTTTTCTTCACCCACTGATGTTTTCTGAGATGGTGCCATGTGTGTCAATACGTAACTAGATTTCATTCCTTTCCAATGTTTATAGCATTATATTGAATGAATCATTTATTTGACCATTTGCTAATTTTGAATGTTCATATTATTTGTAATATTTTTTGGTACAAAAAAATGATATGATAAGCATCCTTACATAGGTATGAATGGCTCTCCGTTGGTTGATCACTAGAAATGGATTTGCTAGATTAAAAGGATATCCATTTTTAATTTTAATATTGTCTGAAAGTGAAAGTCACTCAGTCATTTCTGACTCTTTATGACCCTGGACTTTAGCCCTCCAGTCTCCTCTGTCCATGGAATTCCCCAGGAAGAATACTGGAGAGGGTGGCCATTCCCTTTGCCAGGGGATCATCCTGACCCAGAGATTAAACCTGTGGGCAGATTCTTTGCTATCTGAGCTGCCACGGAAGCCCCAAATATTGTCTAGTTTGCCCACAAAGTAGTTGTATCCCTCAAGCTTCTGTCAATAGTGTAAGAAATTTCCCTCTAATATTTCCCTCCAATCTTACCAATACTTGACACTATAGATTTTATGAAAATTCTACTTTTATCTGCCAATTTTATTAGAAAATTATTTTACTAGCATTTCTTGGTTTTATTTTATTTAATCTATAATAAGTGAGTTAAGTTTCTAAAACAATAATGATTTTGAAAGAACTTAATTTGTATTAGCAAAATGAGATTTTTGTGGCATTTTTTTTAATAGCATTATTTACATATGTCATGGAATTATTAGATGAGTAAAAAGAGAAATTGCATAACATGGTCAAATTTCATTGAGTGATCTCACTTCTAAACTTCTTAGTGCCAGGGGCCTGTTATCTGTATAAGCATCTCTGTTGAGTTTATCATTGGCTGGTTATGAAGGTGCAAGAATCCTACCCAGATTATTCAGGTATCTTGGTTTGGAGCTGTGCAACTTGCTTATATAGGAATGATTTAGGAAACATTATGTTTTCTGGGCTGAAAATAAAGTTGCTGGGGATATAAAACTTTGCAAATGCGCAAAAGGTCACACTGCTTGACAACTTTTGAAATTTGGCCATTTAGATCAAGAAAAAGATGATTGTAAGGTTGGTAATGCTGTGAAAGTCTTTCAAATAGTCAGGACATTTCAATAACATGACATTTTCTCCATCTGTTCTCATTTTGAAAGAATGAAACCCAAGAAAGTGTGTGCCCATGCAATAATGAGTGATTTCTGTGTGGACTTGGTGATGCCAGTCTAGCAGTGGTCAGGAAATTTTCACCTGGATGTCAAATCCAAACCTAAATTTCTTTTTGTCAGTAGAGTTTTATCAGGATTACTAAGAAAAGCCTGCTTGTTTAGGTATTTATGGCTGCTGGCCCTACAAAGGCAAAGTTGAAAAGTTTCAACTGTGAGGCCATCTGATACAAAGTCTAAATTATTGGCGGCCTGGCCCCTTAGAGTAAAGTCCTACTAACCCACGGTCTTCTGTATATGTGATCTGATACATGTTCATATTATTTTATTTTAGATTCTGAAAGTTTGAGAACCATGTTGTGAATAGATACCAGGATCCTATGTTTATATTACTTTAAAACATTTAAAGGACTTTGAATAAATCTCTTAGCAGGTGGATTATAGTGGTGGGAAGTTTACAATGAACTTTTGTTGATAAAACAGTTTTTATTTGTCATAAAAACAGGTGAGGATTATAGTACAGTACTTCTGAAAAACATCTTAACTGGTGGAAAGCACTAATTTAAACAACGTGTTTTGCTTGCTATTATTTTCTAGTATACTAGTAAAAGAGTATTTCCTTTAACTTGAACTAAGGAGCTTATTATATGTAGTAAGTCTCACTTTTAAAAGTTTAAAAAAAGACCTCTAAATTATGTTTTATGCATTTTTGTAATGTTTTATGATAAAAAATCTGTCTTTTGATTACTCAAACATCTGTCATTTTATCCCAGTAAGTTAATTCATTATGTTCAAGAAGACTTACTTAAAATAGCATTAAATATTAGCATATTCATTGGCAAATAAATGATTAATAGCTAGTATTTTATATTTCCTCAATTCATAGTGATTGGCATTATGGTGGTAGATAAATGAGGTAGTTTCAAGAAATCTTATGCAAGAAAATACTGGCANCCACTCCAGTACTCTTGCCTGGAAAATCCCAAGGATGGAGGAGCCTGGTAGGCTGCAGTCCAGGGATCGCTAGGAGTCCAACACAACTTCACTTTCACTTTTCACTTTCATGCATGGGAGAAGGAAATGGCAACCCACTCCAGTATTCTTGCCTAGAGAATCCCAGGGACAGGAGAGCCGGGTGGGCTGCCGTCTATGAGGTCGCACAGAGTCGGACACGACTGAAGCGACTTACCTGCCGCAGCAGCAACACACATGAAAAAACATGGAGGGAGGGGTCACCAACTTAGAATCACGCAGCCAGAATGTGGCAAAGGCAGAATTGATCCTAGGTCTTCAGAGATCAAAACTCCATAGTTTTACAACCCCTCAGACTTTGCTTGCCTGGATCAGGGGACAAGAATTTTGGCTTTGATGTTGCTTACTCTGTGGGGTGGCTGCCCACACCATCCCTTGTCTGGACACCACAAATGGAGCAGAAAGAAACATGGAGAGAAGCCACTTCATTTTAGGACTCTTGACTGCAGTCTGTTCAGTCTGGCCTGATTTCTTCTTGGTGCTTATGTTCATGCTAATCGTGGTGGCTAAATGGTATCCTTGTAAATAATAATGCTTGGAGAAACACTTAATCTTCCCTGGGGTTGGTGGACCTCTTCAGCTGTTGGTCTAGTGATAAGCTGAGCAATGGGAGTGCAGCTTCTGGTTTTCCTGAAACCACTTGTTGACAATGTTAATGAATGGCTGATACTGAAATACAAGTGATTTGAGTTGGAATGAGAAAAAAATACAGTTTGAATTCTGCTTTTGGCCAAGTTTTCTTTTTCTTTTTTAATCTCTTAGACTTTAAGAGTTGAGGGACCATCTATTCCCTTGTCATCTGTTGACTGGATCTCTTAAGACGAGATGGAAAAGTATTCTGAATGATCCTCTTCAGCCCTTCTTCTGCGTGTCCTACCTCTAAAGGCCTGGGAGAGAGATGCAAATATACACAGTGGCTGTTCGCCCTAGTTTCTCTGTTTGTTTGGCATTGACTGAAACACTCCACCTCTTTCCAATTTGGAAAGTTTATCATTTAAAGCTCCATCCACATATCTCCTGGGCCAAAGTGTTCATTTCTTATACCATTCTAAATATATGACTTGGAACTGATATTTCATTTTCCACTAGCAGTGTTTCATGATATCGGAAAACCTACCTTCTCCTAGTTGCCTCTGAACTGTCATCACTAACCATTTCTCAGTGTTTTCTTATGACTGTCTTCAAGAGCAGAATAATGTATGGATTATGCAGTGAACACCTAAAGGTTGGGGAGAGTTGATATCCGTTTAATGTCTAACTTTGGTAATACAGCAATCATCTTAATATTATCACCCTATCTCAGTCTTTAAAACACACACACACACACACACACACAGGATTCGAATTAACAAATGGATAGAAATGAGATCTTGAGAACTTGTTAGTCCTGATTTTAAAGCTTTATGTCAGCCTCAGAACCTCTCTAATTTCCTATTTCATGGAATGAAGAGAGCAAATCCCACTCCAGAGATTATATGCAGGTTAGGTAAAGCAACATATGGTTAAAAATCAGCACTATCCCTGGCCCATAATAGGTACTTAATAAATGGTAGGTGTTTTAATTACTATATGATATGTACTTAGTTATTAACATAAATTGAAACGGCATTTAAATTCATCTGTGTTAAACTGAGCACAGTTTAACTTGAGTAATTTTTTTTGAACTTGAGTAATTTGAACTTGAGTGATTTTTTTTCCTCGTTAATTTAACTAACATCTCCCTGATCCTCATCAAGCTACTAAACTGTTATAACCCAGAGTTGAACCAGCATCTCTGACCAAAGGCTTAGCCTATAAAGTTTTATATCCAGTCAAAGAGGACCAGGGAATGCTTTGCAAACATGAGCAGTAGTACCTGACCCCACCGGAATCTCAGGAAACTGCTTCCCCACAGAAATTCTGGGCTTCCTCCCAAATGCTTCATCTGAAGGTGAATGCCTAGTGCAAAATGCCACATATGTGACTCTCCATCTCTGAAACAGTTAATGCAGAATACCAATAAGAGTTAATACAGAATAGCCCTGTCCAGGCTGTCTTTCTTTAATAAATTGTGACAATACACTAGTCTAAGCACAATTGGCCCAGAGTCTCTCATTGTGACGGTGGCATTTCCACCGAGGAAAGTGGCAAGGGTACTCTGAGATGGTGGCTTGTCCGGGGCCGAGTTTGATTTATGAAATGAGACCTAGGAGCCTGGATTGAACAGATTGGCTTGCAAGAGACAGCTGTACTGGAGGAGCCGCTGCCAGGTATAGGGAGTGGAAATAGAGAAAAATGAACAGTAGGATAAAAATTCCTTTCCCAGTCCCCACTTATCAACATGAAACATCTGTTTCAGCTACAGTGGTTCCCAGTGGCAGGCAGAATTATTGATACGGCGAAATCACTGCCTCTATGCAGCACAATGGTGCGCCCCCACCCCAGCCCAGCCGGCTGCATTGTAATAATTCATTACTGTACTAGTGCTACCAAAGACACTGTGCGCCACGTGAGAGGCGGGTCGTGCCAGGGCGATCGTGCAAATGGGGAGGGTGGAGAGGCAAATTTTCCCCAGGAGCAATAAATTCCTGCCCACTGTTCTGTTTTATTGTGGATGAACACAGCAATTATACTGGTTGGAAGAGAAGCAATATGCTTCTGTCTGTTTCCAATTGTGTTTAATACTCTTTTTAATGGGAGAACATAGCTTTTATTTAAACTAAACATAATGAATGCATTTGAAGACTTGGATCGGTTTAAAAAAAAAATCTTACTAGCTCATATGTTATGTAAGCACGTGCTGCTATAAATAGGAAAACAAATATGCTTAGTTCAGCTTTTTGTTAGACAAAATTTGATTAGGGATGTGCAAAAGTTGATGCTGTCAGCCAACACATAGCACCAGGGAGCAATCCATACCATGTTAGAAGGAAAATTAAGTGCATTTATTATCAAAGAAACTGGTTTTGCAGAAACATACCAAGAAAGTTTACAAATAAATAGGAACTAGAATTCTTTAATTTCAGTAATACCACTTTATGATGCAAGATAATAAACTTGCCTGAGTTTGGAAGCTAAAGAACAATCATAAGATTTTTTAACCAAGTTATTGTGGATCTTAGACTAATCTAAGTAGCAGAACAGTGAAAAAAAAAAAAAGCCCACCATTTGTGAATACATACTTTACCTTCGTATGTATCCTCGTTGTACTTAGCCTGTGAAAGAATTTATTTGCACCTTCTTATCCAATAAGACATTTATAAATATTTTTAAAGCTACACTATAAACAAAATTGGGTCAGAGGAAAATAAACATTGTAAAATTAATCTCCCAAGTAAAATTGTAATGTGACCAATTTGGATATGAAAGCTGAAGGATATAGACAGAGCAAAGCTGACAAGTGTTGAAAGTGCTATAGTGTATGCTTACTGCTTTTACTGGAGTACTTAGCATTGGGCCTTGGAATGAGAAGAGTCTGGTATTTCAGGCACAATGAAATTGAGCATTGGAAAATTAATAAGCAGATCCTGCCTGTCATCCTGGGCCCTGAAGAGGTTAAGAGACTCCAGTGCTGACAAGGTGATAATGAGGATTTATGGTGAGAAGGAGGTAAGGGTGGGTGGACCCTCCCAGGCTCCCACATGTGGTTGCTCCAGGCCCTCTGAAGACAGAGTACCTCAGCAGGAGTGAAGGTTACCTTCTGGATTGCAGGAGCAACCAAGCCTGGCTACATTGTGACTAAAGGCACACACACTAAAGTTATGTGGGGGTGTGTGGGTGTGTGTGGTTCTGTGTATATAATTGCATTCTTCTATATTTTTGTACTTTGTAATTTTAGATGTACACTGGGTTGAACCACATTTTCATTAAGAAAAAAAGAATTCTCTTTGTCTAGTATAAAGCATATTTGGATGGACGGACAGGTGGATGGATGGTCAAAACAGTTCATTTAGCTCTCAAATATCTTAATGCTCTGTCTTCTGCCTACTTCCCTGATTTCAACCACTGTACCTCCTCGTTGATCACTCTTTAAAAACTATAAGGTTTTCAATTTTCCTCAAAAAAATGCCCTCTCATTTTTAGCTCAGAAGACTCTATCCTTGCTTTTCCCTATGACTGGAACACTCTTCCTGGATTTTCCCGAGGCCTGTTTTATTATCATTGAACAAACACCCATATCTCCCTTTCTCACCTTCTTTTCCCTTACCATAGGCAATCGTATCTTCCTGCTTTCTTTTCCTTATAGCTCATTATTTTCAAAATGTATCTTGTTTCCTTACCTGTTAATGACCTCCCTGCTGCTAGAATATAAAAGTCCCACAAGAGCCAGGACCTTGCCTGACTTCCTGTTATTTTCCTTGCACCAAGAATTATGTCTTTTATTTGGTGCAAATAAATGTTTCCAGCGTCTCTGAGGGGTGGAGGGAGTCTTGCTGGACTCTCGGAACCACAAGCGGTTCTTTGACTTGCCGTATGGCTGGACTTGGACTCTGAGGTCTGCAGATTCTTCTGAGTTGGCGACTTGTGATAAACAGCTGATGCTGGGCACATCAGGAAGGAAAGGAAGTACCAGTGGGCGGCAAGTGATCTCAGCTCACATGGGGGGCTCAGGTTCAAATCAAAATGTACATTCTCAACTTTCCCCTCATTTGCCATCGGCATTAACTCAGTTTAGTTTTCACGACTTTCACTCTGTGCTAAATTAGATACCTTAATGGGTGGTATGACTTATTAGTCAAAAACTAAGGATGTTTCTCTGTGGGGTATTACTATTAATATCACATTCATATTTCACTGTTCTGACTCTTTAATGTGTTGATATCCGTGGTTAATGTAATACTTTGCAAGAATATACAGTTTCTAATTTTTTTAGTTTTAAAAGGCACTGTTTCAAGGGTTATGATAACTGCTGCCTTTTATATTAGAAAACGAATTGCTAAACTGTTTCATAAAATGTACTCCTCTCCTATAGAAGATGTCAATAAAATCATAAACACATACTTGAGAACAGAAGTATTTATTGGCACACACTTAGTTCAGACCAGTTTTGTTTTCCCTGTGGAAGCAGGTTCATGTGTCGTTTCTCATATTTAAGCTACAGTATCTTGACCCCAGGACTGTCAGAGACTCCCCACAGGACCCGGCCATGAGCTGACTCTGGAAGAGGCTATAATGAGCCCTGTGCACACGCCACATGGTTTCAATTACAGCTTTATATGACTAGACAGTGTGGTGCCAGGAAGGAACGATTGGAAATTATGCAAAAGGTCTTTGTCTTCATGATTCGGGTACCTATGCCTCTGCTTTCAGGATCTTCCTCCCCTAATGATTATGAACATGTGTTTTATCTCTGTGAAGACCAGTCTCTGGAGTTAGGGATTCTGTGTTGAAATAAGAGAAACCAAAAAGAATAGCCCAGGTCCCAGTACCCATCCTGCTATGCTTTTCCCCTTCAACTTCTGCACTCGTCTGAGGCCTGTAGGATGATATTGCCTTTCTCAAGTTTGCTTTTGGGAACAGGTACCAGATAACATGTGTTTTCTCCTAAGGCTGCAATTGGTGAAGGTTTTCTCAGAATTTGGGGAGGCAGAATGATGACTTTTTCTATGACTTAAGAATTAAATCAGAGCATAAAACTACCTACAGAGTTCTTTGAACAGATATGATAATAACTTATGAAAAAAATTAAGCTTAGGTTTAATAAGCCATCTAACAGAATTGATAACATCAGCTCAAGTCAGTTGTGTGGTTGCTTCTAGCTTCTGAGTAAGGTGACGGACAATTTTTAAAATTTTTTTGTTCAAAATTTTCTAAAGAGTTGACTTTTTATAAGCACACATGCATTGAAAATGCGAGATTAATCTGGTCCTAGGCTGGAAGGTTCTGTGAAGGAAAGACCTGTTATGGCTCTCTTATCTTCTCACCAGTAAATTATACAGGCCTAGAACACAGTAGGAATTCATGGAGTGTTTCTCAGATTTATGAGTAAATCAATGTTCAATTAAACTTATTCTCTTATAGTGAGGAACAGAAACCTAGAGGAAAGATATAGGTAACCCAGGGTGACAAAGCCGGTTTGTGGCTAAAATGAGTCTGTGGTTTTCTACTACATCAGAAACAATAGGTATATGATAAAAATGGGATATCTTGGGTATTGGAAGAGAGAATACATATACTTTATTCATAATGTCTGTCCATGTTACTTGGAACCGTGATGCATGGATCTATGTAGTTTAAGGCATTTGTGCTGATATGAAATCAAATTCACTGACATTCAGTTCAGATTCTAATTATCAGAGACCAATATGGCAGCAATGGAAATGTAAATAAATTTCTATAAATGAGGGGGGAGCTGAATGAGAAAGCAAGCTTTCTAACAGCATGTCAGATTTCCATGGATGGAGGAAGAGAGAGAGCACAGGAGAAGTGGGATGAAAAATTGGAAACAGCCCAGAGAGGGAATCTGACAATATATTATAACTGCCTTTGGAAGCTTCTGTTCCTTATATAACTGGGTAAAATAGAAACTGGGAACACCAGGTTAAATCTTTTTTTTTTTTTTAATAGAATCTTAAAACCTTTCCAGTTCATGTAGAGACTCTTTCTCATGCATTTGTTTTCTCGAAATGGCCCACTCTTTGTCTCAGAAAACCCATCTTCCACCTCTAATTGAAGAAAGAAATGGTTAAACATGCCCAATTACTACTGTTTGAGTTTTAAAAAGGCAGCATTGTCTTTTTTCCCTTGATAATGTAACCACATTCTGAAGGTCTTTGAATTCTGTTATAAAGTAAGAGGAAACTTCAGAATGACTCTGTCATTAACTGCTTGTGTGACTTTAGACAAATCATATTGAAATTTCTATACCTTAGTTTCTTTTTTTCTAAGGGAAGTCATTAAATTAGAGGCCAACCAAGCTTGCTTCTATCTTTTTTATCCTCATGTAGTTCACAGGCCAGGGAGAGAACAGGCCCTAACATCCAAATCTACCATTAATTCAGGATCAAAAGATGGATAATTCAGGGACTAGAGTCATGAACTGTAAATGGAGCCTCTGCAAAAACATCAAACTCAGTCCAGCTGTCCACTCATCTAAGCATTCGCTTTGCTTTTGTATAAAATTTGAAAGGGAAATGGATCTTTTTGGTCTGGAGGAACTCAGATTCATTTTGGAATATTCAGTAGGTAAATCATGTTCCAGCCAATTGCTAACATATTTTAAGTCTTCCTCCATCCCTGTCTGCAATAGTTTTAAGCTTTATTATTTGCCATCTTTTCACTGCTTAGGGACACAGGTGATCAATGAAAATGTGTATTTCAAGAATATGCATGTCCCCCAGATCATAGTTTATCAAAGTCACTTTGAATCATTCCAATTGAATTTTCAGTTCTTGTAAATCATCAGTGTCTATAATCATATTACAGGGTCACAGGGGACCACCAAGAAAGGTATATTAAAGGAATGGCAGAGGGGTAAGTGCAGTGCCCTTGAGTCATCCTTCGGTAATGTGAGAACAAAATCTGCTCTTGGAAAGCGGGTGGGGTAGGAGCATTCTCTTTCCTTTCCAGCAGGCACAGTACTCACTGGCAGACCTGAAGTTTATGCTTTCAGATGAGAGGAACTGCAGTTCAAACCAGCATAAACATGAAAGGGAATGTGTTGGCTCGTGTAATTAGGAAGATCAAGGAGTGAATATGGATGGCTTCAGGCATGGCTGAATACCAGTGTTCAAAGAACAATGACACTAGAAGTCCCTCTTCCTCTCATTCTTTCTTTTTCTCTCCCTCTCCTCCCACCCCCTACTTTTCCCTACCTACCCACTCCCTTAACCATTAATTCTGTTTCCTTCAGAGTTACTCAATCAGACCAGCTTCTCCTGGAATTTTGACTAAGAATAACATCAGACCTATATTCTACCACTGTTGTTGTTATCGTTTAGATGCTAAGTCATTGGACTCTTTTGCAACCCCATGGACTATAGCCCACAAGGCTTCTCTGTCCATGGGTTTCTCCAGGCAAGAATACTGGAGTGGGTTGCCATTTTTCTCCTCCAGAGGATCTTCTCAACACAAGAATCAAATCCACATCTCCTGCAATGTCAGACTGGTTCCTAAATACTGAGTCACCAGGGAAGACTATATTCTATGATAGTTCCAGAAAAAGTCCTGGCACTGTGATTGGCCTGGTTTTTGGTAGTTTCATCCCTGAATTTCTATTATCATAATCATTCAGGTCTGAGTATAGATCCATGACAGGAATCTGCAATGGAATTTTCCCTCCCAAACCATGTGGTCTAAAGCTGGAGAAGGGTTACTTCTTCATTGAAAATAGGAATGCTATTATAAAAAATAAAAGAATGGGTAGGAGAAGTATACATATGTCAACTGCAATTGTTTCCCTCTAGAAGACAGAATTTGTGTTTTTGACTCACAGGAGTGTGAAGCACAGCGATGTATGATCATAGATTAATCAGTAGCTCACCTTCTGATCTTTCTAACTCAAGTTTATTTCTTCTTCCTATATTCATGCCGTTCTTCCAATTGTGACATGGATCCATTAATGTCAGATCCTTTCTTCCAAGAAGCCAAAGAAATTCCCTATTATACAGAGTTCCTTGTTCACTGAGTAAACACCACAACAAAGGAATTTCTAAGTAGTCAAACTCAAAACATACAATTCATCACTTGAGTTTTTCTCTGAGCTTTGAAATGAAAATATAGCTCTTTTTTGAAACAGGTATCTCTTCTCAATCCAAACTATCAAATTTCTTGAAAAAGGCTGTATGTTGAAATGCTTCATTTCTAAGTGTCATAAGCGTGGCTTATCCCCTTGTTGCTGATATATATGTATATTTTTCAAATGTATCTCTTGGGAACATTAAAATAAAACATTTCATTATCCATCTTCTTTTTATTTTTTACCAGTTGATGTCTATGCCAGATATGGAATGCATGTAATTCACTGTTGCTTTTAATTTGTCAGCACATTAATTTTAGTTGATAAAGACGTTAACTGAATCAGCTGCCCCAGTTATCTTTGATAATTCAGGTTCAGTGGGTGCTTGCTTTTAAAGATTGTTCTGTGTCTCCCCAAATCTCCTTGTGTTTATACAGCTTTTAAAGTTGTCATTGACCCAAGAGATTATTCAAGGGTGATTATGGTTTTCAAGCTTGTTTGTATGCAACGGCCATGACCTTTTCTCAAAAGACACACAG
Source organism: Neotragus pygmaeus (assembly GCA_006410875.1). NCBI lineage: Eukaryota > Metazoa > Chordata > Mammalia > Artiodactyla > Bovidae > Neotragus > Neotragus pygmaeus. Next base: position 1,147,270 of record SJYV01032113.1, on the reverse strand, counting down.
CTACTCTTAGCTGCACCTTGACTTCTAACCGGCGTTTATCACAAATCAATTTCATAGATTCTTCATAGAATAATATAGAGTGTCTCTGGTAGCAATATGATGAGAAGGCACCAATTTCTGTCCCTAAAGAAGAACTGGATCATGAATTTTGAATGACTGTGGAGTGGTCTTACTTTTTCTCATCGGCTATCCTTAGGAGGAACTATTGTACCCTAAATTTTGGGGAGAAATTCTTTAGTAGATGCCATGTTGATCTCTGAGCTCAGTGAAGACAAGGTATTAATTCTTTTGTTGACAATGCTGAAGTCTTAAATTTGGCTGTGTGAAGTTGGACATTCTCTTGAAAGAGATACTCCACTGTTTCTTGTTGCTTAGTTACATTCTAGTCAAATGGGGACCTCAAACCACTTTGAGCATCTTGAGGAAAGGAAGGACAGCTTAATTCTTTAAAATGACTTAACCTAATCCCACAAGTAGATAACGATCTTTGTGGTTTCTTCTATAAATCTACCAATATAGAACATACACTTGAAGTGAAGTGAAGTGAACTCGCTCAGTCATGTCCAACTCTTTGTGACCCTGTAAACTGTAGCCCACTTAGTAGGTGCCTAGTAACCACTGATAAATCAAACTGAACTAAATCTGACCTGTTTTTCTTTTTCAACTCTTTCATTTTTACTAAGTACATTTCTAATTGTCTTGAATACACACACACACACATACACATACATACCCCATATCTGTGTTTTTTTATGTCCTCCACCTTTGTTCTAGAGGTTTTACTGTGCTGTTTAGTAAAAACATTATTTTCAGACAAAATGTAGACTAGATAGAGGTAACTGGGCTTCAAAGTGTTTATGCACTAGGATATTAATTTCCATTTCAGAGTATTCCTTTTCACACAAGATGGATGTTCTGCTTTCAATTTATTAGCTGCATAAATGAGCTTATCTATTTCTAATTTTGACTTAATATAAGAAGCATCAAATTTTAGGTTTCATCCATCTAATTTTCATTTTGTATAATTATTTCTGGTAAACTGATTTTCATTTATGCCATCTGTTCATCAAGTTCAGGCAGATAATATTAAAGGTATATATTCACCAGCATATGAATATCCACATTCATAAGTCACGCCCCATCTCTGAGAAGCCTGCAGTGGATTCTGAGGCTGTTCCCTGAGAGAAGACCATTACAGAGCTAAGTACAGGCGCAAGGATTCCTCTGTCTGCTCTGGCATTCCAGTTGTGTTTAGAAGCCTATGGTTTCTTCTCATAGGCCTCCCTGGCAACCCACTCCAGTACTCTTGCCTGGAGAATCCCGCGGAGTAGAGCCTGGTAGGCTACAGTCCAGGGGGTCGCAAAGAGTCGGACACGACTGAGCGACAAACTACTAACTACTACTACTCTTATCTTAGGCCAAAATGTAAGAGTGATTTTAATAACTCCTTTCCTCCTTAGCCTCAGAGCCATCTTGGAAATTTCACTTTTCTCTTCATTGTCCCATCAGTTAACTCTAAAGTTCTGAAGAAGCAGAACACCTCAGTTATGTTAGGAAGTGGTTCTGGTATTAGCATACCAATCACTCAAAAAAGTATGGAACTTTATTGCACAGGTGAAAATTTATGAGATTTAGACAATTCAAATTTATTTGGCTCCTGCTTTTAAAGGCTGTTCTCCACCTTCCCAAACATCATGCACAATGGTAAAGTCCTTTTAGAAACAGCCCTTGCTTCAGCAACCTTGAAAACAGTCCATTTTATAACACAGACATCCCCCCCCCAGAAAAAAAGACATCACATTTTTCTTTCTTTTTTTTTTTTTTTCAAACCAATAAGATGTGTATAANTTAGAAACAGCCCTTGCTTCAGCAACCTTGAAAACAGTCCATTTTATAACACAGACATCCCCCCCCCAGAAAAAAAGACATCACATTTTTCTTTCTTTTTTTTTTTTTGTCAAACCAATAAGTAATCACTTTAGAGACTTTTCATAGAGTTAGTGTAGTGTAATACCTCTCGTTAAATATTAGTCACTCAGTTGTGTCCGACTCTTTGCGACCCCATGAATTGTAACCCACAAGCTCCTCTGTCCATTCTCCAGGCAATAACACTGGAGTGGGTAGCCATGTCCTTCTCCAGGGTATTTTCCCTGACCCAGGGATAGAACCCAGGTCTCCCATATTGCAGGCAAATTCTTTACTATCTGAGCTGCCACAGAAACCCAGTATCTCTCCTTAAGTCACAGGAAAATTTCCTATTTTCCAAGAAACTTTCGGGCAAGATATTTTCTAAACATACACATATGAATAATGCCAAGATTTTCATGTGTTCATTGATGAAACATAGCACAGCTAAGGCAGCTAGTTTGTTGTGTTTTTTTTTTGGTTCATGTGATGTATCATTATGCGGATTGTCTTAGGCTTGGTGAAAGCATTACTTCCTCAGGCCACACAGGTCAAAGTATTAGTCTTCTGTAATGACCCTTTGCCTTCCCAAACTTTTAAAATATTATAAAAGAAATATTGTTTACTGCAGTAAAAAGATCAAATAAGAAAATATTCTAATTTTCCTCCTCATTTCAGAGCAATCAAAGTTTTAGTTAAAATTATGAGCGATTTGAAAATGTCAAGCAAGTTAAAAGGATTTCATTGCTATCTCTAAGAAGATAAAGCTGACATCATATACAAAAGGAGACACTGCAACAGAATTTTATTAATAGTGAAAACACCAAAAATAATAAGAGGAAACATTTATATCATGCTTCCTATTTGCCAGCTTCCTAAATGCTGTACTATATCCACATGTTAGCTGCATAACAATTCTGTGGAGAAAGTACTGTCGTGATCCTCAATTCACAGATGAGAAAAAGGAGTCACAAAAGGTTTACACAGCTGACCCAACATAGGGCCCTGGGAGTGAAACATGGAGCCAGAATTCAAGGGCAGGACATCAAGTTTCAGAATCTGTCCTCTCATCCACTATGAAATACTGTCTACACTTTAAAAACCAACAATACATGCAGCTTCAAGTCACATTTTCGTTCACTGATTTTTATCGTAGGGTAATATGCATAATATCCAACTGACAGTCTTAACTGTTCTTAAGCACGCCCTTTAGTAGGATTAATACCTTCACACTATGCACAGCTATTACTGCCATCCACCGTCAGAGCTCTTCTCCCCTGTATTCCCTGGGAAACACTACCCATTAAACAGTAGCTCCCAACTCCCCTCTCCCACACCCCTTAGAACTATTGTTCTGCTTTCTGTTTCTATGAACTTGACTGATTTAGGTGCCTCATATTTTTGAAATCATGCAATATCTGTCCTTTTGTGTCGTTTATTTCATTTAGCATAATTTCCGGAAAGTTTATCTTGTAGTTTATGTCACATTTTCCTTCCTTGTGAAGTCTGAATGGCATCCTATTGTATGTATGTCCCACATTTTATTTACCTATTCCCCATTTGATAGACACTTGGGTTGCTTCTACCTTTGGGCTATCATGCATAATGCTACTGTGAACGTGAATGAACAAGTATCAGTTTGAGACTCTGCTTTCAATTCTACCTTATATATACCTGCAAGTAGAATTGCTGAATCATATGAAAATTATATTTTTTTATTTTGTGGGGAACCACCATTCTGTTTTCATAGTGGCTGCATCATTTTACATTTCCACCAACAGTGTAAAGGGTTCCAATTTATCTACATCCTTATCAATACTTGTTATTTTCCATTGTTGTTAATAGTAACCATCCTAAAGGCTTCAAGGTGGCAAACTTTCCTTTTTAATCAGTCACATAAACTGGTAAAACACTGAGAACATAGCCAGTGTCACTCAAAAACTCCCTAAGTATTTTCTTACTTCTGGTTTAGAGTTTACAAACTAGATAGGCCCCCACTCTTCATATCACTAGATGTAAAGACAAACACGTTTTTTATTCAAATGTTTTATGTATATAAACATTTGTTATATAAGTAGGTATTTTTATATTACATTTTTAAACTTCTGTATCTCTCATGGAAAATAGGACAAACATATTTTAACATATAGCCTTTTTCCCATTTCCAAAGTGTGAAATTTTCAAAGGAGTCATTGTCTCAGCTCAAAGTTGAAGAAACTGCAGTCCAGACAGCTTAAGTGATTGATCCCAAGTTGCAGATCTAGTTCAAACCTCATGCAGCCTGAAATTCTATTCTGAAGCTCCCTCAGTGCAGTGTCATATCCAGCCTCTATGAGATATTATCCAGTGTATATAAGATAATATCTGTAATACCCTGTTATGATGTCTACAATATGTACACCATTATTCATTATATTATAGATGTTAATGGAGCTTCCCTGGTGGCTCAGACGGTAAAGAATCTACCCGAAATGCAGAAGACCTGGGTTTGATTGCTGGGATCAGGAGGATCCCCTAGAGAATGGAATGATAACTCACTCCAGTATTCTTGCCTGGAGAATTCCATGGACAGAGGACCCTGGCGGGCTACGGTCTTTGGGGTCGCAGGGAGTCAGACATGACTGAGTGAACAGCACACACACATAGATATTAATAAGATACTATCTGTCACAGATGTGAGCCATCTCCCACCAATTTTGCAGTTATACTGTTGGCTGTAAATGTACTTGTTTTTAGGTCTTGAATTGAGATGCATATTCAGCTTAAAAACTGTGGAAGGTTCTTGTAAAATTTTTTTGCACTCAAGATGCTGAGTGTGAAAGACATAAGTTCATCTCTATCTAACTTGCCATAGTTCTTAGCATAGAGATGATGACCCTGACATGTCACTGATATTTTTAGAACTAATGGCAAAGTGTCTTTTTTTTTTCCTTCTGCTGAATCCACCACAGTCAGCCACAGTTCACTGGACTGGAGAGTTTCAGCTGTATAACTAAAAATAAATGCCTCTGTAAAACACTAAAAAAGACAATGTCAATTTCCCTAAACCACCAAAAAAGCATGTTTTTTTTTAACTGACTGCTTTTCAGTTGGCTAAGATGTATACTTTATTTGCCTCCTGGCTGGACTTTCGGGGGACTTCTTTTATTTTAATATACGTTTGGTTTTCAAATACATAACTTCAGGATTGTGTGATTTGTGCAACTCACACTGTTGAAATAAACTGCAGTTGTTTATGCACTTGCAATGAAACTGTACACCCTGCCTTCGTTTCAACCCACGAACAAGCAACTGACAAGTAAGCATAATACACTTTTGGTGGGAAGAAAGCCTAGACTAAGTGCAGCGTTTCCAGGCTCACAGTAGCATCTTAGCACTCTGTCTCTCTCTCTCTCTGTTTGTTTTCCTTTTATTTTTATTCAGGGGTATAAAATTTTTAGCTCATATTCAGATATTTAAAAAAATATAAATTGATAGAAGTTTGCATTGATAGAAGTCCAGAAAGTATTTTTTAATGTTCTTTTGGGGATTATTGGAGTCCCTTCAGGGATATTATTCTTTTTCTCCCATATTTTTAGTCACTCAGTCACGTTTGATTCTTTGTGACCCCATGGAATGTAGCCCACCAGGCTTCTCTATCCATGGAATTCTCCAGGCAAGAATACTGGAGTGGATTGCCATTCCCTTCTCCAGTGGGTCTTCCCAGCCCAGGGATCGAACCTGGGTCTCCTGCATTGCAGGAAGTTTCTTTACCACCTGGATTTCCCATATTTGGAAGGGAATAAAATAAAAAAATAGACTTTCCTTTACAAAAGCTCCATTATCAGAATCTTTCCTTGAGTTCCATGTACTAGATGGCTTCAAGAGATAGCCTGCTTCTTCGATGTTTGTCTAGCAATTAACTGTGCAGCCCCCAATGAATTTGAAGATTCATAGGCGTACCTACTGAAATGCACTTTCACTGGGGAATGGTATCACATTGTGATGCCAACATCTTGGTTACTTTCCAGCATACTCAGCTTTTCCTAGATATTTTATTTAATATTTATAAGAGACATTATACTGCCCTGAACTCTAATTATTTAGCACCATATCTACATAGATAGATACTCAAATATTTTAGAAAATACATGGTACTTACATTGCATGTGCCATACTTATATCTCAAATAAAGTCTACCAAAATCAGTAGCAAAGTTTTTAGGCCAGATAGATAAACACCTGGTAGAAAGCATAAACAAATGTATCTCTACTATAAGGTAGAAATTAATTTAACTGTATCTGGTAATATTCTAATTTATGAATTTTATTTTGTTTATTGTTACATCTATAAGTTAACTCTGGGTGTTAACTTCTAGTTAACTCTTGAAATTAATTCTTGGTAATTTCAGATACATACTGCCTATTGATCATGTAGTATTTCACAATATACTTGAGATGAATTTAAGCTTAACAGCTCTGAGTGATTAATAGCCTGTGAAAAGCTTAATAGTTGTAAGTTAGAGATAGAAATAAGCTACAGAGCCCCAAAGCAGTAAATCTTCAAGAGACAGATATGACAGTCAAGTTTCAGAATCCATTGGTAGGTCACTTTCACACATGCAGATACACACACATGCAAACATACATACACAAGTATACACCCCTTCCTTGGATTTTCTTTAGATGAATATGGTCCGTAGGGTACTGGATTAAATAGTGAATGCAGTGAACTCCTTATTCCCCATAGAGCCCAAAAATAAATTTAAAGAAAAACCATAAGGTGCTAGTTTTTCATGGAAATCCAGAAAGAAGCAAGAGAAAAGCTGAAAAAACAAATCATATTTTCTAGTTTAATTTGTGCAGATCATGCACCTAAGGCTCACCTTCTCAGCATTACTGGGAGGACTGTGTACATAAGCATGTATGCATCCCTACTACTGATAACAGTGAACATTCATTGATCATGTGCTGTGTACCAAGCAGCTTGATAAGCCCCTCACATGGGTGAATTTACTTAAGCATCATACTAGTTACATAAGATGCTTCTCTTGTTTTTATCCTCATTTTACAGATAAAGAAAACACATTTCAGAGAATAAGAGAAATTAGCCCAGTGTCATTAAGACGACAAAGAACAGAATCAGAACTCCAACCAAAGTTATTATTTCACTCTAAACTACCCACTGTTAACTGGCTAGTATTTGCCCAGAGGACATGTTTACTCCAGGGCAACCATTTTTAACTCAAAGGCAAGTGAATGTCTTTTCAGTAAAGTATGAATATTCTTGATCTTAAAAAGGATTTAATTTGATACACAGTTATTGGTTTCATTTCAACATCTTAAGAGTGTTTGTAGTTTAGTTCCTTTCCCAATTATTAAAAGATGAAAGAGCTGTATTTCATAGAGGAAAAAATATAAAGCATGAATCTAAAATGTTTATTGTGGTGGTAAGGAAGTGGGCTCCCACACAGCACAGTTGCTAAAGAATCCACCTGGTAATGCAGGAGAGGCAAGGAACGCAGGTTTGATCCCTGGGTCAGAAAGATCCCGTAGGCAATGGCAACCCACTCCAGTATTCTTGCCTAGAGAATTCCATGGACAGAGGAGCCTGGTGAGCTACAGCCCCTGGGGTCGCAAAGAGTTGGAAAGAACTGAGCCCATACAACCAACCAACCAAGGAGGTGGGCGGGCATGTGAAAGTTCTAGATTTGGATCTCACAGACATTTCAAGTAGGAAGGATGAAGATGACTACACATAAAATCCCAGGGAGCTGTCCCAACTCACTGTTGGATAAATGAGGGTCAGGACTGCCCCAGGGGAAATTAAGGACAATTTTTTTTACCTTTACAGTATGTGATTTCATTCCTGGCTCAAAGTAATATTTTTTCTTGGGAGACTTGCTCAGAAAGCAGTGAAGAGTTTAAGCCACAAGGAAAAGCCCAAGTGATCTGGAGAAAAAGTATTTTAGCAAGAGCATTGTTTTCTTTTTCCCATCCCATTAGGAGACTACTGCAGAAACAGAAACAAACTCACAGACAGAGAATAGACTTGTGGGGGTGGGGGGATGAAGGAGGGACAGATTAAGAGTTTGAGATTAGCAGATACAAACCGTGATATATTGAAAGGATAATCAACAAGATCCTACTGTATAGCACAGGTAACTATATTCAATATCTCATGATAAGCCATATTGGAAAATAATATGAAAAAGAATGTGATATATGTATATATATATATATATATATATATATAACTAAATCACTTTGCTGTACAACACAGCATGTTGAAATTAACACAGCATTGTAACTGAAAATTTGCTGAATTTAACAATTAATTTGCTGAAATTAACACAGCACTGTAACTCAACTGTACTTCAACTAAACTTTAAAAATAAAAAGATCACTGCAGGGCTAAGCAGCTAAACCTTAATGTCATCTACAACCTTATATTCCTGGAAAATGTATCTTTAACAAGTATATACCCTCTTTCTATGTATGAGTAATACAGAAGTTAACATCTGTTGCAATCTAATCATCTATCTGGATACACAGTTTTTACAGCAGTTAGAAGGAAAAACAAGTAAAAACCTTTAGTGATGAATTGCCAATGTGAGCCTGTATCATGAATACCATATTAGGTATTTTTTTATGTTTCCCTTTATCCAGTATTATTGATAGAAGACTTTGAATTGAACCCATTTTCATTATAACATTAGGATGAGAAGCCACAAATATGCCTACCTTAGTGTAGGAGACCAAATCATTTGTAAACCTGCTCTGCAAAAATTGAAGACAGACCCTGTCTCTTCACAACAGGCCTGACTGTATTAACTTATAGGAGATTATGGTCAATCGCCCTTGTAGGAAAAGATTGGATAACATTTCAGTTTCAAATCCCTTTTATTAGTGTTAGCAAGAGACTCATTTCTTTCTGAGTAAATTCTCTGGGAAAAAAAAAAAAAACCCACATAGCTATGCATTTACTGGAAGTGTACTGAACTATTCAAATTTAATTCAGATAACCATATGCATAGTACCTACAGGTGAGTCTAACTTATGATCCATGACCACCCCCACCCCTACCAAAAATGTGTCTCAATCTTGCCATGTTACATTGACATGGTTATCATGGGGGGAAATGTTTTAAAATATTTAAAAGGTTTTTAAATATTTTAACTTATTTTAATATTTTTAAACCCAGATCTCCCCATGTCTCACATCTCTCTAGTTTGGCTGATCACACATTATTGTAGGTGCTTTAAGTGGCAGGTGGTCTCAAGTGCAGGTTCTCTCTGATGATAGTTGCAGGCATATTCAAAGTTAGGCACTCTCATAGCCAGCACTCTGGTTTGGTAAATGTTTACTAATGCTGCTGCTGCTGCTGCTAAGTTGCTTCAGTCGTGTCCGACTCTGTGCGACCCCAGAGACAGCAGCTCACCAGGCTCCCCTGTCCCTGGGATTCTCCAGGCAAGAACACTGGAGTGGGTTGCCATTTCATTCTCCAATGCATGAAAGTGAAAAGTGAAGTTGCTCAGTCGTGTCCGATTCTTCGCGACCCCACGGACTGCAGCCTACCAGGCTCCTCCTTCCATGAGATTTTCCAGGCAAGAGTACTGGAGTGGGGCGCCATTGCCTTCTCAGAAATGTTTACATGTCTGCTTATTTAAGGATTCTAATATGGCTCTTTTCATGAAGCTGAGTTACAGAATGATATGAGAAGTTTATAAAGGTGAATGTATCTCATTTTGTTCAATTAAAAAAAAATAAGTTCACATTTTCTCTTGAAGCATTTTTTGTCCTCGTGTTAGATGAGAAGAGATGGGGAAAGGGAGAAGCATGAGCTGAGTTCTTACTTTGCTCTAAGCACTTGCTACTTGGATGCCACAAGCACCCCGTGAAAGTGTTACTATTCTGATTGACAGGTGAGGGTCAGCATGGATAAGGAGCACACCCAAAGTCACAGAGCTGCTGAATGAAAAAGCTGGAATTTATTATATCTGTCTTAATCCAAAGCCCATGAACGTCCAGGCAGCTTGACTAAATAAAGATTCTGATTCTAGATGATATTGATCCAAATGTGATCTTTAAGAAAGAAAAGATCTAATGATCACTGATTTCACATCTAACCCCTATCCTTGAAGAAGAGGTAAGGCTCAACTTACCAATATGATTCCCTTTGCCTGGCTGTGAAAGGTCCCTAAAGATAGCTGGACATTTCAGTGTTCAGAGACAGCTGAGTTCTTTCTCCTACATTCCTAACTGCCCTGCAGCCATCTTCCCATGTGGCCCAAGAACATTACTTCCTACCTACTGCCATCACAAGACAACCCTACTGCTCTAAGAGTAGTTGGTTTTTGGAAAGGCACCGCAAAACTCTTCACACCCATATCTAGTCTCATAGTTCCACAATGTCTGATAGACATAGCAGAAAAGACTAAATTGAATTAATAGAGTCCTAAAACCTGCATGTGTCTCAGTACATACAATGTGACACATTTCTTGTGTGCTATCGTTTCAAGGATTCTCACTGACAGTAATTATACTCGTCACTGACATCTTCCATTATGATAACATCTTCCAAGGAATACATTTACAAACGATAACTAAATCTATTTTTTCACTCTTCCAGTTAGATAAAAATAAATAAATGGATATGGACATTTTTAAATTTACAAATGTTTTGTATTTCAGTTTTCCAAAACTATTATTTTCAAAGGAAACTGCTTTTGTGAAATCATGTCTTTAAGTTCCTCTTGCAGGATCATAAGAATTACTTATTTATGCTTTGGCCATAGTCAGATATATTTGTACATTGTCACTGATGGTTTTCCTCTTTGAGCAGAGTCTCCCCATCCCTTTTGATTGTATGTGAGAAAGCTTCAGCTGAACAAGAATTCGTGTAGAGGGTTTTGGACTTAGATCTTTTACCGATTGGTCCTTGCATTTTATATGCCATTGAGGCAAGCATCACAGGTAGAGCCAGAGGGTGACCAGCCAGTTTTGAAGAAAGGAATCCTAATTTTGGATTCAGCAGTATAGCATCTTAGTCCATAAATCACATGCTCACTGTAGTAAAGATTTACAAGAAGAATAGAGGGTAAGTCATTTTTATTCTCTTTTGAGGGGGAAAGATAGTGGGGTTATGCTTTTTGAGAGGAGTCTTCATGGGCACTTTTAAAAATAGTCCCCCTTCTAAATAGAACCCCTCCTAAGCATCATCGAGTCTGAGGAAATATTCCTTTTCATAGTTATTGTAGCAAATATAAGGCTAGAATTACGAGGAAGATAGGAACTGATTTTATAGAGTACCATGATACTGAATCAACTGAAATAAAATTTTATGTGTTAGGTTATTCTACTGGCCCTGCATGATTTATGTATGTAGTGCAAGTTTTCATATAATGTAGGATTCAGGTTGATTAAATATTTGGTCAAATATTATATTTATGGATATTTCAAAGTAATAAAGTTCACTAGAAGCTTGGTCAGAAATATAAACCCATAAACAGGCATCTATTCTATTCATATTTCATTACAGGAATTTTTCTGGAAGAATGGTTCACCCTGAGTGTAAGCAAGGCTTTCAGGAGTTCTCAAATTTTCAAGTATAAGAATAGTGTACCTTGGAACACTAGAATGTCTCTGTGACCTCTCAAAAGTTAAGCAAAAGATGAACTCTAAAATATTAGACATGGCAGAACAGAAGGGAAAAAAACTCCTTGTGTTCAGAAACTATCCATGTTGTACTGAAAACCAGAACAAAATCAGGCTCTCTGTAATCCATTGACATAAATTTTCAATAGCTATAATAGTTTGCCTATGACAGCATCATTATTATTTTTTTTCCAGGAAACTTCAATCTATAGTGCTCAGAAAACTATCAGGCAAAGTTGTGTTTTGTCCTATTCTTCTAAAATTTGTAGCAACTCCCACTTTGTGATGTAATCAAGCATCAAATATAGATTAACTGTTCTAATACCACTTTTTTCAGGCAGTTTATAGGAACCTGTACCATGAATTGTCGCTTCTTGAATGAAATGCCAGTTCAATGAATTCCCACCATTTTCTACTAGTAATCAAATCATTCAGCAGTCTTAACATTTTTAATATGCACAGGGAGAGCAAGCAAATAGTCTGTTAAATCTGTGACACTTATGTAATAGAAAACATTTCTGTTATACTATTTGTCTCCCTTTACCATATTCACAAATTATGCCACTTATAAATATCTCTGCCTTCCCAAATGACACATAAATAAATACACTTTAATTCTGACTTCATTTTCTCATATTAAAAACAAGAAGTGCCTTTAGATTTGCATAAAAACTTTAAATACTACCCTAATCAAATTATTCCATCAGACATTCTACCAGCAGTGTTTAATCTTGACAACAGATAAAAAGTAAAAGTTTGTGTGTATGTGTGTTTAATCTGAAGNACTTCATTTTCTCATATTAAAAACAAGAAGTGCCTTTAGATTTGCATAAAAACTTTAAATACTACCCTAATCAAATTATTCCATCAGACATTCTACCAGCAGTGTTTAATCTTGACAACAGATAAAAAGTAAAAGTTTGTGTGTATGTGTGTTTAATCTGAAGTTAGGCTGATAGGAAGATCATCAAACCAGAGATTAGTCCTAGCACTGCATCAAAATGCACCTTTTATGTCTCTGTAATTAAGTTTTAATAAACATGTTTGATGGTTACTTAGAAAACATATTTTTCAGTGCAGAAATGGCATCTTGTAAACTACAGTAAAAAGAGACTCTTGCAACACTATTTGTTTTTTAATTATAGTCTGATGATGATAAGCATTTGTTATTTTCCCAAGTAAAGATTAATGTTATAAATCAATTTTCTAAATTTGAGCCTTTAAATACAATATGTTAGACACAACTCTGACTGTCTGTTATAGTCAAGTCTAGCTTTTCTGGCATTTTCTAGAATATTTGTTGTTGTGTGTAACCTTTTAATTGGNAATATTATATTTATGGATATTTCAAAGTAATAAAGTTCACTAGAAGCTTGGTCAGAAATATAAACCCATAAACAGGCATCTATTCTATTCATATTTCATTACAGGAATTTTTCTGGAAGAATGGTTCACCCTGAGTGTAAGCAAGGCTTTCAGGAGTTCTCAAATTTTCAAGTATAAGAATAGTGTACCTTGGAACACTAGAATGTCTCTGTGACCTCTCAAAAGTTAAGCAAAAGATGAACTCTAAAATATTAGACATGGCAGAACAGAAGGGAAAAAAACTCCTTGTGTTCAGAAACTATCCATGTTGTACTGAAAACCAGAACAAAATCAGGCTCTCTGTAATCCATTGACATAAATTTTCAATAGCTATAATAGTTTGCCTATGACAGCATCATTATTATTTTTTTTCCAGGAAACTTCAATCTATAGTGCTCAGAAAACTATCAGGCAAAGTTGTGTTTTGTCCTATTCTTCTAAAATTTGTAGCAACTCCCACTTTGTGATGTAATCAAGCATCAAATATAGATTAACTGTTCTAATACCACTTTTTTCAGGCAGTTTATAGGAACCTGTACCATGAATTGTCGCTTCTTGAATGAAATGCCAGTTCAATGAATTCCCACCATTTTCTACTAGTAATCAAATCATTCAGCAGTCTTAACATTTTTAATATGCACAGGGAGAGCAAGCAAATAGTCTGTTAAATCTGTGACACTTATGTAATAGAAAACATTTCTGTTATACTATTTGTCTCCCTTTACCATATTCACAAATTATGCCACTTATAAATATCTCTGCCTTCCCAAATGACACATAAATAAATACACTTTAATTCTGACTTCATTTTCTCATATTAAAAACAAGAAGTGCCTTTAGATTTGCATAAAAACTTTAAATACTACCCTAATCAAATTATTCCATCAGACATTCTACCAGCAGTGTTTAATCTTGACAACAGATAAAAAGTAAAAGTTTGTGTGTATGTGTGTTTAATCTGAAGTTAGGCTGATAGGAAGATCATCAAACCAGAGATTAGTCCTAGCACTGCATCAAAATGCACCTTTTATGTCTCTGTAATTAAGTTTTAATAAACATGTTTGATGGTTACTTAGAAAACATATTTTTCAGTGCAGAAATGGCATCTTGTAAACTACAGTAAAAAGAGACTCTTGCAACACTATTTGTTTTTTAATTATAGTCTGATGATGATAAGCATTTGTTATTTTCCCAAGTAAAGATTAATGTTATAAATCAATTTTCTAAATTTGAGCCTTTAAATACAATATGTTAGACACAACTCTGACTGTCTGTTATAGTCAAGTCTAGCTTTTCTGGCATTTTCTAGAATATTTGTTGTTGTGTGTAACCTTTTAATTGGGGTGATAGTTTTTAAATGTTTCCATGGTTTATAATGCTAGTGTTAGACTTAATGAGTCATTAGCTATTAACAAATTACTTCTGTGATTATTTTTCTGATTGCCAGTTAAGTTTTTATTTCATTCTTAGCCCTTTACATTTTTAGTTACAATCCACTTTTACTGGCACTTGAAAAATTTAAACTATTTTAGTGAAAATATGACACCCAGTTTTTTTTTTAAGCTGTGTATGTTTATTAAAAGAAACTATAGAAGACAGAAACTTGATATGGAAGCAGTGATAACTGGATGTTTATTTTCCCAAACAAGAGATTCCTTATTTCTATTTTGGAAAACTGCAAATAAATTTTATTTCATTATAATCTTACAAATTTACCATATTTTTAGTATTCATTATCTTCCTTTAAACTTGTCTATACACATGTAATATTTTCCAATAATGACTCATTTTACATAAATGATCTTTATAAGTTTAATAAAGTTCTGTTAAATCCACAATAAAATGTTGCAGTGATCAATGAGCCCCAAACAGTCTGCTAGAAAAGATTATTTATGTCAATCATTTGTGAATACAAAACTTTCTGCATGGTCTGGAACCAAATGGGCATAAAATTTTCTGCCATAATGAAGCTTTAATAAGCCAGTGATAGAAGGTTTTGTAGTAATAGATGGTGCCCAACATGGAAATCAAGTTAGCAGACCTTAAACAGAGAAATTATATTTATCCATATTGACAAATATAATTGCTTATTGTGTGTGGCCACAGTGCGGTTATAGATCAACATTGTTCTTCCAAATATATCTCTAGAGCCTTTGAAATCCCATTATGATTCTGATATTCCACGTTATGGTGCATTCAAAGATTAACAGCAATGTTCATAGTGCTTGTTTTTTGGCTTGCGGGTAGAATGAGGTAGTTCTTTTCCTCAAAATCTATTTGCAGTTATTTTGGTTTGGGTTTTACTTTGTGTTTTGATTTAGAGAGAAAGATTCTTTCCCAATCGTGGGACAAGAAGAACACAGGGTAATATTTTCTAGTTAATCAGCATATGTGTCTAAGAAAGGTGATATGTTCCATGGAGGGGAATTTAGAGAAATTGCCTTTACTTAGTAATCTGAAATGGAGAAGGCAATGGCACCCCACTCCAATACTTTTGCCTGGAAAATCCCATGGATGGAGGAGCCTGGAAGGCTGCAGTCCATAGAGTCCCTNTATGTTCCATGGAGGGGAATTTAGAGAAATTGCCTTTACTTAGTAATCTGAAATGGAGAAGGCAATGGCACCCCACTCCAATACTTTTGCCTGGAAAATCCCATGGATGGAGGAGCCTGGAAGGCTGCAGTCCATAGGGTCCCTGAGGGTTGGACATAACTGAGCGACTTCACCTTCACTTTTCACTTTCATGCATTGGAGAAGGAAATGGCAGCCCACTCCAGTGTTCTTGCCTGGAGAATCCCAGGGATGAGGGAGCCTGGTGGGCTGCCGTCTATGGGGTCGCATAGAGTCAGACACGACTGAAGTGACTTAGCAGCAGTAGCAGAGGCAGTGATCTGAAGAGAGTCAGTCAGTGCCTGGATAGGCTATCAAGTATCACATGACCTGTCCTGGGGGCTTAGGGAAGCAGCACAAGGTGATTATAGCTATTAAGAATGAAATAGAGATTCTGTAGTAACATTCAGAGATTATTAGTTCTTTCAAAATCATTTATAGAGCCCCAGTGGTGATTGGTTTAGTTGCTAAGTCATGTCCAATTCTTTGTGACCCCATGGACTATAGCCAACCAGGTTCCTCTGTCCATGGGATTTCCCAGGCCAAAATACTGGGTTGGGTTTCCATTTCCTTCTCCAGGAGATCTTCCTGACCCAGGGATCAAACCCAGGTGTCCTGCATTGGCAGGAGGGTGCTTTACCATTGAGCCATCAGGGAAGCCCTGCTGGACAGAGTTATCAGTTTGGTTGTAGAAATTTGATGAAAGGGCAACCATTAGATTGTCGAAGAATCTGTATTTATTTTTTCTGCTGTATCATTAGAGAGCTAAATGATTCTAACAACTGCTTTAGAATTTCTGAAACTTTATTTTTGGGTAAAGAGTTAAAAAAAACCTCATATAAATGGCTTTCCTGGTGACTCTGTGGTAAAGAATCCACCTGGCAATGCATGAGACCCTGGTTTGATCCCTGATCCGGAAAGGTGCCACAGAGCAACTAAGCCTGTGGGCTACAACTGTTGTGCTGCAGAACCCAGGAGCCACAGCTACTGAGCCCGGGTTCCTCAGCTACTGAGCCTGCTTGCCCTGGAGCCCATCCCATGCTCTGCAACAAGAGAAGTCAGGAGATGAGAAGCCCACACACGCAACTGGAGAGTATCCCTGGCTCTCCATAGCTGGGGAAAAGCCCGAGAACAGCAACAAAGGCCAGGGGTAGCCAAAAGTAAGAAATAGATAAGAGAATTTAAAAACATATATGAATCTATCAGTCCAAGACCTTGGCCTTTCTAGAGAGGATTCCCTCACTCGGAAAATACGTAGTCCCTCTTATGAAGATACTTCTCCTTAATGGCAGAGTCTCTTTTCCTAACCGCAAATTAGTGATGGTTCTTCCTTCTTATTTTATACAGATTAAGGCAGGCGGTGGTATTTGTGAGTTAGATCTGTAAGTACAGCCAGAGTGTGTTGTCCCTTTGGGCAGGAGCTAGCACCCCTTTCCCATGTAAGTAGGGTTTTCTGAATGTTTGTAAAGAGGAAATGGATTTTTAGCTCTTTTCTAAGGAGAGTAGTTAGATGATTGATAAATACACAGATGGGTAGGTAGGTAGATCAGACAGACAGATACAAGCATATAGTAACAAAACTCTAAGAATGAAAGTAATATAAGGTGCATTACTATAAGAATTCAATGAGCTACACTGAAGCAACCATCTCCAATTTAAAAAAAAATGAAGTTCTGAAGTGTACAGAATATTGAATTTGATAAGATAATTGCAATTTTATGATTTCAAGATGGTTGCCACCTCTTTGAAGTGTCAAGTAATTACCATACACATTCAACAGAACCGTGTAAATGCTCCCTGTGACATTCCCACAGCTCTGGTTAGACAGGCAGGTGTGTGGTGATACACACAGGACTATGGTACCTTTAACAGTGAAAAAGTCAAGAAAGGTTTTATGTTAAAAATCTAGAGAAGAATAAAAGTAATCTCCGAGTCACAGTGTTGCAGTACATTGGGAAAAGAACTCGATTAAGTGTCAAGAGACTGCAGATTGTGTCCAGACACCGTGATAGAAAGAAAATCATTTTCTTTCTCTGAGCCTCAGTTTCAGGGAATCTTTTCTGTGAGATGCAACTCCATTCCTGGCAAAGAGGGCTGGAGACCTGTTTGCTCACCCATCTTTTGTTCTTTAGGCCTTGTGTGGTTTCTGGAAGTTGATGGCAATCTAGCCACACTGAGAGTTGAAATCTCCTAATCACTATTCTCCCTTTAATTAATGTTCAGAGCCAAGATTTCCTGGGTTTTCTTTTTCACTGAAGATATACAATGTAGAAATTTCTGTTCCAGCTCTTTGTGGCCCTCTCAGTCAGACATGTGGTTCTTTAAGTTGTAAAAGAGATGTCAAGAAAGCACCTCAAAAGTTAGACCCCTGTAGGGGTTTCACCAAGTTAATTCTTCCCTTTTATACCTCAGATGGGAAATTATAGATAGTGTTGTAAGTGTAAAGTAAAATATTATTCTGAATCCTCCTTTTACAAGCCTGCTATTTTTCTTCCTGCAATTATTTAATCTTGTTTTGACAGTGGACAGAACACAGGAATTTGTTGGGCTTTTATTTCAAATTAGCAACTGTCTTAAATAAAAAATTTTCATTAATCTCCATCATGCCTGGAATGGCCTGGTTTACTTGACTGAGGATTTTATGTTATTGGTTCAGGAACAGAAATGGTCTTGCCTTGATTACTTGAGAGCAATGGTCAGAAGATGGTGGTGGTGACAGAGAAGTAACAGTTTCCTCCCTCTCTGTCATATCAGTAACGTTTCATTTATCTTTCTATAAAGGCTTTATCTGAAGAAAAATTAAAAGTAAAAAAAAAAGCCTCATGCTAAACAGACAGTTTAATTGGTTCTGCTATTTTTGGAAACTAGAAGATAAATGCTATGTATGAAGTTAATAAACCATAATTGGAATTTGCTTAAGAGCATTCTTTCACTCCACATGGACCTATCCACTTACAGGAAGCAATAGGATCTGACTGGGATTCAAGAATATGTAAGCCCCTTTCCCAAGAACAGCTGTGACTTTCTCCATGACCTTGAGGAATTTAATAACTTCTCCATGTCCCTGCTGGACAATAAACAAATTGGGGTGGGAATTGAAATGCTAGAAACAAACATGATAACAAAAAACTGAATGCTTTTCAGTTCATGGATGATAACACTATCATATATGTGTTAGCATTTACCATTTTTCCCACTTTGCAATAATACTTTCATCAAAGAAAAAAAATGACCTTAATATTTTTATGATTAATATTGAGCTGGGTACCTATATAGACATATGGTAAATAGTAAGCGCCCTTTAGATTCTGCATATTGTGTAGATGTGACTGTCCACCCTGCTGGAGCTATTTGACAAATATATGTAATCTTTCTCATTGTGTTATTGTTAATGAGATAGATGACAGAGGTATTAAATAACTATATACTGCAGTTATACAGCTGACCCTTGAACAAAATGGGTTTGAACTGTGCAGGGCCACTTATATGTAGATTTTTAAAAACATTTTTTACATTTCTATAAATGTCTTTTCTCTAGGGTTTTCTTAATAGCATTTTCTTTTCTCTAGTTTATTACTTAGTGAAGTGAAAGTGAAAGTTGCTCAGTCATGTCTGACTCTTTGCAACCCCATGGACTTATACAGTCCGTGGAATTCTCCAGGCCAGAATACTGGAATGGGTAGCCTTTCCCTTCTCCAGGGGATCTTCCCAACCCAGGGATCGAACCCAGGTCTCCCTCATTTCGGGTGAATTCTTTACCAACTGAGCCACAAAGGAAGCCCAAGAATACTGGGGTGTAGGATATAATAACATTTAATATACAAAATCTGTTAATCAACTACTGAAGTTATCAGTAAGGCTTCCAGTCAACAGTAGACTATCAAGGATTAGGGGATTCAAATGTTATCTATCCCCCACATTGTTCAAGGATCAACTATAACTTCTGGGATTGAGATGCACTCCTCTCAACATATATTTATGTGGGGGCAGGCCCTGAGCCATTGGGAATACTTCATAAACAGCAGCATATGAGAAGATAATGAGCTTTGCAATGGATCTGGTCTCCAATTCCAATTCTTTGCCAGTGTGAGCAGCTTCTCAAACTCTTTGATTCTCTGATTCCTATCGTAAAATTATTTTTTTTCTTAACAGCATTTGTAAAGGATGAGAAATCTCATCTAGTCAACGTGATCTCTTGAGAAAAGCTGTCCCATTAGCCAAATAATGAAGTTTTAAAAATAAAAACATTTTGGCCAAGTTAATTATGAAAACTTTCAGAGGTAGATGAAACAGTCAAGTGTTCGCTTATAATATTTATTAATTTAGTTTTACAAAATTTTAACTGTACTGTTTATTTATTTAAACTGTAACATAATATCCATGAGATAATTTTAATTTCACATTTATATTTAATTTCAATGTCTTTGCTAGTTAATGCAGGTTTTCAGAGCTTTCATCTTTGTTCTGAAGATTCTGGGATATAGCAATTCATTAATTCATGTACAGTGTCAATTTTACTTTAAGTCACAAGAGCCCATTGCAACTCAGTTTTTTCATTCATTCCATAGTCAAATATTTATCTCAAAGTAAAAAGTTACTGTATTGCTTATAAGACTGATACATAAAATATTTAGTGACATACTTATTTGCAAGCTGTATAAATCTTGGAAAGTGATAAAATCTATTTTTAAAGTTCCTCTCCCTTTTCTCAGTGATTCCAGTGTAGTCAGGTGGACCTCCAAAAGTTTCAAACCTAGCATCATTTGGGAGAAGGCAATGGCACCCCACTCCAGTACTCTTGCCTGGAAAATCCCATGGATGGAGGAGCCTGGTAGGCTGCCGTCCATGGGGTCGCGAAGAGTCGGACATGACTGAGCGACTTCACTTTCACTTTTCCCTTTCATGCATTGGAGAAGGCAATGGCAATCCACTCCAGCGTTCTTGCCTGAAGAATCGCAGGGACGGCAGAGCCTGGTGGGCTGCCATCTATGGGTTCGCACAGAGTCGTACACGACTGAAGCGACTTAGCAGCAGCAGTATTTGAGATGCTACTGTATCTTCCCCAAGCATAATAAATGGTAAAAAATAACATAATTGATAGGACATCCCATAATTTATAAACACAAATGTATGCAATGCCTGCTTTCTAAGAAATATTTATTTTGGTAGGCACTTATCTTAACCTTAGGTTTATATGGAAATAAATTTAATGTAAGTAAAATGACTTCTATTTAAAATTACTAAATAATATGTAGATTCCTAAAGAATTAGATACCTTGAATGTACCTAGAATAGCATTTCTCAAAATTTTAGTTGCAAAATCNTTTAATGTAAGTAAAATGACTTCTATTTAAAATTACTAAATAATATGTAGATTCCTAAAGAATTAGATACCTTGAATGTACCTAGAATAGCATTTCTCAAAATTTTAGTTGCAAAATCCCTTTACAATCTTAAAAATATTGACCCATAGAAATTGTGTACATTAATTATATCTATCAATATTTACTTTGTTATAAAAAGACTAAGAAATGTTTAACATTTTATTTATTAACTTGAAAATAGCAATCATAAACTCATCACATTAACATAAAGAACGTGCTTCATAAAAAATAAGAATATTTCCCAAAAAATTAGTAAAAGAATGCCATGATTTTACTCTTCCTAATATCTTCAGTCCTGACTTAGTACAGCTGTGTTCATTGCTTTGCTTGAAACACGTGAAGAAAATCTGGCCTCATGTAGATATTTAGATAGAGAGTGAAAACTTCAGTTAAATATGGATATTCTCATTTGAGTCCATTGAGAAACTCAACAAGGTGTAGTTTCTTAAATATTATGTATGGCATGGAATCTTTTTGAAATCATATTAATAATTTTTACTTCATTACATTAAACTCCATTGACTTTCTTGAGCTTGAAATGAATCTTTTTTTCTTATGTAATAACTTGTAACACCAAGCCTTGGTCATTCAGAAAATATTGGTTCACTGAGATATGCATCTTCCATACATTGACGTGTTTCATTACCAAAGGTCAAAAAACCACATTTGTAAATATCATCATCAGTCTCATCAGAAAAATCTTGAAATATTGGAGAACTAAGTACTGAAATATTCATGGCAGTGGATTCATGTTTTACATGAAATTAGTTTTCATTTGAATTTTATCATTGACAACAAATACTATTATAGTTGATTTCCTTAAAGTGACTAAGTCACTTTGTGCATTTTTCAAAGAGCATCTGTTAAATACTGAAATCTGAATAACCGTAAGTTTTCAATAGTTATTTTAAGTAAAAATAATGTCCCATAGGAAAATAAATATTTTGCTCACAACTCAAGCAATCAAACAAATTCTTTTCCTCAATCCAACTAATTGAATATTTGTATATAGCAGAAAATGCTTCATGCATACCTAGTATCTCATCACAATGAATATTTTGAAAATATACTCAAATGTCAATATTTAATGAAATCATTAAATTGTATTGCTTCATCTAGGGCATTCTTGAGTGAAACTAGCATTTTTTAACCCTGCACATAAATGATGATGAAAAACACATTGACTGCTAGCACCATTTAGTGACATTGTCTTGATTTATACTAAGATACCAGCAGTTTTAGCCTCCTTAGCTGTTACACCATCAGGAAAAAAAGAAAACAATGTGTAAATATTATTATGGAAGTAGTTTCAATCTTAGGGACTTTCAAGGGTCTCAGACTACACTTGAAAAACCACTAACGGAAGAAACTAAGTAAATAGTATTTGTTTGTAGTAATGTTAATTTGTTGTTTAGTCATTAAGCTGTGTCCAACTCTTTTGTGACCCCAAGAACTATAGACTGCCAGGTTCCTCTGTCCATATGATTTCCCAGGCAAGAATACCGGAGTGGGTTTCCATTTCCTTCTCCAGGGGATCTTCCCAACCCAGGGGTCAAACCCACATCTCCTATATTAGCAGACAGATTAATATTAATAGCTGACATCTTTTGTCTACATGAACTTTCACATTATTAAATGTTGATATCCACAGAGTAATTTTGATTAGTCATCTCCTTATTATCATTCTGTATTCCTATTCATCCACCAATTTTCTCAAGTTGGTATCTATGCTGGGCCTTCACATCAAAAATGTTCATTTGTGAGGTTTTATTAGGCTTATTGGTAAGATTATTTTTTTTACATACCATCCTGCCCACCCTCCAAAAGATAGACTAGATATATAGATTGACAGGAAGGAAGGAAGAGAGGCTATAAGGGAAAATGTAGGGAGGAAGGAGCCAAGGCAGTAATGAAGAAGCAAAAGAAGGAAGATGAGGAAGAAATAAAGAACTGAGATGAACACTTGAATCCTTTTTGTCTGGGTTGACATTGAAGGCTGGACAAGGAAGCGTTTTTTAAATCACTGGTTTTCAATTCAGTAACTACTCTTAATCATTTCACTGAATTAATCCTAGGTGTCATAGGTATTATCCAATTAAATCTATTATTGTGTGCACTCCACTTTTGAAAATCAATACGAAGTCGTGATAGAAGGTTCTGGTATGTTTGGGGAAGAACAAAACGAACAAGGGCCAATGGCCAGCTTTTAAAAAATCCAGACCCATGCTTTGTGTGGGGAAAAAAAAAAACGAATCTAAATGAAAATATAGCTTGTAAGAGCTGCTTCTGCTTCTTCGTCTTCTTTTGCATCTGTTTGTTTCTACCTAGAAGAATGTAGCTGTAGTTAAACTCATTGTACTAACAACTGCCAATGTGTGCCTTTGACTGAACTCCAGGAGAGGGCTCTGCCAGGATACTGTCTCCTAATGATATGATCTGCATAGTTTAATAAGGCTGAAAATGTAGGTAACTATGTAGACTATAGGCTCTGCTCATTCTGGGGTTTTCCCCATCCTCCTAGATTGCACAGTGTTTCCATTCATTAACATATGATAGCTAGCAGTGGGTTTCCTATCACCATCCGCCAGCCCTATACAGCTTGACATCTTCACAGTTGGGATGAAATACTAATAACCTTTTTGTGTTTACTCTATTTTGTGCTTATTCTAATGATGTCCATTCAATCAGTGAGAGGATAGCATGGCTACTACATTTAATAATAGCACAGAAGCAACTTGCACTTATTTACAAAAAGTAAAGCTATTCAAGGTGTTAGGAATAAATCTTTTAAATTTTTTTTTTTACCTTCCTCTCTCATTTTTATAGTATGGTCTCAATTTTGTTTTTGTTTTGTTTGTTTGTTTCACTCTCACCTCAAATCCTTCACCCTCTTGCTCTCTTTCTCTCAGCCCTACCACCAGTGTTCACTGAACATCTGCTATGAGCCAGGTGTTGTGCTAATAATTTTTATATTTATTATTTTATTTGATCTTCACAATATTGTAAAATAAGCATTATTACTTAAGATTACTTGTGCATGTATATAGGTAAACTTGTACATTTGTTGTGTATAATGTGTACACACACCGGCACATGTATATATTTGTGTCTATCAAATATGTATGTGTGTGTGCTTAGGCCCTCAGTCATGTCCGACTTTGCGAGCCCATGGCCTATAGCCCACCAGGCTCCTCCGTCCATGGGATTCCCCAGGCAGAATACTGGAGTGGGTTGCCATTTCCTTCTCCAGGGGATCTTCGCAGCCCAGGGATCAAACCCAGGTCTCCTGCACTGCAGGCAGATTCTTTACCATCTGATCCACCAGGGAAGCCCCTATCAAAGATGCTATTGCCATAATCTGCATGTTACTAAATCTAGTGCAGCAGATATAAGTGGACACAAACAATGAGATTGAGGAAGTTAGACCTTGGATGAAACCCAGATATATCTAAACTTCTGAGTTTATCATAACTTCTCTTTTAGACCAGAATATTTGGAAATGAAAACTTTTGCTGTATTTCTTTATATTCAACCCACATATTATTAAATTAAATCTTGTACCAAACAAGAAATGTCTTCATATTTTATTTCTCTGAACACAATTAAATATAAAAGTATAATGTTTGGAGCTCTTCTATCCTAAACTAATAACAAAATTTCATGAGGTGCAATCTTAAATAGATTAAGCCTTTGCCTAAGAGTCAAAGAACTGGACTCATTTGCTTCCAGATAATTTTGATGTAAATAATTAGAAACAGCATCAAAGGTATGGTCAAAGTAGGTAAATTTCAATCACGAATAAATAATTTAGAATTAAAGATATTGTTACCCAGAAAAAAAATCTGAAATGAAACAGATTACAGTATCCTGTAGGCAAAATGGACTCTACCTGAACATAAAATTTTTGTTTTCACTTTTTAATGTTTTTCTTGGCACTTTGGATTTATTGATGTCATGACATTTATTACTTTGCCTTGTGACAGCCAATTTATCTGCATTTCCTTTCTAGACTGTGGATTTTCTTTTCTTTTCTTTTTTTTTTTTTTGAGACTACCACTGCAAGTTGGTCTTTTATTGTATATAGAATCCTTTACCATAATTAGACCACTAGGAAGTTTGTAGAAATGAATAAAGGAATTTTAAGAGCTCAAAAGAAAAAAATGGAATCATGTGCCCAGGGAGTGGGCCATTTTAATACATTTTTTTGAGATATAATTGAATGTAACATTATATATATTTCAGGTGTGCAACATAATGATTTAGTATTTGTATATATTACAAAATGATCACTGTAGCAAGTCTAACATCACCATACATAGTTACGGAATTTTTTTTCTTGTGATGAGAATATTTAACATCTTCTCTCTTACAACTTTAAAATAAGCAATACAGTAGTATTAACTATAGTCCTCATGCTATGCATTATGTCCCCACAACTTATTTCTTTTATAACTGGAAGTTTGGACGTTTGGACCTTGTGACACCATTCAACCATTTTTGCCCACCCCTTACTCCCTCCCTCTGGCAACCAATAGTCTGATCTCTGTATCTGTGAGCTAGGGGTCTGTTTATTTTTTCATTTTTTTCTAAATTCTACAAATAAGTGAGATTATATGGTACTTGTCTTTCTCTCTGACTTATTTCACTTAGCATAATATCCTCAAGGTGCATCCATCATGTCAGAAAGGATATTATTCTTTTTTTATGGCTGAATAAGATTCCATTGTATAAACATACCAGAGGCTTCCCAGGTAGCCCTAGTTTTAGATATAAGAGATCCAGGTTCAGTCTTTGGATCAGGAAGTTCCCCTGGAGGAGGAAATGGCAACCCACTCCAGTATTTTTGCCTGGAGAATACCGTGGACAGAGGAGCCTTGCCGGCTATAGTCCATAGGGTCACAAAGAATCAGACACAACTGAAGCTACTTAGCACACAACATGCATACATATACATTTCTTTATCCTTTCATTTATTAATTTTAACACTTTTTAATGCATGCATGGTTGGCCTGGTGATTTAAAATATAGATTGATGGATGTACTACAGAGATTCTGAATCAGTAGGTATGGGATCAGTTCATGAATCTGAATTTTTTTTTTTTAAGTATCTTGACCATTTCAGACCGCACTTCAAGGAATGTGGTTACCTTAAACAATTTAAAGAAGTGATTGAGAAAGATCCTGATTTGTGATTGACTCCCAAACTTCCTTTGTCTGCATTGCACATTTAAATCCCTGTTGCTAAGCTTCATGTGGAAACACTTAATCCAGTAGTCCCTTGTGCCATCTTTTCCATCCCAACTTGAGGCTTTTCCTGGCTACCCCCTGACCTAACTGCTTGCTTTCTTTTTCTCTCTATCACTGTGTATAAAACATTCCCATGACATGAGTTACACAAAGAGCTGCCTTGATTACTTTTTATGATATTTTTATAAGTATGCACACCTTTTTAATAGATACAAAATTACTTCTCAAAATATCATCCCTTTGTTGAAAATAAATTATATCTCATAAGGAGGTAAATGGAAGAGGTGGGTTATATATGCAAATCATTAAAGAGGAGAATCTAGAAATGTTATGACTGGTAGATGGAAACCATACACTGTTTGCCTGAAACAACTTCTGAAACTCCAATTCTCCAAATTTAATCCTGCTAGAAATACCTGTAATCTGCATCCTAACAAGCTACCTTGATGATCCTGATGTAGATGTTTTGTGATGAATTTTGCACTAAAGAAATGGTAGAAGCAGGTAACTAATGGGTTTTCACAGTTTTCATCTTTAAGTCTCAGTCAAATATTTTCCTACTCAAATATCTACATCGGGATCTAACCCTTCTGCTTTCCTTTGTGTTCTCCTGAGGCCTCAAGTGGCCAGTCAGGGAAGAAATAATATATAATATGATATATCGTAGAAATAACCCAAGATATGAACATAAGATAAAATTTTAATACGTTGGCAGGTTTATTTTTAAGATTCTAAATATCTGATGTTTTTTCCTAAAAGGATAAGAGAATGGGTCGGTTTAGCATATTTCCTGACAATCTGGAATTCCCATAAAAATATCCAGAGATCTGGAGGATATAGCATTAAATTTAGCTATGAGAACTTTGATCTTCTTTTTGATGCTATAATTTCCTTCACACTGTCTCTTGAATGATTTTCACGGTCTGGTTGTATATTTTCTTTACACACAGGAAAATTCATAGATATACTAGAGACATCATTTTACTTAAAGGCATGTTAATATTTTTAAAAGGATGTATTAGTACACTCAGTGCTCCCAGAGATTATTGTTGGATGAAGTTTACAGGAGAGGTGTACCTACTTCTAGAGTAGGGATCAGCAAACTCCAACCCAGAAACCCAACATGACTTGCTGCCTGTAATTGCCTGGTCCGTTGGCAAAAACTGGGTGTATCTTTTCATTCTTAAACACTCTATTTTGGGAAAAAAAAAAAAACTTTTGTAATGGTTTCAAAC
Organism: Neotragus pygmaeus; assembly: GCA_006410875.1. Lineage (NCBI taxonomy): Eukaryota > Metazoa > Chordata > Mammalia > Artiodactyla > Bovidae > Neotragus > Neotragus pygmaeus. Next base: position 1,119,889 of record SJYV01032113.1, on the reverse strand, counting down.
TCAAAAGCAGAATAATATTTTGTAACTCCTAAAAATTGTTTGAAATCCAAATGTTAGTGGCCTATAAATAAAGTGTTGTTGGCACACAGCCGCACATTGTGTGTGTGTGTGTGTGTGTGTGTAGCTGCTTTCAGATCACAAAAGGCACTGTTCTGTAGTTACAGCAAAAGCCATATGTGTTGCTCGCTGCTGGGCGCACTATAAATTGCAGTGAAGCAGTTTCAACTTGACAGCGTTTCAAGTGCCCCGTGTATCACCTATCCGTGTGAAAAGCCATTTTCAAAGATAAAATACATAAAATCTCATTATAGATCAACATTAACAGATGAACATCTGCAGTAAATTCTGGTCATCGAGGATGCTCACTTTGAACCCCAATTAAGCAAAATGTGAGCCCATACATACAAAAAGAATTTCAGCCTCTTCATGAGATTATAAAACATTATACTCTATTCTTAATATTATATTTTGATTTAAGTCAAAAGATGGGAGCACATTTATTTTTTTTCTTGTTGGGTATCTACGCAGTATCNAGCAAAATGTGAGCCCATACATACAAAAAGAATTTCAGCCTCTTCATGAGATTATAAAACATTATACTCTATTCTTAATATTATATTTTGATTTAAGTCAAAAGATGGGAGCACATTTTTTTTTTCTTGTTGGGTATCTACGCAGTATCTAGTTTCCCTACCTGGTCTGTAAATCTGAAATATATATAATCTGGTTGTTTACAGCAAAAATTTCTTGACCCCTGTTACTGAACATTGAATGCACAAAAACGGAGGTGGCTAGTTTGGTATGGAAAATGCCTCAGTGTGATAGAATTATCTTTCAAATATATGATTTTCCTTAATTATATAAGTAATACATGTTACCGACAAAATTTGGAAAAAGGCTACAAGGTGTAAGTGAAACCCCACCCCTTTAATCTTTACCATCTGTGTATGAATAAATAATACCGATACATCGGTGTATTTCCCTCTAGATCTTTTTTCAGATAGTTTTATATTTTTTAAAACTTGCTATAAAAACAGTGTTCATTATAGTTTAAAACATTACGAGGAATAGTTTCCCATGTCATTTGCCAAACTTTGGAGATGTTATTTTTATGATTTAATGTTATTCATTCATTTGGATGTGTGGTAATCTGAATTCTCCTTTTAGTAAAATTATTAAGATATTTGGTTTTGACTTTCTTCCCTTTTTAATACTACAGTAACCTTATAGGGAATAATTTAGTCGTTCAAACTTCAGGAATCTTTTTTTTATTGAAATATAGTTGATTTACACTCCAGTATTAGTTTCAAGAGTACTGAATAGTGATTCACTTATTTTTTCTGATTATATTCCATTATTGGCTATGATAATATGTTGAATATAATTACTTGTACAATATAGTAAATCCTTGTTGCTTAATTATTTTATGTATTGTAGTTTCTCTCTGTTAAATCCCATCCTCCTAATTGGTCCCTACTACCCTCCCTCTGGCCCTTGGTAACCCATTAGTGGAGTTTCTATGTCTGTAAGTCTTTTTCTGTTTTGTATATAGATTCGTTTTTATTATTTTTTAGATTCTAGATATGTCATATCAGATAGTATTTACCTTTGGCTTTCTGACTTATTTCATTAAGGTCTATCTCTAGGTGCATCTGTGTTGCTACAAAGAGCAGTATTTCATTCTTTTTGCTGCTGCTGCTGCTGCTAAGTCGCTTCAGTCGTGTCCAACTCTGTGTGACCCCATAGACGGCAGCCCACAAGGCTCCCCCGTCCCTGGGATTCTCCAGGCAAGAACATCGGAGTGGGTTGCCATTTCCTTCTCCAATGCATGAAAGAGAAAAGTGAAAGTGAAGTCGCTCAGTCATGTCCAACTCTTAGCGACCCCATGGACTGCATCCCACCAGGCTTCTCCATCCATGGGATTTTCCAGGCAAGAGTGCTGGAGTGGGGTGCCATTGAGGGCTGAGTAATATTCCATTTTATAAATATATATGTGTATATATATATATATGTATACCACAGGTTCTTAAGATAGTCATCTGTTCATGATCTCTTGGGTTGCATCTATGCCTTGGCTCTTGTGAATAGTGCTTTGATAAACATTGGTGTGAATGTATCTTTTTGAATTATAGTTTTGTCCAGACACATGCCCAGGAGTGGCATTACTGGATAATACAATATTCTGTTTTTAGTTTTCTTAGGAACTTCCATACTGTTTTCCACAGTGGCTACACATATTTACATTCCCACCAATAGTCTCAAAGGGTTCTCTTTTTTCCACATCCTTTCTGGCATTTATTATTTGTAGACTTTTGAGGATGGCCATTCTGACCAGGGAGAGGGCAATGGCACCCCACTCCAGTACTCTTGCCTGGAGAATCCCATGGACGGAGGAGCCTGGTGAGCTGCAGTCCATGGGGTCGCAAAGTGTCGGACACGACTGAGCAACTTCACTTTCACTTTTCAGTTTCATACACTGGAGAAGGAAATGGCAACCCACTCCAGTGTTCTTGACTGGAGAATGCCAGGGACGGGGGAACCTCGTGAGCTTCCGTCTATGGGGTTGCACAGAGTCAGACACGACTGACGCGACTTAGCAGCAGCAGCAGCAGCAGCAGCAGCAGGAGCATTCTGAAATGTGAGGTGTTACCTCATTGTGGTCTTGATTGGCATTTCTCTAATGATTAGTGACAATGAGCATCTTTTCATGTGCCTTTTGGCCATTTGTATGTCTTTCCAAAAAAAAAGTATTCCCAAAACTTTTAAATGATATACTGCCTTCATTTATTTAATATAAAATTTATTTTAAGGGTTTGTATAAGTGAAGTCACTCAGTCATGTCTGACTCTTTGCTGCCCTTGGACTGTAGCCCACCAAGCTCCTCCGTCCATGGGATTCTCCAGGCAAGAATACTGGAGTGGGTTGCCATTTTCTTCTCCAGGGAATCTTCCCGACCCAGGGATCGAACCCAGGTCTCCCACATTGCAGGCAGACGCTTTAACCTCTGCACCACCAGGGAAGCCCCCAAGAGTTTGTATAATACACCTTAATTTTTTTATAAGCACACTCTATGGGTAAGTTAAGCTGCCCATTCGTTGCTTGATAAAATAAAGGTTGCTTTATCCTATTAAAGCCTAGTGGTAAAAGGATAGTTAAGATAAAGGCTTTAGAGCAAGCCAGGGGCCTTTAAATCCCAACAATGTGACCTAACTAAAGTAATTAATCTCTGAAAGTTGGAAATAACAGTGGAATTTGTCTCATAGGGTAACTATCTTCCCAGTTAAAGTAAAGGAGGTTTTATATATATATATACATAGTGTATGGATCACTGTCGGGCAATCAGTAGGAGCTCTATAAATGTTAGTTGTGATGTAATAAAACTATTCAGCTCTTTTCTCTCACTTAAATTGAGAAACATATATCTGACTTTGAAAACTAAATCTTCCTTCTACTACATTAAATTCAGCTTTTCCCAATGTGAGGAAGAAGCACTGTCAAATTTCTAAAAGCTATAGCAATGCCACTAATGTCCATGAGACAGTCCCTTAATCTATATTGAATTCTCCTTGCCTCAGAGGATTAAATTAGGTAATATATATAAAAGACTTAGCCCAACCCCTGTATGGAGTTAGCCCACTGGGTGCCTGCTAAGTCTCTTCAGTCGAGTCTGACTCTTTGCAACCCAATGGAGTGTAGCCTTCCAGTCTTCTCTGTCCTTGGGATTCTCTAGGCAGGAATACTGGAGTGGTTGTCATGCCCTCCTCCAGGGGATCTTCCCAACCCAGGGATTGAACCCATGTCTCACTAGCACCACCCCAGAAGTGCTCCAGTACTTGTCATATATGCCAATAACAACAAACATTTAAAGTCTACAATTAGACAAAAGATGCCTCCTCAACCCTGTGGCTTTCCAGAAAGTTCCCTAATCCCCCTTGGTGGAGAGTAGAATCACAGGGTTTTATTAGAGTGATGGTAGCCTCAGCTGCATAATCAGACAACTAGGCTTTGCAGGCAAGCTGACTTAATTAGCTGTGTGTGTATATGTGTGCACATACGCTGTGAGCATAAGGAAGTAAAAAATGAACATAAATGGGTCAAATGGAAGACGTTTAAATTTCAGGCCCACAGCTGTTCTGTGGCTCCTTTTGGCTTCTGACATCAAGTTCCTCCTAATAAAATATTAAATGTTAATAAAAGAAATGTTAAACAAAACCACTATTAGTTTTTGGTCAAGTTCCTTTTACACTTCTGTTTAATTCAAACAAGCTAGTGGGCATTCTTTTTCTCCTGCTCAACTTGAAATGGTTACAAACAAATAACCTCTCTCAAAATCTTTAATCTCTCTGAAATTTATTCTCCAGGAATATTAGCTCACCTTATTTTTTTAAGCAAAAAATAAAGTTCATTATAATTTGTTAATCTAACTCTGCTGCCAAGTTGGCTGTTTTATTTAACAATAAATTGAATACAAAAGCTCCCTAAGGCAGGAAGATAGAGTACTAAGCTCTGAAAGTTTGGCAGTTTAATTGACATTTCATAGTAGCCTCAGGCAGAAGTTAATTTCAGCACTGGTTATATACATATTGTTTTTTGTTGTATAGGTTACTGCGTGTATACATACATATACATATATCTGTCTTGAGTGTTATGCTACAAGTAAATTAAGTATGATTTTGTTTGCTTGTTTTATACATACTCCTGCCTGTATCATATAAAATTTCATGTTAGAATTGTGAAAGAAAAGTTACTCTTTAATGCTTTTTGCAGAATGTCATTCTTTGGAAAGTTATGTTATTTTTAAGTTGGGTGGGCATCACTAGAAAACAAAAAATAAGTTTCATACCTGTAACAGTTTGAATTGTGCCCGCTAAAATTCATGGTTTAAAGCCCTAACCCTCCTTATCTCAGACATAGTTTAAAGACCTAACCCTCCTTATCTCAGACCTTATTTAGAGATAAGAAGTACTGAGATTAAAATGAGGCCATTTGGGTGAGCCTGAATCCAAAATGACTGGTGTCCTACTAAAAAGGGGAGACATGGGCACAGGAGTATGGTAGAGGAAAGATGGTGTGAAGAGGTGGAGGGAGAAGATGGCCGTCTGTAAGCCAAGAGAGACAGGAACAGATCCTTCCCTAAGCCCTCAGAGCAAAGAAACCCTGTTAGCACCCTGCTCTTGAACTTCTAGCCTCCAGGACCATAAACAATAAATTTCCGTGAGTAATCTCCAGTACTTTGTAAGACAATCCAGCAGAGTACACTTTCCCTTAAAGAAAATGCAATACCTTATAACAATAATCTACCTTCAAACACACTAAAGAAAGTAAAGCAAGAGTGTACTAGATTGCTCTTATGTATTGAGTGACATTTGGAAAAAATTTCAACCTATTTGAAATCAGTCTTTAATCAACTCATGACATAGATGGCCACACTGAGGGGTCCCAGTCCCTTATTAACATCCATCAGAAAGTCTCATGTCTCAAAAAATGCTTAAAGTGGGAAATGGGAAAGATAACTGTATCTTTTAGGTGGATCAACTTTTCTTTAGGGAGAAAGGAAAACACCTCTCAAACATGCTGTGAATTACCCTGCATACATTCTATTGCCTGCATTCCAGTAAAAAATCTTTCACTTGTATTCTGTGTGAATACAGTGATATTCTGGAGCCTGGTATTCATAGTTTTACTTGAGACAGGTTAGGTCTCTCTGCAATTTCTCCCCCAGGGTTGAGGTCTTCATCCAGCTGCTGGCCCTATTAGGAAGTCAACTAAAGGATTATGAGGCTTTATAAGTCCTAATGTTGTTGGGGCTGGTAATTCATGAATAGTAGATGCAGAAGCCACAGGGAAAAGCTCAGAGCACCGGGAGAACTAAAGACAGGAAGGCAAGAGTCTCTATGAGCCTTCAGATTAATCTTCCCAGGAAGGAGTGGAGACACTAATGCTTGAGGAACATAAAAACAGACTGCAAAAAACGGGAAGGAAAAAAACCACATTATAGCTTTTACTTATTTTGTTGGACTTTTATTTCCAAATCACACAATTGTCTGAGATGATTTAATGCACAATTACATAAAAAATGAAATTAACATGTTTTTAAAAGCATAAAAGCAACTGCTAAATAAAGCCATAACATTTTTCTCTGCACTCCCAAGATAATGAAGCTTATTTTTCATCTCTAACTGTGCTTCTGTGTCATAAGGATGGAATTTGGGGCAGGAAGGGGGCAGGGAAATAGACTTTCGTTACCAAGAGGCTATCTTGCAGCTCCCTGGGAAGTGGCTTTTGTCACTTTCAAAGTGCAGCGGGCTAAGCAACAGAAGAGTAAGGCCTCTGAACAGTGTCATTAGGACACCAAAGCCCTCTATCCTGGATCAAGTTACAGAGGCAAGAGCAGAGGAGATGGAAGGTGACAGAGGATACATAATTTGTGTCTTGGTACCTATTGGGCAGCAAAATGTTGACTGTTGATTTAAGATGCTTCTTTCCTTTGATACAGGTATAGCTACCTTAATAATGATAAATACCTGTACACACACATGTATATGAAACCTGATAGAGACCTCTCCCTCTGTGTAAGTACACCCACCAGTTTTACATACAACACACATTTGTAAACATACAATTATGTTAAGACTGTCTCCGGGTTCTAGTTGAAATGTTTCCACTATCATTATGATCCATAAAATATTCCTTCAAATTTCTGAGAAAAAATAAAATCATGTCTTATTTTCAGAATGATTTTCATAGTCGATGTGGTATAGTGTAGTGACACGTGAAAAGTAATGATTCTACTAAAAGCCTGAGTAATATGAACATATAAGAGTATCCGGGCTTCCGAGGTGGCGCTAGTGGTAAAGAACCCACCTGCCAATGCAGGAGACATCAGAGTCACAGATTCGATCCATGGGTCAGGGAGACCCCCTGTAGGAGGGCATGGCAACCCACTCCAGTATTCTTGCCTGGAGAATGTTACGGTCAGAGGAACCCGGCAGGCTACAATCCATTTTGTCGCAAAGAGTTGAACGCAACTGAAACGACTTAGCATGCATGCATAAGAGTATCTACCATATTCCAGGATGGTGCTTGTGTTGGGAATAGAAATAAACTTATAGGACTTTGCTCCTGCCCTTAGAGCCCACAATCTGTCTGATATTTTTGTTTTTGTCCCATTCCTTAAATAACAGCTAATACAAGTTACTCATGGATGGATATATGTCCAGAGAATACATCACTAAAGGGAAGAATGTAATTGATTGCTGGTTTTCCTCTGTCTCAACTACTGCATGGGATTTTTGGTTGAGGACCCTGTGTAAGTTGGAGGTGATCATTCTGTCTCCTATATGCTTTGCCCAGGCAAGATGAGTCTTATCAAAGGGCCAAATCATTGCCTAGTGTGCATCTTTTTATATTTTCCATGATTTAAAATGTAGTGGGAGAAAAATATTAAAGGTGCAATGGTGCTTCACATCTATGAATTAATTAATGAAAAGTTTTCTGTGAAAGTTCAGAAAAGATGTACATATATACATATAAAACTATCAAAAGATTTTTTTGCTATCTTAATGGGGATACAGAATTAAATTACAAGTTAGATTGGGCTTCTAAGAGAATGACCTGAAGACATCGCATCTTGACATAGTGCCATAGTGGAGAGATTTGTGGAGATATCTTTTTAGAGGATTCTGGTAATGATCTAGTCTAATTCAAATTATCTTTGGTTTGGGGCTGGATATTAGTGTCACTTTTAAAAGTTATCTGTAAGAATCTTAGGTGTTCAGGCTAGTATCTGAATTTGCACAAACATTTGGGACATGATCTGTGAAAAAAGAGAGCCCTGGAGGAAACCAAAAGCCTTCAACCTTAACCAGAACCAGACAGGCTCATTGGTATCTGTGTTTGTGAGCATGTGTTTGTGTGCAGGTAGGTGTGAATGCATGTGATTATGTTTATTTATGTGTGTATATTTGTGTGCATATGTTTTTGTGTATTTATATGAATGTATGACTGTATGAGTAATATGTATGCATTGATCATGCATGTTTGTGCATGTGTTTTGTATGCCTATGTGTGTAGTATATATGTATGATTAAGTTTGTGAGCTCTGTGTCTGTGAATGTGGTTCAATGCCTTTTTAACTCTCATAATTTTTTTTTCATTTATTCTGATTAACACTGTTAGTCCATTCAGGCTGCTATTACAAAATAACACAGACTAGGTAGATTATGAGCAAGAGAAATTTATTGCACTTCATTCTGTAGGCTCTAAGTCTGAAATCAAATGCGGCCCCTCGTCTAGCTGCAAATTTCTCACTGTATCCTTACATGGTGTAAGGGATTGGAGATGGCCTTGGAGCCACTTTGTAGGAACTAGTCTCATTTAGGAGAATTCCACCTTCATAGCTTTAGCACCTCCTAAAAAAAAAAAACCACTTATTAATCCCATCTCCTTCGAGGGTTAGGATTTCTACATATAAATTTTAGGGGGACACAAACATTCAGACTATAGCATTAACTCATGGAATTTCCACTTTTATAAACCTATTCTGTTAAGGCATTTGCCTAGTTGAGTACCAAGTAAAGAACCATCAAATATAAAATGGCAGACAAAAGTATAGGATGGTTCCTTAGCTGTGTTACTCTAGAAAGTTTCAGATAGACTACCTCATATAAGTCTGGGTTACTTATTTTGTGTTCATAATGCAGAATCTAAAGAAATATCAATGCTTTCTTAAACATTATTAACATAGTATTTTCTGTTCCTAAAATTTAAAATTTATAAAGTTACCTTGAACATATTTTGGAATATTTGAGAGTATGATTACATGAAACCCTGCAGACTTCACAGATAATATTTGAATAGGTAAACACACACCAAAATGTACTGAGTATTAGATCTCATCCCTTTCTCCAGCTTAAGACATCACTTCAGAAATTTTTCTCTCTTCTTTCATCATCAGTTCTCTTTCTTGTATCTTAGCTATAAGTATTAAATAAGTTTTTATGTTGCAGGTTATTTTTTCAAAATCTGTTCTTGATTGTACTTCCTCCACTAGCAGTGGCCCCAATTCTTGCCTTCTCTTAGTAGGAAAACACATGGAAATCACTGTCAACACACTGTCCTCTCCCCATCTCTTAAAAAACATTCTGTTCCACTGAAACTGACCTTGTAAAGGTTATTAATGACCTCCATGTTGCTAATCCCATTGTCCATTCTCAGTCTTTTTTGAGACCTATTAAGTCTCATTTGACCCAATACATCACTCCTGTCTCCTGAAAAGATTTTCTATTCCCTTGGCCTCCAGGATGGTTTTGCACCTAAGTCATTAACTGCTTTTTCTGAGTCTTCTTTGCTTCGCTTTTCTCTATGAAACTTATCACCTTTTAACATACTCTTCAATATACTTGTTTATTTCTCTTGTTGGCCTCTAGTCCATATGCTCCATTAAGCCAGGGATTTTTGTATATTTTGTTCACTGCTGTCCATATCCCCCATGCCAAATATCATAGGTACTTGATACATATATTATTTTCATAAATAATAATGTGATTGACATTGTACTATATGTATTACATGCTGATGTGCCTTTGTGTGTGTGTGTTTAATAGTATTCAAGAAAGCCCCATTTTGTGAGATTTTTCCTAGTACAGTATGATCTGTTTCTGGTCATATAGTATCCTATTCTATTACTGTTACTATTACTGGATATATACATAGCTTGAATTTTTAGCTAATAGAAAGTATATTACCTTCATAAATGTCCATCTGTATAAATATTTGTACATCCAGAGGTAATTTCAGCCAAAGTGTGTGCTTATATTATGGGTTTAGATATATTAACTGAATTAATCTCCAGAAAGTTGGCATTTACTCTTCCATCATAGGTTGTAAGAATACCCTTTACCCAGCATGCCGAGCCACATTTTATATTCCCATTAAAATATCTCACCAACTTGATATGCAAAATGCATATGAATTTTAATTAACTTTTTTATTTTGGAAGAATTTTAGATTTATAAATGTCACAAAGGTAGTATAGTCTTCCCTAGTGTTAAAATAGTACATAATCTTGGTACATTTGCCAAAACTAAGCAATAAACATGGTATATTCTGATTAACTAACTCCCCCTACTAACGTTTTGAATTACTTGTTTTCACTGGTTGAATCCCACTCTCTCCATTTGTCATTTGTATGTCTTCTTTCATAAAATGTAATAGATGTCATTTGCCAGTTTTTTTAATTGTGTAATATATTTCTGATGAATTAACATTGCTCCTTTTAGATATGATAGACTGAGATCTGTTGAAAGTAGTAATCATTTATGTGACTTGTCTCAAAATGTCTATCGTATTATCAGTAGTTTCTCCTAAATTGGTAGATGCTTTATGATGAAAAGATTCCATCATCGTAAGTATTTGGGAAACACTGATATGTAAGAGAATGCAACTGTGACTTTTTAACTGAGATTAATTAGATTCAAGTTATTTCTTGATTTATTAGTTAAATCTCTGTTACAAGTGAAAAATTCTAACTCAACTTGCTTAAACACAAAAGGTAATGAATTGTGTGATATAATGATAAATCCCAGGGTAAGGGAGCTAGATTCAGAAATCCCATGTTGTCATTAGGACTTGGCATCTCTCTTTCTCAGCTCCACGTTGACTTCATTTGTCTTGACCTCCAGGATAGTAAGATGGCCTCCAGCACAAATCTCATGGGCCGCTTATTTGTTCCTGAACCAGTCACAGTGACATGAGAAATAAGCTGCGCTGAATGGCTTTTTCCAGGGGCAAGTGTCCACTCCTAGAAGTAGATAGAATCTCATACACTGAGATAGAAAGAATGTACATCCTTGAATAAAAATTGTGAGCTGTTTCCTAGAGTGAGTATGAATGTCATGGAGTTAAACAATAAATGTCTGCTGTTATTAGATTTTACACATGATCATTAAGAAGTCCACTTTAATTTCAGATGAAACCACACAGTATCCCAAAACTGTCATGAGCATTGTTTTCAATTACCTGTGACATAAGTAGGATAAACTTTTTTTTTCTTTTTTTTTTACTCCATTCTACCTATCAGGAAACTCAGCTCAATGATATATAGTTAGCGGTGCTAAAAGCCAGCTCCTATTCCTTATTTACTGATCATTATTTCCATCTGTAACTGCATTACTTAGAACCATTACTTGTAACCACACAGAAAATTTAACACTCAACATCAGTTTTTGCAGTGGTCCATCAGCCACTATGTCATTTATTAATGCCTTTTGTTCAAATGTTCTAATGACCCACTATCCATGGTACATTTCACAAACACATTTGAAAATTTTTGAGGCTTTCACCAAAAGGCTGTCAGCTGTTACCCCAATGATCTACAGCTTAGATCTCCTACTGTGAATCCTCTGGTCTTTCTTTTATTTTGCTATGTATCTACACTGTTGTCAAGGATACCCAGCTCTCTACTCTCCTGCATGAACAGTCAACAAGGTGTTCTATTAAAAGTTCCAATTAGACTTGTACAGCCATTCACCTGTACATTCATCTCTACTCTCTCACCCACCCACACTCAACTAACTCCCAGATCTAAAAAATACCAAGAGGCCAGGAGTCATCAGGAGAATGAACAAAGTACATGAGATCTTCAGGTATCACATAATAGCTATGGCAATGTTACCTCAAGTAATTGCTGCCCTAACAAAGCAGAACAAAACCAGATTGAAAAGATGTAAATAAAGAGAGCAGGAGAGCAAGGGGATGATGGCAAGTTTTTCAATTTTATGACTGTTGTATTATTAGAATTTTAAAGACTAAAAGGGTATTTTCAATGTGAAAATTATTGCTTGAGGTAGGGCAAGAGAAAAGTTGGTGAGATAGCAGAGAAGCCTTCAATTTATAACATCATAAAATGGTATAAATACTTGAAATTCAAATTGTATTATTTAGTTAGTAAATGTCTAGCTAATTCTCAAATTATGAGGCAGTATAGAGCAGTGGTTAAGAACAGGGGTTTTAGAATCGGAGATGATGATGATGATTCCACTTACTGCTTAAATGTCCTTGGAGATTGCATAATCCTGAGACTCAGCTTCATTATCTAGAAAATGAAATTTCTAAAATTACTAATAATAGTGCCTACACCGTGATACCTTATAAGGATGCAGCAAAATAATGCATATAATGCATTGACTGCAGCCTCTCCACAAAGAAAGAATCAATGCATGTTAGTTTTCTTTTAATAATACATAATGTTATTAAGAAGGTTGTGAGCAAATCTTTCCTTTTATCTTTAGGCTTTTGTAATTTTATAAAATTTATATGACTCTTTAATAATTTGTGTAAAGCTTTGAATGTTTTCTAGTAAGCTTATAGCATCAGGGGATGCTATGCAGAGAAAAAAAGCAGACAAGGAAACAAGGATGCTTTGTCTCTGGAAAAGAACCCTCACTGGAATATGATGCTGGTCAGGATGAGGAAGACATTACCTTTATCCTGTGTGGCCACAGGGGAAAGAAAATAGATGTGTGAATGGAATGTTCAAGAAGACAGATTTTAGTTAATTGTAATATGACTTTTACTCACTCTAAAATTCAAAATTAACCTGTAATGCTAAAATCTGCTTCTAGAGAAAGTCAACTCCTTTCCCCAGAGGTTTCCAGATATAAGCTGGGCAAAATCTTAGCCAGGAAATTATAGAGAAGATGCGTTTGTGGAACAGAGGGTAAGAGTGGGTTAGATGAGGTGGTTGAAGGAGGCTTTCCTGCTGTGGTACTCTGTGATTCTGATTTTTAAATGAAAATCAGATATTTTTGTTTTTGATAGATGTGCATTCAATCACTCATTCAGGAAACCTTATTGATACAATAAGAAATGTCATGGAAACTTGCTTGTTAAGAGTACAGATTGTGGAGTCTAATATGCCTGTGTTCAATACTGGTCTTGACATTGAATCTAGTATGATTTCGGCAAATGACTTGGCATCTCTGTGGCCGTTATTTACTCATGTTAAAAAAGAAGTAATAGTAGTTTTACCGAGAAGGAATCTTAGGAGTATCAAATAAGATATAAATATAATAACCTTAGCCCAGTTCCTGGTATCTGTTATGCACTCAGTAAATGTTTACTATTATTGCTATTAATAGTGAAAAAATGAAAAAAAGATTTATATATGCAGGATCAAAGATGAATTGCCTTCTATCTTAAATGTTGAGAATTTAGTCAATGAGGAAGACTTGAGCATAATTATCTAGAATCCAATGGAGTAAATAATGTATGCATATGTCTCTGTAGGAATCCATTCATTTATTCAGATATAGGTGTCTGTACCTATTAGGTAGAAAAGGTCCCTGATATCATGGAATTTTGAGGGGCTCCAAAATCACTGCAGATGGTGATTGCAGCCATGAAATTAAAAGATGTTTACTCCTNAAAGACTCTGATGCTGGGAGGGATTGGGGGCAGGAGGAGAAGGGGATGACAGAGGATGAGATGGCTGGATGGCATCACTGACTCTATGGACGTGAGTTTGAGTGAACTCTGGGAGTTGGTGATGGACAGGGAGGCCTGGCGTGCTGCAATTCATGGGGTGGCAAAGAGTGAGACACGACTGAGTGACTGAACTGAACTGAACTGAATAGTGGAAGAAGAATCATAAGCAAACAAACCATATAAAATAGGCAGTAGACATAAAGAATGACATCTGGATAGCAGGTATGGTCAGGACTCACGTGGCTGAGGAGCCAACAGGATCTGTTATTTGAATGTTGAAAAATGAGTAGAGGGAGGAAAGATGGCTTCTAAATGGACTCACTAGGTCACCTTCATGGCAAAAAAAACACTAGAGTTCATTCTTAAAGGATGATTACTGTTTCATGATCTATCTATTAGTTGATTCACTCAGCTAGTACTTCATGTGTTTGTGAGACTCACTATAATTAATATTGAAAATTCAGGGGAATAGTCTCTCATAGAGCATAAGATGGAGAACAGGTAGTTGTCTCTTTGATGGAAGAAGCAACAACAGTATCAGGGTAGGAAAGCACACTTCTTGCAGAAAATATAACAGAGAAAAGGCTAGAAAGTTTTAAAAGTTTAGAGGATATAGAACTTCATTCTTCAGATAATAATAAATTACTTAAAATCTTTTGAACAGGAAGTAATAGGATCAGATGTTTGAAAAAACAACTCAGGGACAGTTAGGAAACTTTCAATAATTATGTATGGTGTTATATGACTTCTTGCTCATTCATTCATTCACACATACATTACTTCAGCAAGTACTGAACCTATGTGTCCAGTTCAAAGCAAGAGGATTCGTGGAGGTTTACCGTACTAAAATTACAGATGCAAACAAGTAGAAAACAGATATATTTGAAGCCAATACATGAAGAAGACTGTAATTTCAAGTGACGTGAAGGTTTAAAGAAAGAACTGTAAATGTGTTTTTTCTATTCTTTGTTAGAAAAATAGAAGCTTCTTTAAAAAATCCAATTATGCTATTTTTCTGTCTACCTTAGCCTGTTATGAGCAAGACTTAAAGTTGGATTGAACAGATGACCCTAGATAAAAATGCTAGGATAAGAAAAACCTAATATATTCAACCAACTGTAATAATTCACATTTTAAGATTTCATTTAGACTATTATGAATAATTTTACTATACAGTCTCTAAAAACTATAGTTAGATGACATTTTCAGTCCGCAAAATCAAATGAATTTATTTAGATGATATACAATCTTTCTAATGGTGGAAATTTCATATAAGGCTTTTAATAATTTCAAATGAAGATCATACACCTTTGTTGAAAAGACCTCACGGTCAGGTTTTTCAAATGCCACTCTCAGTTTTGCGAGCTAATGCAAGTTCATAGTTAAAGAAACTGGTATGTAATCATGCTGCTTTCCTTTCAAGATCACAAAATAATGTAAATTTCCTCTAAAAATTTTTATTTTGCATAACTGAGAGTAGACAACCAGGATTGACATAAATATGGAGACAAAGTTGGCAAACACAAAATGGGAGTTGTGCTTGAAAATTTTTTGGCAAAGCTTCTTCAACCTACAATAGCAATCTTCCTTTAACATAGTCGCTGATTATGGGGTCACAAAGATAAGGCAATCGTGGCCAGGTGGGTTTTGTGGCCCAGAAACGATTAGAGCAAGAAGAAGAAACACAACTAAAGCTGGAATGAACAGATTCTAGCAGAGTTCCTTCTGGAAGCATGGATAATGGGAGTTGGGAATGAATGTGTATTAAGCAAGTTCCCAGAATAACTGCTAACAGTACTCAACATAATGGAAGTGTCTCCGTTTCTTCCCTTCATGGTCCCGATCGTTCCTCTCTGTGTGGACCCTTTTCAGGTGTCCAGCACCCTAGCGATAAAATGCCTACCTTTTTTTAGGATGACTTAAATTAGTTTTTACTGCTTGCAACCTAAGAACAAAACAAAAAGAACTTAAACTTTACAGTTAAGCACTATTCACAATAACCCTGGTTATTCCTGTGTACCATGGAAACAACCCAGGTACTCATCAATAGACAGTTGACTTAAGAAGATAGAGTACATGAGTGCAATGGAATATTACTCAGTCTTAAAAGTGANAAAGAACTTAAACTTTACAGTTAAGCACTATTCACAATAACCCTGGTTATTCCTGTGTACCATGGAAACAACCCAGGTACTCATCAATAGACAGTTGACTTAAGAAGATAGAGTACATGAGTGCAATGGAATATTACTCAGTCTTAAAAGTGAAATAATGCTATTGGCAGCAACACTGAGGGACCTAGAGAATAGAGTAGTCAGTGAAGTGAGTCAGACAGAGAAAGGCAAATGCTATATGATATCATTGATATGTGAAATCTAAACAAAAACACAGCCAATTAATCTATATTCAAAGCAGAATGAATCTATTGGTATATGCAAATGAATCTATATACAAAACAGAAACAGACAGAGTTAGAAAACAAACTTCTGGTTACTAAAGTTGGGGAGGGAGAGAGACAAATTAGTATGGGATTAAGAGATACACACTACTATACACAAAACAGGCAAGCAACACAGATTTACTATATAGCACAGGTAATTATATTCGATATCTTGTAGTATAATCTGCAAGAAAACAAAAGCAGTAATGCTGCACGTTTGAAACTAAAACAATATTTAATCAACTATGTTTCAATTAAACATAAAAATAAATAAAAATAAAGTTACCCTGGCATTTATTCAGTATAAAATGTTTTTCAGCTAAACAAATAAGAACCCATTTGTCAGAAAGTGTTTCTTGTGACCTCAAAGACAAGATATATTTTTCTGTGGTTTTGAAATTTTACAGAATATTATTTATAGGTTCTCCCATACTTTCCGC
This sequence comes from Neotragus pygmaeus, assembly GCA_006410875.1. Lineage (NCBI taxonomy): Eukaryota > Metazoa > Chordata > Mammalia > Artiodactyla > Bovidae > Neotragus > Neotragus pygmaeus. Next base: position 1,103,524 of record SJYV01032113.1, on the reverse strand, counting down.
TACCCTGTACTAACCCAGAGTAAAGAGAATTCCTAGTGCAAGCAAAGGAAGTTCAGCCTTGCCACAAATATAGATGATCTTGAACTCTAAATCAATTGGAATGGATTTTAAAACAAAACTAGGACAAGTCCTTTTAGAAATTAAGTTAGGGCCGACAATAGTACTTCTAGGGTAACACTGTGATGTTGATGTGATTGATTTCAGCCTATTGCTTGAAATATTCACAAAATTCTCCTTCCTCATTTAGGTCTCTGAACTATTCAAGGGTATGTTTATCAGCAGCAGGGAGAAATGTCTGGTAGCTTTAGAAAATTGCCCTGTCTCTTTGTATTACTTCTTTCAACTCTGATGTTTACTTCAATGTTTAAAATGACACTGAGGGGATCTGTAGGTTCAGATGGATTTTGGTAAGCTTAAAGTTAATGTCACGAGACCAAAACTTTCCCAAACAACAGGCAATTATTAATCACTTCCTCTTTGTCCATTATAAATCTTCCCCTTTTTGTTGCTGTTGTTTTTTAGTTTAATGATATGTATTAAAAATTAATGGTGAAATGATTTTAGAAGAGTGCCCACTTGTATTTTGTTAGCAGGTGTAATTCATGAAGAGCATTGTGCAGAAACCTCCATTACAATAGCCCTTTCTGACAATCCAATTGTGAGACACGATTACTATTTATTAATTGCTTAGGCTGCACTGTCATGGTTTATGATGTTAGCACAGACCCTCGATTGAGTTACATTCTTGTATTCAATTAGAGACTGTGTGTTATTATACGTGTTAACACTGTGGAACCACAGATGCTAGCCATCTGTATGTTTAATGTTTCTGCACCGCCACCCCCCCACAGTCCTCAAAAATGGGGCAGTTTAAATCAGAACTCCTAGAAAGACTTTTACAAAACAAAATAGGCACATGAGTACATCAGTTGCAGATTTAAAAACAAGGGCCATGTAAAATTTAAATTTGAAAGACTCTGTCTAAAGGATCTGCATAATTAGAATCGTGCGGCAACTTAATCAGTCTAGGTGGTCACTCCCAGCTGAGCAGGAGTGAATGCTGGTTTCTCCTGTCAAAATATTGTCCTCTGGCCAAAGGAGGACCAAGTTACAATGTAGTAAGATCACATGATTAAGGATGATACGATCAGAGGGGATAAAGCATGTTCAGATGAGGAAAGATGCACGAGTGACAGAACAGTCCTAGCAGGACATTTAGGAAGGAAACAATCTGCCCGTCACTTCCTTCTCTCCTGGCACCTAATGCTCTATTGATACGTCCCAGTATAGACCTATACGTCCCAATATAATTTATAATGAAGCAGAAGCACACAAAAGACGTGCAGCTTGCCACAGGTTCTAACTCCATAGACTGTTTTCATAAATTGTTCCAAATAGATGTTCTCCTACAAAATAGATCCTTACAAAGATACCTTCACAATGCTTACTTGGCAGGGCCATCACTTACCCTTGACAAACCCCACATTCACCACGATCAGTTTTGTCACCTAATGTCAGTATGGATTGAAGCTTTCCTGCTTTTGCACAATCATGACCTCCTCTTTGAGAACATGAGGTGTACACCCCATTGCTCTGGCCAAATTCCAGGTGAGGTAATTACATTCTATTACCTAAAGACCCCCTGTAGTTTCAATTTAAAAAATCGTTTTGCCTCACTCTCCTACCTGTGGTGTTGTGTTAAGGGTAGGTGCCGCACTGCTAAATAGCAGACTTGTCTCACCCTGGAATGAGCTGCTGTTTGTCATCATCCTTAATTAATATTTATTGGGTACCCACAGGGTGAGTGGCTTGGGACAGGATGACTTGGTAATTAAGTGTCCCCAAATGCCAATCGTCTCCTTTGAGAATGAATATTCAAGACCCAAGTTTGAATGGTCTATTCATTATCACAGAAATAGCACGCATCCTCATGATATGGCGCTACTTTACTAGCTTCTGATATCTGTCCATCTGGTACACCTCTGATCAAAAATATCCTTCAGATCATTGGATCCTACTAGCCTCAGAATTACTTCAAGAAGCTCTTTGTGGGAGCTGACCAGAGAGCGTGAGCTGGCCTTTCATATCCAACCAATTGCAGATTACACATCTCTTTTCTTCTGGGGGTGCTCAGAGGAGCCAAGTTTGTTGTCCTAATGAGCAGCATGGGTTTTTAACGTTGAACATGACCTCTGTGTGTCTAGGATTACATTGTCATCTGTACCATCTGCTATTCTTTTTTCCTTTTTAATATTTTTGCTGTCTAGCTCTATTCACTGGATGCACGTGAAACTCAGCATCAGATTTGATGCTTCCCACACCCCAGTTTCTCCAGACACTATCTTGATTTATAGTCTGATTTTTAGGTCTGTCTGTTGAATGACTTTGTACTTCAGTGATAATACGTACTTTTGCCATGTTTCAATTACTTTGCCCACACATTTGGAGATTTCAGGTTTTAGAGCTTAACTTCTAAGGGGCAATGACATTGCCATAAGGGATACAAATTTCAAGGATTATCTTTTTCAACCAAAAAGACTCCATTCTTATACTTGAAACATTGACCCTCTGATCTAAATGTCTTATATGACACAGCTTTACACACATGCATCCTGATGCAGGTGCTGGGAGGTGTAGAGAGGAAATGAAGCAGTTGCCTTCTGCAAGCTTCTACTCTAACACTAAAATAGACCGTCCTGCACAGACAGCATCACAGAGAGTCTCTAGGTTCTGTTCTCTCAAGGATGATGGCAAAACACGAATTTAGAAAAACTACACCTTTTGTGTTTTATTTTTTAAAGTTTTAGTCCAAATTGAAAATTGTCTTATTACCTTGTATCTGTGATTTCAAGAGAGGATGACCTGTGTAGGAGTGTCATTAGTGAGACAATGAAAATACAATTCTCTCTTCGGGGGATTATTTTAAAATGTATGATTGCTTATATCTTATTGCAGAACTGAGTTTGAGAGCTTTATGTACAATGGCTGTGTAAAAAGATTTAGCTTAAAGAATAATACTGAGTCTAATGCAAAAAATTTTCTAGACTGTATTAAAATGAACCATATCTGCCAAAATACAGGCACTATCTCCCCTGGTTCAGCAAGTCCTCTTTCCTGGCCTGTTTTCCACCTGCTGCCCCTGTCTGATCCCTTCTGCTATGTTACCTGGAATCTCTTTCTAACAAGTGTCCTGTATCCTTAATGTTATCCTAGGAGTGACCTTCACTGTCCCACCGTCAGGTGACTTTCACCACAGGTCGTTTTTCAGGTCTCATCCCTCAGTTGCAAGCAACATAGATACCTCTGGGAAAATGAGCAAAAGAGGAATTTGGTAGAAGAACGTGGGTGCTCGGAGAATTGCTGGGCAGACTAAAGCACCAAGTGCTAGAAATGGGCCTGGGGAATGTGTGCAAAAAAAAAAAGAAATCCTGTTTTAGAAATGCATTCTGAAATATTTATAGATAGCATAATACTCTTTCTAGATTTTGCCTCCAAAATTTTCCATTATAGGGTGAGGGTAGATGGGGCTATGAAGGAAATAAGAATCATCTTGAGTTAATGAGTCCTGTCCCTAGATGATGGGTATGTGAGAGTTCATGGGCTCTGGGGCATGTTTGAAATTTCCATGGAAAAAAAGTCAAAATGAAAAGATGCATCCAAGGCGGCTTCTCCTGGGAGCTTCCCAGTGACTTTGAGTTTATAGAGATGGGGAATGTGCCTCTTGGATAGATTTAAGATGCCCTCTAAGGAAGATACACACAAGTCATAGTACTTGCCCTGTTCCAATCCAGTCAAAGTGTATATGTGTGTATGTTTATGTGTATGAATGTATGTTTTTGGAATGAGTATGCATGTAAGTATAGGAACGTGTGTGCATGCACGTGTGCGTGGTAAATCTGGCAATGCGTGAGGCATGCAAACACACATGACAGAGTCGTCTGTGGCAGGTCTGTCCCTTATTCAGCTGGCAACTGTCCTGTTTGAAAATCATTTCAGTCTTTGAGGTTTCTGTCCAGTAAATACTAAACCCAAAACACGAATATCCTTTTCTCCCTGTTGAGTATGTTTTATTATTGTGAAGGTATGTCTTGTAAGCTCTCAATCAGTGTAACATCATGTAAAAAGATAATCTGCAATGTAGTTTGTTATCAATAAATTTTCCATATTATGATTCAAAAATTTAAAAAAACAAAAAACAAAAAACTGAGCAGGAACCAAGGTGACCTGGATGGCTAAGAAGAAGGAAAGAGAGAAATTGTGAGCAGCTGAAGAACTGCCTGGTTAGGGAACAGCAGGTAAAATGAGTCCTTCCCTTAGTTTTGTTTCCATCACTGGGCTGAAGTCCCAATTCCAGGCAGGCAGTATCTGATGGAACTGGCTTCAAGCTGTCTCTAGAAGATGAGTGGAAGATTCTGGGAGAATATAGGCTCCTCCAGGGGTGTGATGAGATTCACTGGGTGTTTGACTAACCAGCACCAACAACTCTGAGTCCAGAGAGAGGCTGTTCTTCAAAAGGAAGACAGAGAGTTGTTTGGCAGAAGGAAAAAATACTGAATAACCCCAAATAAGAAATGTCCCACTCGATGTTCTTCATGACTTACAGCTGCTCATTCTGTTCTTCAGTTTTAAAATTTCTAGTGGCTTTAGTTACTGTATAATCAATCCCATACTCCTTTAGTTTGCTATCGAAGCATAGAGTTTTATAAACAACCCGAATCTACCTTTCTGTTTTTCTCCCTGGCTATAGATTGAAACCTTAGGCTATAGATACTAGTCATGAAAATCATTTATTGTTTAAATATGTTGCTTACTGTCATTCCTGGATAACTCAGGTCAAGCTTCTCTTTCTACCTGAACCACCCTCTTTTCCCCCTTTACCCTGCTAATTCTTAGTCACCCCTCTTGATCCAAATCATGTAACATGTGTTCCATCGCATTTAGTAGGAAATCTCTGTGAGGTGGCCTTTTTAGTGTCATGATCAGGGTGCGTGCACTCCCCTCTTCAGCCTGGAGAGCAAGCTCCTTGTGGGCAGGGATAAGGTTCTTGACCCCCGTATGTGTCCTCTACCGTGGCCAGTGACATACGATGCCATGTACATGTGATCAACCATCATGGATTTTCAGTGAGCATCTCACACTCTGGCTATTAGTTCTTGATGATTGTGACTTTGTACAGATGTGTTCACAAAGTTGTCTGAATTCATATTTTCTCACGTTTCATTTGACATTTTTTTACAGACTTCTCTGTCCTCGTTCCCATTTCCCAAATCCTTCTTCCATCTCCTCATTCTTCCCAACCCTCTGCCAGTTTTCACGTTACTCACCTTACAGCGGAACCACGGCTGGTGGGAGCCCTATGGCTGCCGTGATCTGGGCTAAGTCATTGTGAGGATTTGTTAACTCAATTGCTCCCTCTTCCTTGATGAAGATGATTTGGGGAGTTGGGGTAGCTGGACTTCACCACACCCCCACCTTATTTTGGTTTAAGGTGACAGTTCTTAGAAATATATTTATCAAACAAACCAGTTATCTTAGCAGAAGTACAGGGGGAAAGGGGAAAAAAGTGAAACAGAAATATGTCAAGAGAAAGCTTGGTTTTTGTTACTATTTGTGTAATTGTCACCCCTAAAATGAACTGTTTTTCCAAACTTGACATTTGACAAAGATAGCAGGGAAATTGGAAGGAAAAAATAAAAAATAGTAGGTCAAGTCACTTGCTCCAGATATTTTTGGCATGGCTAAGATGTGCTAGGAATATTTCATTTTTTGACATGAACTCTGACCACTTTTCACTTGTAAATGACCAGATTGCATATATTTACCCAACAGGATAGAGTTTGTGATCACAATATTATGATCCACTGTGGCCATATTAAGGATTCAGCAGAGTTATTTGAGCTGTATATCTATAGCCACTGGTGGAAGAGCTTGAGTGACCTATTTCTTCTTTTTTGTTTAAGAATCAGAACTCTAAGCGGTCAAATTATGACTCAGGAGCTAATAGGATGAATAGATGCAAGAAAACAGCATGCAACAATTTAATGAAAGAAAAATGTGTTATACGCTCAAGATACAAATAAAATGCCACTTTCAGATTACAGTTTTTGCAATCTATTTATTTGCTGCATTTTCTTTAACTGCTGTTTTGCTCAACTGCAACTTTTAATATTCATTGGGCAAACAATACAGAAAAGCTTGGCTATTTTCAAATCTTTGTTGAGCTCCAATGCATTTTTACACTTCACTGTCTATAATGGAGTGTTTAGTTATTACAGGACATTACATTTTTGCATGGCTATTTCTCTTCTTTTCACAATGTCTAAGAATATCAGCTGAGAAAAACATGCTGATTCGATGGTTGATTTTAGTGAAAAATCACTATTGGGATCCAGTGTTTTACACAGTGTGGTTCTTGGGTAATATTACTGGCTTCAGGTGGGAACCCACACTGAAAATGCATGTTCCTGAGTCACTTCTAAGAACAAATGCATCAAAGTGGGTGCTAGTGAACCCAGATCTGGATTTTTAACAACCTTCTAGAAGAGTGTTCACATCAACTTTTGACGTTTTGCTAGTTTCAGCATCAAAAACACATAATTTATCAAAGAAGTCAGAAGTAGATTTTAAAAATCACTAATATGACTTCAACCTCCTAATATTTTATATGAATTATATTTTATTCATTTAGTCAATTGTACTATTCTATGGGTTAAGACTTCACCTTTTTACATGTTAATAAATCAGCCCAAGCAAATCTCTCCTCCCTAACTTTTGAGATTTTGTTTAGACTCATAGTCAAACCCAACATAGGATGACTTTGAAAAACAAAACAGCACAGCTGAAATAGAAGAAAATCAAACATGTTCCAGCTGGGCTGTTTTGTTTTTCAAAGTCATCCTATGTCTTCTCTACCGCTGCTGCTACGTCGCTTCAGTTGTGTCCGACTCTCNAACATAGGATGACTTTGAAAAACAAAACAGCACAGCTGAAATAGAAGAAAATCAAACATGTTCCAGCTGGGCTGTTTTGTTTTTCAAAGTCATCCTATGTCTTCTCTGCCGCTGCTGCTACGTCGCTTCAGTCGTGTCCGACTCTCTGCGACCCCATAGACGGCAGCCCACCAGGCTCCCCTGTCCCTGGATTCTCCAGGCAAGAACACTGGAGTGGGTTGCCATTTCCTTCTCCAATGCATGAAAGTAAAAAGTGAAAGTGAAGTTGCGCAGTCATGTCCAACTCTTAGCGACCCCATGGACTGCAGCCTACCAGGCTCCTCCGTCCATGGGTTTTCCAGGAAAGAGTACTAGAGTGGGGTGTCATTGCCTTCTCCAATGTCTTCTCTAGCCTCTTCCAATCAAATGTCCAGCTGTCTGATCAATGCATAGCAGTGAGCAACCCACCACCTCAGCTTTTATCCTTTTCACTGCTTGAACCAACCCTGCTAATCTAATTGCATACTTTTTGTGTGTAAGACATTTAACACTCTGATTTCATACATTCTTCTAGACAGAGTCCATAATTAATTCAATCTTTAAAATAACATTTGGAAGTTCATATATTATTATTATTTACTAACCGAGAGCAACATGCTTTACTGAAATTTGGCAACACAGTGAATGACTAAGAGCTGAAATTGACAATACCACACAGTGCAATATCTTTTACTATTATATTTTTACAATATTGAAAGCACATAATGAAAACCCACTAAGAACAGAGTGCGTATGCACTTTTGCACCTTCCTCTGTCTTACTTAACTAATCTAAGGCTTATCCTAGACAGTGCCATTGTGGAAGTTCAGTGTTGAGAAAGGAGGAAGGTAAGAAGTAGTGTGGGGTTACAGAAGGAGAAAGAGGATAAGGAGGAGGAGATAAGGATGATGATGCCTATTTGAAAGTTAAAGCAAACATGAATTGTTTACACCAATAGGAGAACATCATCCCTTTTTTTTCCCAGTGTTTGTAAATAAAGAAAAACTCTCTGATATATTATCTGAGGCACCAGAATCTCACTCTCAAAAGCCAGATATCTCTGCAGTGTGACAATCATGTCACATTAGAGTTAAGAATAGGTCCTTGCCAGTGAGGTCAATTGTATGATTTGGTTTAGTGTTTGGGTTTACTTTGCTTTTCCTTTGCAAAGTTAATTTAGGAACATCTTCACAGAACTTAACTTTAGCATGTCTAATAAGGAACAGATGCAGTTTCAGTCAAATGAAAGCGATACTTCAGCTCTTCTAATGAAAGTTGTTAAAGTGTAGAGTATTCCTATTCTCTTATTAGGGTTATATTAGGCTACTGGCATTACTCATTATTTCTAAATAAAGTGAAATGTGGACCCCCATGCATGAAGATATTTATTACTTATTGATATTTAAAGGTTGTTAAATTAATCTTATTTAAATTACTCCTACTGCCAACCACTGTTACAATAATTTATTATATAATATTACTTGAGGGTTTTCTTTTACTTTAATATAAAACTTGCAAAAGCAATATATTGCCTGTAGATTTTTCCTACAGTTCATTGTAACTGTGACTAATTCATCACAGCTGTTTAGACATGCAAAATCTATAATACTTCACAATGTTGATTTTCTGTTTCTGTTTTCTAACACTGGCGCTTGATTTGAAACCATATAATGAAAAATTACATGCATATCACTGAAAGAAATATTACTTTAACCACTTGGAGGTAGGAAGACCAAGAAGAGTCTTGTGACTCTAAGAGAACCGTGTACATGAAAGTCTGATAACTTCACTAAACTTTGTTATAGCTGTCCCAAGTGTTGAGGTTAGACCTGCCTTTGGGGGCACAGTTTTGATTCAGAACTAATGTCTAATGTCATTGCATTCTCTCCTCTCTTACTGGCGAACCTCTGTAAGGTAGCTCAAAATTTCTTTCAAAATGTAATTCCTTATGGATTATTTATAGACCTATGATTATCTTTGTGAGTTATTACATCTCTTCCTCCTCATGCTTTTTTTCTTTCCTCCTCTGCTCCTTTTTCCTGAAAGACCTTATCCTACATTTAATTGAAAAACACTACACTACGTTTAGTCATCCTCACTCAAAGAGGTTGAAAAGAAAGTGTTAGTCGCTCAGTTGTGTCCAACTCTTTGTGACCCCAAGGACTATAGCCCACTCGGCTCCTAGGTCCACGGGATTCCCCAGGCAAGAATACTAGAGTGGGTTGCCATTCCCTTCTCCAGGGAATCTTCCTGACCCAGGGATCAAGCCCAGGTCTCCTGCTTTGACAGGTGGATTCTTTACCAACTGAGCTACCAGGAAGGTCCAAGAGGCTGGACAGAGGCAAAAACAGAAGAGGTGGCCTCTATCTTTCCCACATCTGGACAGATCTTATAATGGGTTAAAGAGGAAAACAAATCAGGGGTAAAGGGAGGCTTTGCATTTATTGGTGGGGATGGATTGTATCTCTTTCATTAACATGGATGATTGAATGCTGCCTTGGTATCATTGTATTTGATATTCAAACTGATGCTATCATTTTCTTACTGATGACTGAAAGCTGCCTGGGTATCATTATGTTTGATATTCAAACCGATGTTATCATTTTCTTGGTTCACATGTAGAAAATAGTGATGAATTATTAGGTACATCAAATCTTTAACATGTGTAAATTAGTCAAATGCAAAAGATGTTTATAAATCCATGGTTATTATTCTACTGTTAGTATTATTTTTGAGGCTTCATGNGTGCTGGCATATTGAGTGCAGCACTTTCACAGCATCATCTTTCAGGATTTGAAACAGCTCAACTGGAATTCCATCACATCCACTAGCATTGTGTGTAGTGATGCTTTCTAGGGCCCACTTGACTTCACATTCCAAGATGTCTGGCTCTAGATTAGTGATCACATCATCAGGGCAGCCAGAAATAAAAATAAAGTAAGAAATTTTAGAAAAGAGACAGAGACAGAGGGTGGTTCTCATGACAGGCCACCACACACCATCTCTCCAGCATCCTTCTTGGGAGTCCTGATGTGAGAGACTCAGCGCTGATGCAGCCCAACAATGAGGAAACAAACAAATCAACCAGCACACCAGGGGCAAGCAGGCCAGGTGTGCCATCAGCTTAAACAAGGAACAGCTTCTTATTGCAAAGCACTGTATTCTTTCCCCCCATTCAGAAATCATACCATTCTTCACCCGTGAGAAAGTTGTAAGACTTTATTAAGTTGAAGTGTTGGTTTATTCCTGCTCATTCCTTTCTGAAAATTTCCCTTAGAAGGCTTAGGAACATGTCTACAAAGGGCAAACCTTCAAAACAACTCAGGAGGAACTAATCTCGCTTGCAAGTTTTTCCATATCCAACATGAAAGGTTCATGGGAACAGGTCTCCTTGGGGACATTCTCTCAGCAGTGAAGTTGAAGAACCTGCCTCGGGTACCTTCCTTCCAAAGCAAGTCACACGGTCTTGGCGACAGCGCTAAACGCCCAGGTGTGTAGGTGTGGATGTGTCTGGAGATGAAATCTTGCCTGGTTTTTGGCAGATGGACCTTTTTTAAAAAACTTCATAGTTCTATGTCCACTGGCACCTTGTCTTCAACTCTCCTCTCTGTGATTTCACATTAGAGAAGTCGGTAACAATTTTGTTGATTGCACAGTACCAGACCTCCCTGTGCTCTCTCCATCCAATCAACAGTTCCCCTTAGGCAGCACCTACTGTATACCTGGTAGTACAGTCAAGCTTTATTTACAGTATCCCATCTAATTCACAATTCTATATAGTATATGTAATTATCCATTTTTTACAGATCATAAAAGAACTCAGAGAAGATGAGTGGTCATAAAAGTAAGAAATAGCAGAGGTCAGGATTCAGAAGCTGCTCTAACCAGCTCCAGAGCCAAATTCTTAATGACACTGTTCTATCCTCCTTGAACTCATTCACCTGCTGATTGACTCTAACATCTCTGTGAAGGCTTGCTGAGTCCATTGCCTGCCTCAGGCAGGACCATCTCTTGACATCCAGGAAATTGGGGTAGGAGGGCTTGCTAAAGGGCAGTGCATCTCACTCAAGATCCCATTAGCTCTACTGATCACCAAGTGCAGGGCCAGAACTCACACAAGTCCTCTCTCCCAAGGCCCACGGGTCTCCTGTGAGGTCACTAGCCACAGGCGCTCCACTTGGAGTCTCCATCATTCAGTCATCAAGTGTGCCTGCCTGGAGGGAGTCACCTCTGGGTTAGAACAGCAGTTGCACCTTTGACCAGGCTCCTGTATTGCACCAAACTCGGTTTCCTCACATGTAAAACAGGAAAAGATCACATTGCCCTGCCTCCCATAGGATAGTCTGATTAATCAAAGGAAATAATAGAGATGAAGTGTTTTGTCGGCAAATCGTCTGACACTAAGGTTTAATAGGTGGAAATCAGGTATGTTGGTATTGGAGATGTGGGGCAACATTTTCACACAGTGAAAATTGGATGTGCACGGGGGGAAAAATAGCTTGCTTTCCTCTTTTGGACATTAAGTAGCATCATATGAGGTGACCCCATGCCACTAATGATTGAAGAAGTAGTGGAGTGGAAGAACCTCTCCTGTCTGCTCTGTCCCCTCTGATCTCTGCAAGAAACACCTCCACCTTCCCTTCTTGTTGACTAGAAATTACTTGTACATCAAACCTTCCTTCATTCTTACTCTGGGGACATGATTGCTCAGGCAACCCCTCCCCTCTCCTCTCACGTGACAGAGCCCCTCTTTTCCTCTCCCTTGGCTCATCCTAAATGGCAAACAGGAAGTAAGGAAAGATGTGGACATTCCAACAGGGCTATGAAGATTAAAGGATGCTTCACAAACTCCTTAAGTTAAGAAATTCCATATTAGAATGGAGATGAGATCCATTTCACATTTATCAGATTTGAAAAATTATATAGTCTGGGTAATACCAGCGTTATGGAAGATGTAGAAATTCCCCTCAAATGGCTGAAAAAAAATAAAAATTATTAGACTTGCCTTTGATCTCGGTTCCTCTGCCTTTTCTAAAACCAGCAAGTCTAGCGGTGCCATTTCTTCCAATAGTATTATTTTTAGGTATGTGTATATCCCACATTGAAGGTCAGGAATGGTGCGGTAAGGAGATACACCTCATCCAAGGTAAGGAGCAGCGACTGTGCTTTGCTGGAGCAGCCGTGAAGAGATACCCCACACCCAAGGTAAGAGAAACCCAAGTAAGATGGTAGGTATTGCAAGAGGGCATCTGAGGGCAGACACACTGAAACCATACTCACAGAAAACTAGTCAATCTAATCACACAAGGACCACAGCCTTGTCTAACTCAATGAAACCAAGCCATGCCTGCGGGGCAACCCAAAACGGGCAGGTCATGGTGGAGAGGTCTGACAGAACGTGGTCCACTGGAGAAAGAAATGGCAAACCACTTCAATATTCTTGCCTTGAGAACCCCATGAACAGTATGAAAAGGCAAAATGATAGGATACCAAAAGAGGAACTCCCCAGGTCATTAGGTGCCCAATATGCTACTGGAGATCAGTGGAGAACTAACTACAGAAAGAATGAAGGGATAGAGCCAAAGCAAAAACAATACCCAGTTGTGCATGTGACTGGTTATAGAAGCAAGATCTGATGCTGTAAAGAGCAATATGGCATAGGAACCTGGAATGCCAGGTCCATGAATCAAGGCAATTTGGAACTGGTCAAACAAGAGATGGCAAGGGTAAATGTCGACATTGTAGGAATCAGTGAACTAAAATGGACTGGAATGGGTGAATTTAACTCAGATGAACATTATATCTACTACTACGGGCACGAATCCCTCAGAAGAAATGGAGTAGCCATCATGGTCAACAAAAGAGTCTGAAATGCAGTACTTGGATGCAATCTCAAAAACGACAAAATGATCTCTGTTCGTTTCCAAGGCAAACCATTCAATATCACAGTTATCCAAGTCTATGCCCCAACCAGTAATGCTGAAGAAGCTGAAGTTGAACGGTTTTATGAAGACCTACAAGGCCTTTTAGAACTAACACCCAAAAAAGATGTCCTTTTCATTATAGGTGACTGGAATGCTAAAGTAGGAAGTCAAGAAACACCTGGAATAACAGGGAAATTTGGCCTTGGAATATGGAATGAAGCAGGGCAAAGACTAATAGAGTTTTGCCAAGAAAATGCACTNTCTCGGCTCCTCTGTCCATAGTATTCCCCAGGAAAGAACACTGGAGTGGACTGCCATTCCCTCTCCAGTGTATCTTCCTGACCCAGGGATCAAACCCACATCTCCTGCATTGCAGGCAGATTCTTCACCATTTGAGCCACAGGGAAGCCCTGGTAGATGCCTTTACTTGACAATTAACATGTTTGCTTTGGGTCAATTATTTCTTTGAATTATGTTTCTTATCCCTATTGTGATATTTTGATTTGTAACAATTACACACTGTAGAATCTAATAATTTGAAATTTAATGGGTAATTAAAGCTATTTGATTTTTCTAGCTGTGGTCATTTCCATTTAATACAAGTAATAAGAGTGAAATTTTATTGAGCACTTACCACGTGCCATGAACCATGAAAGTACCTCACAAGCATCACCTCACACACTTTTAACAGTCTTGCTGTTAAACGAAGAGATTCTTGTTATTTATTTTCCCATTGTAAGCCTAGGGATGCTGGGTCACCCAGTGTGCTTTAAAAGCTGTTAAGTGGCAGAGCCAGGATTGGATCCATGTNCCTCACAAGCATCACCTCACACACTTTTAACAGTCTTGCTGTTAAACGAAGAGATTCTTGTTATTTATTTTCCCATTGTAAGCCTAGGGATGCTGGGTCACCCAGTGTGCTTTAAAAGCTGTTAAGTGGCAGAGCCAGGATTGGATCCATGTCTGACTCCCAAGCCCACCTGGTTGGGATCAACAGAATGACAGAACAATGTATCACAGTTAAACCTAAAATACAAATAAGGGGGAGGTGGGCTTCCCTGCTGACCCAGTGGTTAAGACTCTGCCTTCCAATGCAGGGGGTGTGGGTTAGATCCCTGGTCAGGAAGCTAAGATCCCCTGTGCCTTGTGGCCAAAAAATCAAAACAAAAAACAGATAATACTGTGACAAATTCAGTAAAGACTTTAAAAAATATAAATGAGGGTAACTAAAGAATAATATTTAATTCTCACATCTGGATGGCTTTCCACTAACAGTATATTTTTCACTAAATTATTTTAAGATTTTTTTCTCAGCTTTATTGAAATATAATAAATCTCAATATATAATCAATACATAATATTGTATAAATTTACATGGTGTATAATTGATGTATAATATTGTGTAAATTTAAAGTGTATAGTATCTTGCTTTAATACACTTCAGTCGTGTCCGACTCTGCAACCCCATAGACGGCAGCCCACCAGGCTCCCCCACCCCTGGGACTCTCCGGGCAAGAACACTGGAGTGGGTTGCCATTTCCTTCTCCAATGCATGATAGTGAAAAGTGAAAGTGAAGTCGCTCAGTCGTGTCCAACTTCTAGCGATCCCATGGACTGCAGCCCACCAGGCTCCTCCATTCATGGGATTTTCCAGGTCAGAGTACTGGAGTGGGGTGCTATTGCCTTCTCCATGTACAGCAAAATGATCACCACCATTGTATTAGCTAATACCTGTGACACATCATCTAATTACGATTTCTTTTTTATTATAAGAGTGTTAGTATTTAGTATGTTAGCAACTTTCAAATATGTAATACAGTATTGTTCATGACAATACTGTGTTCTACATTAGACCCTAAGAATTTACTCATCTTGTAACTGGAAGACTGTGGTCTTTGAACAACATCTCCCTTTTTCCTTCACCCCTAGCCCCTGCTAACCACTATTCTATTCTCTGTTTCTATGAGTTCAGCTCTTTTATATTCCACATATAAGTGATATCATGTAGTATTTGTCTTTAAGTCTAACTTACTTTGCTTAGCATAATACCCTCAAGGTCCACTCATGTTGTCACAAATGGCTGGATGTCCTTCTTTCTCATAGGTAAATAATATTCTGACATGTATGTATGTGTGTACATATATACACGACATCTGTATACATTCAAAAGAAGGTCAGTATGTCATGTAAATATGTGTACAAAGCCTAGCACAACGTTCAACACAAATAGGCTCTCCATAAATATTTGTTCAGTTTAATTGATGTTTTTTTTAAACGTAATGCAACCTGAAATGCATCGCTCAGTTCGGAATGCAGCTTTATGAATCCATGAAAAATTTAACTTCTAAAGTTTTCAAATTGATAGTGATTTCCTCTCATGTCTTCTAAATGCAATAGTATGCTTACTAACATCTTCTCTAAAACAATTTGCATGTGCCCAATAATATGAATTTCCATAAAATAATGTCCATGACAAGGCTTATGGTACCTTGTGATGTATATAGCGAATTTCTAAGTTATATCAAAGAAAGCTGTTAAAACCATTTATCTTGGATTTGGGCTTGAACCATGGGCTAAAACTCAGACTCAGCCAAAACCCAGTTTGGAACTTCAACTCACAAGGCCAGGACTTCAACTCAGCCAACCCCTGCTTCGGGTTTGAACCCACTTGGCCAGGACTTGAACCCAGCCAAAACCCTGTGTGAGACTCTAATAACCCATGTGGCTGGGACTTGAACCCAGCAAAACCTCCAGTCTTTCAACTGAAATCACAGATCTGGTTTCAGGACTTAATGAAGCTTAGGTCTTTGACGTCTCATTGCAGAAAGAAGTCAGTGAGAGTCAGTGAGAGAGGTGATAGGTAAGAAGTGGATTTATTCAGAGAGAAACACACTTCACATAGTGTGGGCCATCGCAGAGGGCAAGATTGACCTCAAATGTGGTATGGTTAGCTTTTACGGGCTGGGTAATTTTATAGGCCAATAAATGAAGGGATTATTCCATTTTGGGGAAGGGATGGAGATTTCCAGGAATTGGACCACTGCCCACTTTTTGGTCTTTGATAGTCAGCCTTGAAACTGCCATGGCACCTCTGTGTGTGCCATTCAGCTTGCTGATGTGTTTCTGTGAGCATATACTGAGGATCAAGGTCCAGTTGAAGTCAACTCTTCTGCCATCTTGGGCCCGTTTGAGTCTAATCAGTTTATGTTCTGTCCTTGGGCTGTGTCTTTCTTTCAAAATTTGTGCCCTGCTCCCTTCCCTTCTGTTTCACTATCACTAATTTATAGAGCTTACCTTGCGTGTGCTAAGTCGCCCTCATTGTGTCTGACTCTTTGGGATCCCATGGATTGTAACCTGCCAGGCTGCTCTGCCCATGGGATTCTCCAGGCAAGAATACTTCTCCAGACAAGATCCTCTTCTCCAGGGGATCTTCCCAACCCAGGGATCAAACCCAGGTCACCCGTGTTGCAGGCAGATTCTTTCCATTCTGTGCCACCAGAGCTCACCATACTCCTCTGAAAATGCCACTGGTCCTAGAAGGACCCTTTATATGAAAGGGGAAACAGATATAGAAGATCAGTGTTTTATGTTTAACATTATAAATATTTCTTAATAATTATTTTCCCAAACTGTAGTTATAGGGAAAAAAAAGTCATTATCTGTTAAAAGAGATAAAAAAGAGAAAGAAAGAAAGCAAAAAGGTTGACAATTTAGTTTGTTTTGTTGTGGTGGTGGTTTTTCTTTTGGACTGGGAAACTCCACCCGTGATTATATCTNAACTGTAGTTATAGAAAAAAAAAAGTCATTATCTGTTAAAAGAGATAAAAAAGAGAAAGAAAGAAAGCAAAAAGGTTGACAATTTAGTTTGTTTTGTTGTGGTGGTGGTTTTTCTTTTGGACTGGGAAACTCCACCCGTGATTATATCTACATCACTTAAACTGTAATCGCAAGTTTTCAATTTATTGTCACATACATATATAACCCCCAGTCTCATTATGTTTCCAAGTACAAATATAAATTATTGCTTTTATTCATCTCTTATTTTAAGATGAAATGGATTACAAGTAAAGTGCCCTGTGGGACAGAATTAAAGAGAGAAAGAGAGAGAAATGGAGCTGGGGAGCTAGGTGAGATTCTGTTTGAACACGGCATTAACTTCTTCCTGGTTGCCATCCCTTCTTTCTTCTTCATTGTGTTCTATGTCATGTATTCCATAGATATTTATTGAATGTCTTCTATAAATGAAACACTGTGATCAGAGATTAGCATAAATCCCAAGATAAATAAGAATAGCCTACATCCTAAACTAATATACAATCTAGTAGAGAAGAGAGAAAANCATTGTGTTCTATGTCATGTATTCCATAGATATTTATTGAATGTCTTCTATAAATGAAACACTGTGATCAGAGATTAGCATAAATCCCAAGATAAATAAGAATAGCCTACATCCTAAACTAATATACAATCTAGTAGAGAAGAGAGAAAACGTACTCAAAGATAATGTTGACTATTGTCCAAGTTGGAGAGATAAAAGACTGTGGGAATTCAGAACAAAAAGAGATTGTGTTTGGTTTTGAGGCGGTCCAGAGGCTAAGAAGAAAATCCAGTTAGAAAGTAAAATGTGAGCCTGCTTGAGGAAAGAATAGAATTCAGCTACTGCCAAAGTCAGATGGAGCTCCTCAGGAGAGTGGCACCGTGGTTCTCCCTACTTTCTCCCACTCTAGAATAAAAATAGCTTCCTTCCAACCCCCTTCAGGCGCTGCCCAACCTTAATTCTTCTTTTCTACGAATTCCTACAGTAGATATGGAATTTTCATGCCTTTGTCATAGAGGACTTGCCACAAAGACAATCATAAAGACTCTAGGTGAACTAGGTTGGGGTCATTTAACTAGGTTAGGAACTTACTTTTCTTTGTTGACCCTCTGTTGCCTCCTCTATGAAGAATAGAAATGAGCTTGAACTGGGATCACAGGTACCAGCTCCAATTCGTTGGTTGTGACTGGCTGGTATCCTGGCAGGCTGTATTATGAGCACTAGCAGGCCAAGCCTGAACAAAACAGAAAGAATTTAGTGATCAATTAATTATGTCCACCATTGGCATAGTATTAAGGAATGACGATACATTTGCCACATCTTTCCAGCCACTTCCCTGGTGGCTCAGATGGTAAAGAATCCACCTGCAGTGTGGGAGACCTGGATTTGATCCCTGGGTTGGGAAGATTCCCCTGGAGAAGGGAACAGCTATCCACTCCATTATTCTAGCCTGGAGAATTCCCTGGGCTGAATAGTCTATGGGGTCACAAAGAGTCAGACATGACTGGGCAACTTTCACTTCACTCACTTCACTTCCAGCCACAGATATAATCAGTTCAACTAAGCAGACATTTCACATTGAGGTGTTGCTAAATACCAAGCAATGTTTTTATTTCCAAATTTCTCCATGAAGAATAGGATTTGAGGTAGAATTTCTCAGTCTGTGGAAGCACTCTTAGGAAGTCATGATCAGCCTTTATAAGCAGTACACCTGAATTTTTTTTCATTTTTAAAATTGGTTTCATTTATTTATTTGGCTGTGTCAGGTCTTAGCTGCAGCACTGGGGATCCTCAGAATGTGGGATATTTTCTTTTTATAGCTGTGGCTTTCAAGCTCTTAGTTTTGTCCTGTGGGATCTAGTTCCCTGACCAGGGATCAAACCTGAGCTCCCAGAATCCCAGGGAGCACAGACTCTTAGCCCCTGGACCAGAAACTGAAGTTCCCACACCTGGATTTTAAAGCAAAGCTGAAATATTGAGCATTTGAGTCTTGTGATATTCTATTTCAGAGAGAGTTTAAGCAGACAGGCAACCTCAGAACTGCCTAGAAAGTGGACTGGGAAGTTCTAGATTTGAAAATAGTTGAATATCAGTTGGATTTGATTATATAAGCTCAAAAGATATCTTGAAAATACCAGAAGACATCTTGGTGACTAGATTACCTAGGTAATACAAGGAATAAGACATAAAAATTCACAGAAAGCACTTGAGAATGCCCATAATTGTGTGTTGAAATGGTTGGCTATATCTCAGATTTCTGATATAAATTGAAACATATTGGTTAGTTGCTAAAATAACTTGGCACAGCCCACACAGCTATTCTGGCAACTCCAAATCTTGCTTTTTAAATTATGAGTTTCATCAACATTGTTTGAAAATAGTTCATTTAAATTGAATATCCTCATACTGGATGCTGAGGCACAAGATAGTGCTTAATAAGCTTAATTTTTATTTTATACAGATAACAATTTCTACTCTTCCGGGGGCTCCTTGGAATAATTGGCTATAATGGGTTTGTAGCATGAGTGCTATCCGTTCCCAAAAATAAGCAGAAAATAAAAGCACCTTTTGTATCTGTTTGTTTTGCCTTTACTGATGTTTCTTTGGCAGTATATTTAGCCTCCCAACTATACCTCTTAGGTTTAGAAGAAGGCTGAGATTTATTACAAAATTATTTTAAAAACATAGTTTATCCTTTGCCCTCCAGTGACACAAATGTCAGAATTACCTACGGAGCTCCAGGAAAAGCAATTTAATTCTTCCTGTGACTGAGCCTTTGTGGTGTCTATCTTTATGAAGTAGTTTTCTTGTGTCTTTTCCCCCCTTTTACAATTTTTAGATGGATACGTAGTGGCATTGTATCTTACACTGAAGCAAGGATGATAAGAGCCATCGCAGAGCACTACTAGTTGTCAGTGCCCTTAAATTATAATTGATCAGTACACGAATAAAGAAGTGATAGAGGATTGGATTTTGAAAGAAAATAGGGCTAGGTGTAACTGGTTTGAAGATATTATTTTATTGTGGAAGAGTTGAAACACAAAGGTTTCCCCAAAGTCTCATTTTTCATAGACATGAGATAAAATCTGTAACTCTCATTCCACTGGGGTTGAAGCCATTTATTGGCTTTAATTTAATTGGCTACAAAGCAAGGAATAATGGTTTACTTTGAGCTCTCTTTTATCTTCCTTAGTAACATGTCAGTTACATGACCCATGGACGCTGTGAGTATGCCCACATTTCTTAGGGCACTAAAATAGGTTTTGCTTGGAGATGTTCTGGGGCAATAAAATAGACTATCATTTTAATAATAGAGTAAAACTCAGTGAAAGGAAAATAAACAACAAATATAGGCTGAAATGAGTGGTGAGTAAAGCCTGCTTTCCAGAAGTGACAATGCTCAGAGATAGAGAAGTGCCTTCTGAGCCTGTTTGATAGGACATACTGTTAACTGTGTAGATTCTCTGCGAAACCTTCTTATACCTGTGCTGCTAAATATGTGCTTTGGCAGGTTGTGCTCTGTCTTTGATATCACATCATTCTCAAAATCCACCGGCACAGCCACTTAAGTGCAGCGAGCAGGCGTAGAAGAACTAAACACACATTTTCCATCTGCCCTAATGAAGTACATTTATTCTTAACCGGAGGATAGTCAGTCATGTTCTGTGATTCCTCCAGATCCATTCAGCTCTCCTGTTTCTCAGAATATCTCACCCTAGACATGCAGGAGCCACTTCTATGAGAGCAGAAGCAGTTTAGCCTTCGCTGACATCCTATTGTTAGCTCGGCTCTTGAGCTGGCCGACAGTCATCATCCTGCTGACTAAGGCTTTGCTCTCCTGGGTCTCACTGTGGTCAAATCAATGCCTTCATTCTCTGGGAAGGAAGAATGATAAGGCATCTAAGTGTTTTCTGCGCTTTAGTCAACAATTGTCTTAGCTCTCTTTAAGCATCTGGATTACCTGTTCTTTAGGCTGCAGTGCCCCCTCTTTGGGATTATGTCACTTGGAAGCCTACAGACTGACACCTTCCTGTCTTTTCAAGCTCATGGCCCCATGAGCTTGCATAGAATGTTTCAGCTTATTGAATCTCAATATTCCCATGTGTTCATTCCAAAAGCTATCATTCACTAGAGATCTAAGTTTACTGGATATTATTCAAAGTACTGAAGATAAAAACATAGCATCCTTACACTATGTTCAAGGAAGCAACCATCTTGTAGAGAAGAAGAGAAAGTGAATGGTTAGTTAGGATCACAGCCCCGTCAACTTCCTAGAGGACTTGTTGATAAACAAGGTCAGGGCTTCTTTTTTCCCCAATTTTATTGAGACATAATTGATACATGTCACTCTGTAAGTTCAGAGTATACAGCATTATGGTTTGATTTACATATATTATGAAATATTACTACAGTAGGTTTGGTTATAACCTATCATCTCATATAGATAAAACCGAAAGAAAAGAAAAAGGGGCCTCCCTGGTTGTCCAATGGTTAAGACTCTGTGCTTCCAATGAAGGGGGCACTGGTTCAATCTCTGGTCAGGGAACTAAGATCCCATGTGCCATGCAGTGCAGCCCAAAAATAAAATTAAAAA
>SJYV01032113.1:960141-1079412 GCA_006410875.1 Neotragus pygmaeus | reverse complement strand
GTCCAACTCTCACATCCATACATGATGGACCTTTGTTGACAAAGTAATGTGTCTGCTTTTCAATATGCTATCTAGGTTGGTCATAACTTTTCTTCCAAGGAGTAAGCGTCTCTTAATTCCATGGCTGCAGTCACCATCTGCAGTGATTCTGGAGCCCCCCAAAATAAAATCTGACGCTGTTTCCACTGTTTCCCCATCTGTTTCCCATGAAGTGATGGGACCAGATGCCATGATCTTTGTTTTCTGAATGTTGAGCTTTAAGCCAACTTTTTCACTCTCCACTGTCACTTTCATTGAGGCTTTTTAGTTCCTCTTCACTTTGTGCCATAAGGGTGGTGTCATCTGCATATCTGAGGTTATGGCTATTTCTCCCAGCAATCTTGATTCCAGCTTGTGCTTCTTCCAGCCCAGCGTTTCTGGGAGAGTGCAATCCCTCCAGAAGGGACAGATGTGTAGAGCTGAGAATGAAAACAATTTTTATGAGATAGAAAGGAAGACTCTCTGATTCAGTAAGTCCTTGAAAGTAAATATAGAAAGTGAGAGTTACAAAGTCATTTTAGTTCTTGTTCACAGGGTACATTGTTCCTTTTTAATCTGATAAATAACAGGTCATTGGCAAAGTGCATTTAAATCATGAAACATAAAACAATAGTCATATTCATTCTAGACTGCATTAACATAAACAGAGTTGGCAAAGTTATAATTTTTTGACTTTCTACAAGATGTAGACAAGTAAAGTATATGTGTAAGTCTCTTAATGCAAGTAATGGGAAAGTATCATCATTTATGTTACAGCCAGTCTTATAGGTTAAATACAGGATTGCTTTATTCAAAGATTTTATATGATATTTAAATCAAGACACATAGTTTAGGAACCATTTGTAGACTGCTTTTTATGTAGTCTTAATGTCATTTTCTCAGAATTCTATATCATGCATGGATATTTTGCTCTCTTGTTCATGCAAACAAATCTTGACGGAATATTTCCAGTGCCTGTAGAGCCAGCCACCATGCTTAGTCCTGGGAATACCAAGGAAGAAGTCTCCAGAGCCTTGCTTTCAAGGAGCCTAAAATCCGTTGAAAAAGCATAGGACAATTTTTAGTTTACTCTATAAATATGTGGGATGAGTTTATTTCTAGTTTTCTTGTTAATTATGTTTTTTTGGCCAAAGGAAATTCCATTCACATGAAAGTTCTGTCCTTTTGATGAACTTTCTAGTAATCCTTCTTTTGAAGTGATTGGGGCTTCCCAGGTGGCACAGTGGTAAAGAATCTGCCTGCCAGTGCAGGAGATACAAGAGCTGAGGATTCCAGCCCTGGGTCAGGAAGCTCCCCTGGAGTAGGAAATGGCAGCCTCCTCTAGGATCGTTGCGTGAAAATTTCTGTGGACGGGGAGCCTGGGGGACCATGGTCTGTGGTGTCGCGAAGAGACAGACATTACTGAACAACAGAGCACATATAGATGACTCAAACATTAGCTGAAGGGCACAATTTTTTTTTCCAGAAATTTATGTTAATAAAGATTGTATATGAGTACCAGAAAACATATCATCATGCTAATATTCATAACTAAACTAGTGATATAAATTATACTTAACCGTCTCTAAAAGTAGGGAAAATGCAAAGGGAAAATATTAGAAAAACCAGATAAGATCTAGGATTGTGAAAAGCAAGCTAGACAAAATCGTAGTTATTAATGAAAGATATCACCTAACTTAATATACAGTATTTATTCCCCAATCTTTCAAGCAGTTGAAGATATGAAGCCTAGATCTGCTCTTTTGAAATTCCATCAGACACCTAAAACTCCAAGTGTGTTTTCACTCAAATATCTTCCCTAGACATTTTAGTGAAAAACAAAAGGGAAAAAAGTTAGATTTCACAAAAAATCTCTTAATAGAAACCTAATTAGAGAAATTGATAATTATTCTTGGATACCATAATCATGAGCCTTTTCCCATCTCCAGAGGCACCTCTGTATCTAGAATTGTGACTTCTGCTTATGGTCTTGACTAATAACTTAATGTAGTGATTAAGATACTTTCTTTGTATATTTGCACATATACAAAGACATAGATGTCCTTTCAAATTATACCCACCTTCTCCTTAGTTTAATGCTAAATTAAATTACATTGTAATGCAAAGGTCTTTTACTATAATGATTTTTCATGTCCCATTTACTTGTTGATTATTAATGAATGCTTCCCGAATTGCATTCTTACTATCTTGTCTTTGAAACTACTTTCAGGGTTTGAGCATCATATTCAAGAGGCCAGTCAGAGTTCTATGCTTGCAGCTTCATTAAAATTCTGTCCTACACGTCATCTGACTCACACTTTATAATCTATCAGAACACCTGTTTTCTTTACAATGGCCACAAGGCAGCTCAAAACACTGTGGTATTTAGCATTTAATAATGAGCACAAGATACGTATTTTTGACACTTTAAATTTTCTTTAGAAAAGTGCATGGGAAAAAACCAAGTTTGAATGAATTATCTACACTTTTGCAATTTCATAATGTGAATTTTAACCAACTTTAAAAAAAATGTGCATCAGAAAGTGCCTTCTCTCTTTATGAGTAAGCATTCCATTGGCTAACTAGGAAAGAATATAGAGGGAAATAACTTTAAAATGTCACTGCAGAAACTAATAGTGATATAGAAAGTATTTTAAGAAGAGTCTGTGTGTTATTACTTTCCCTGTTTACATACTAGTCTCACAGACACTTCATTGTAATTCTTACTCTGAGAAGGAGCTGAGATGTTTAATGTCACTGTTAATATCTGTATATGGTTATAATTTTGTGATTTAAGTAGTGATGGGATATGTCTGTGTATGTATGTATAGCTTTCTATATGTATACAAACACATAAACATATCACTTGTATGTGTGTGTATGTATACGTAACATATATAATATATATATATATATATAGTTGATGTTATTTAGTTGGTAATTCATGTCCAACTTTTTTGCGACCCCATGAATGTAGCTGGCCAGGCTTCTCAGTCCATGGGATTTCCCAGGCAGGAATACTGGAATGGGTTGCCATGCCCTCTTCCAGGGCATCTTCCTGACGTAGGGATCAGACCTGCATCTCTTATGTCTCCTGCGTTGGGAGGCAGATTCTTTACCACTGAGTCTCCAGAGGAGCCCCATATATATATATGTGTGTGTGTGTGTGTGTGTGTGTGTGTGTGTGTGTGTGTGTGTGTGTGTATGCATATATATACATTTGTATAGGTATGTGTGTATGTATATACATATATGTGTGCATATACACAAAAGGAAAAAATATGTAAAATAATATATACATATATTCTTTTATGTTGAGGCATGTAGAATGTGATTGTTAAACAGTCCTCAATATAATTGTACCTATTGGAAATACTTCAAGGAAGGGGTTGGTAGGAAGATGATGGATGGTCTCAGAAGGGTGAAAGTCTGTCACTATATTATGTAAATGAAAAGATGTCTCCTAGTGCTTATGAACTGCTATAGTTTTAAGCACTAATAGAGGACATACTAGTAGTGCTTAAAACTATAGCAGTTCATAAGTACTAGGAGACATCTCTTCGTTTACATAATATAGTGACAGACTTTCACACTAATAGAGGTCATACTCCCACTCCAGTATTCTTGCCCGGAAAATCCCATGGACGGAGGAGCCTGGTAGGCTGCAATTCATGGGGTCGCTAAGAGCCGAATATGTCTGAGTATCTTCACTTTCACTTTTCACTTTCATGTATTGGAGAAGGAAATGGCAACCCACTCCAGTGTTCTTGCCTNTGTGTGTGTGTGTGTGTGTGTGTGTGTGTGTATGCATATATATACATTTGTATAGGTATGTGTGTATGTATATACATATATGTGTGCATATACACAAAAGGAAAAAATATGTAAAATAATATATACATATATTCTTTTATGTTGAGGCATGTAGAATGTGATTGTTAAACAGTCCTCAATATAATTGTACCTATTGGAAATACTTCAAGGAAGGGGTTGGTAGGAAGATGATGGATGGTCTCAGAAGGGTGAAAGTCTGTCACTATATTATGTAAATGAAAAGATGTCTCCTAGTGCTTATGAACTGCTATAGTTTTAAGCACTAATAGAGGACATACTAGTAGTGCTTAAAACTATAGCAGTTCATAAGTACTAGGAGACATCTCTTCGTTTACATAATATAGTGACAGACTTTCACACTAATAGAGGTCATACTCCCACTCCAGTATTCTTGCCCGGAAAATCCCATGGACGGAGGAGCCTGGTAGGCTGCAATTCATGGGGTCGCTAAGAGCCGGATATGTCTGAGTATCTTCACTTTCACTTTTCACTTTCATGTATTGGAGAAGGAAATGGCAACCCACTCCAGTGTTCTTGCCTCGAGAATCCCAGGGATGGGGGAGCCTGGTGGGTTGTCATCTATGGGGTCGCACAGAATCGGACACGACTGAAGCGACTTAGCAGCAGCAGCAGAGGACATACTGCAAGTTGATTATTGTAATCCTACAGCGTTATCTCATCAGTGAGCAGATTAAGGGAGCTCTCTCTGCTGAGGGGTCTGAATAAGCATTTTCATTTACTCCCTGCTGGGTCATTGACAAATGGAGGTTTTATCTGGGAACATTTAACAGCATATACAATAAACAAACCTATAGCTTGCCTGGCTCGAGTTCTTTACTAGATCTGTGCTATTTTAGAAAGAAGGATGCCATCCTGCCTAGTATAGCAGTCAACTGATTGCTATCCTGTACCCCAGAGAGAGTGTTATATACAGGTGGTAGTGGAGGGCAGGAGGGTGAGAGAGAGAGATAGAGAGAGAGAGAGAGAGCTGGGTCTGTCCTATGAAAAAACATCTATTAGTTTAAATTCATTTCTCCTCTTTCTCTTTCCCTTGGTTCAAATGCAGACATTCAGTATTCACTTTCTGTCTAATGCCCCTCCTAGAGGTTCCAATAAAGCTAATATCCAAAACTTAAGGTTTTCCTCTATGTGTGTGCTCAGTCACTCAGTCATGTCTGACTCTTTGTGACCCTATGGGCTATGGCCTGCCAGGCTTCTCTGTCCATGGGGCCCTCCCCACAAGGTTACTGGAGTGGGTAACCAGTTCCTTTTCCAGGGAATCTTCCTGACCCAGAGATTGAACCCAGATCTCCTACACTGCAGGCAGATTCTTCACCATCTGAGTCACCAGGGAAGCTCCCTTGACCAAAATCAAAGCTGCCTTTTATATTACCTCCCTCAGTATCCCAAGAAATCACTAACCATTCAATCTGATGATGACTGGAGAAAATATATTAATAATTAAAAATAGATTAATGTATTAATATTTGGTTGAATCTATGAAATTATCATTTTGTAGGACAAAAAATTGAATGTTAGCCATTTTCTATAGCTCAGTTTGAAATTTCCAGAATATGAGTATAGGTTAACTGGGGTAAATAACATCTGAAGGCCATGTGAATGTTCATCATACAGTCTCCACAACACAGCATATATGTGCCAACAGTTGTCATATATTCTGTCATCTACCCCTCTAATAATCTGATTACCAGCATGAAAATTAAGTAAACAAGGCAGGGTCTCCTAGTGACGTTTGAAGAAGCAGATCAGAACTGGACTAAACTTTTATGACTTTAAAGCCCACATTTGTTTGTTTGTTTTTGGCCATACCACACAGCGTGTGGGATCGTAGTTCCCAGTCTAGGGATGGAGCCCTTCGTGCCTGCTTTGGAAGGCAGATTCTTAAACACTGGACCACCAGGGAGGACACCCATTTTAATTTTTTTTTTTAATTTGGTCTCCAAAGGAATCCAAGTGATTGAACTTGAGCCTGGTTCAAGTGTGGCCAGTGGTAGAAACCTCTCGGAAGATGGGGAAAGAAAGGAGTCTTAGGTCTTGAGAATTATGCATGAAGGCAGTAACCAGGCTGTCTGTGTTTAGGTAAGGCCATGAGGAAGATAAATCATATAACTATGACCACAATGGCTTACTTCTTATAAAGTTTATGCCGCAGCACTTCTGGAGAGAATGTGGAGAGAGCAAGGCTTTTAGTTAATGCCCCTTCTTCTTTCAGTGCAGGGCTCAAATCCATAATGCTTTCCCCTCCACTATAGGCCACTCTGTGGCCTTCCTATCCTGCTTGGATAGGAAGTAGCCATGCATTTAATTTTATTTTGTCCCTGTGGTTCTCTCATGGCTTCTTTCTATGTTAATGTCATCTCCTTATCCAGATTAGAACCTCTTCCAAGGCAGAAACTCTATCTTATTTTTTTTCCAAATGTATTTATGCTTAATTAAGGAAAATTGCTTCACAATATTGTGTCGGCCTCTGCCATACATCAGTATGAGTCAACCACAGGTATACATGTCATAGTTTTATTTCACATTTTCTACAGGGTTTGTCCCAGTGTTGGACATACGTCAATAACAGGTCACCGCTTGATCAGTTGAAGTCTTCGATTCTAAGTTTTACTCCCAGACTTACCACTGATCCCTTTATAGTACAGGAATACCAAGGGTAACATTAACATCAGAAGTTCTTTCTGAAATATTGAATCATTCAACCAGAAATATCATTGTCTATGCCAAAATAATACATTTTCTTGAATAAGGATTCTTGGTGTGTAATATATATTTTTTACATGTTGGAGCCAATGGCTCAACAGCTAAAATTGTTATATGACTTTCAAAATAAGGGGGAAGTTCAAGATGTCTGAAGTTTCACTGTTTCATTTCATTTACCTCTAAGTGAAAATGGAACCATAGTTCACAAAGGGAAGACGGTAAAGAATCTAAAATATGTAACCGATTCTTCTAGGTGTCAAAATTGTTTGAATTTATTATTTCTTAGAAATGGGTTAAACATATAATTCATAATCAAAAGGTGCTTCTTTTTAAAAAATACATACATTTATATACACATAATTTGTTAGATTTGGATAAGAACCTCAAGAAACATGTCAAGTTAAATTTTCAGTCAATGTTGGTTTTAACTTTAATATGATACTTGCAAGATGTATCATTGAGGATGTGGTAAATGAGTACTGTAAGACACCTAAAAGAACACAGAAAATGTTCTGAAACAAAAGAATCATTTTAAAGAGTGTTGAAAATTAGAGCCTTGAGTCCCCATTAGTGAGCATAGACTAAATGGAGCCTAAACATTTAACTGAAGTTAAAATTCAAGTTAATGATACCAGATATTTAATCAACCAATGCCTTGAAATATCCAGAAAGAAGCAGTTGGGCAAGTGAACATTTAGCTTTACAGTATTTTTGGTAATCTCTGTAGCCAGTGTGTCTCTGTGTTAGATTTGGTCTTATTGTGTGATGCATATCAAGATGCATTCTCTTCAGAAGCCCATATAACATCAAGCAAAGTGGTTATGAAACAGCAGGATCTCTGCAGGAAGCAAAGAGATATCTCAAATAGGACATAATCAAGCCTGGAAAATGGTGTAACATCATCAGATGAATGGTTAGGTTTATATAATGTTTTTAGTTAATCTCTTGCTTGCCAGAAACAGATTCATTCATGTTCCTTCCATAAGGAGTGGGAAGGGGGGATTTTGTATGAGGGTAATAATATGGAAAGTTGGCCCATTATATCTCTAAAAGATGAAAAATGAGTGCCATCCTGGATATTGGTAGACTTTTCTCGCCAGATTGTTCTAGGTACAAAAATGTGCCAAAAACTTCTGCAGGTTGGATTTCACGATTCACCGTTTCAGTGCTCTGTCCATGGTGTTTGTTTCTTGTCTTCCATATGCGTATTCTTCTCTCTACTCTCTGCTGTCATCTCCTTGTTTTGTTTTTCCTACATTATGGCATTACTTACTCACTGCTCCTGCTTCTCCATAGCTCTGACTCCACAGGGTCTATTATGGCCTGCCTGGCTTATCTCCCAAATTCAACTTTCACCTTCAGTTCTAATTCTTATTTAATTCTTTCTTAATATTAAATCAAATTTCTAAGATAATGGCTCAATTCAAGTTTTTTATTTGCTTGTTTTATTTTTGGTGCCAGATGATGTTTGCCACAATGGCATAAAAGTCTGG
Organism: Neotragus pygmaeus; assembly: GCA_006410875.1. Lineage (NCBI taxonomy): Eukaryota > Metazoa > Chordata > Mammalia > Artiodactyla > Bovidae > Neotragus > Neotragus pygmaeus. The sequence continues at coordinate 1,071,343 of SJYV01032113.1, read as the reverse complement.
GCTTGTTTCTAGTTAATTAGCTAAGATTTGATGAGAAGGAGGTGATAAGAAGGTCCAATGGCCAATAACGTCAAATGGCCAAAGTCGCTGGAACTGACCATTCTGGCAGGGCTACTGTGTGGTTGCCATTGCACAGGGTGTTATAGGCCATCATGTGTCATGATTGACAGGTGTCAGAAATAAACAACATCCAAGCTGTTCATAGCCAGAGACGAAGGTTTTCAGGATGAACTTTTAGTATCTCAGATTAATTCAGTCCAGTCACTCAATTGTGTCCAACTCTTTGTGACCCCATGGACTGCAGCACACCAGGCTTCCCTGTCCATCACCAACTCCCAGAGCTTGCTCAAACTCATGTCCATTGAGTTGGTGTTGCCATCCAACCATCTCATCCTCTGTCATACCCTTCTCCACCCTTCAATCTTTCCCAGCATCAGGACTTTAATCGGATTAAGCCAAATCCATTACTGAGTCAATAAAAAGCAAGTGTATCACCAGTTAAATNATTGAGTTGGTGTTGCCATCCAACCATCTCATCCTCTGTCATACCCTTCTCCACCCTTCAATCTTTCCCAGCATCAGGACTTTAATCGGATTAAGCCAAATCCATTACTGAGTCAATAAAAAGCAAGTGTATCACCAGTTAAATATTTGAGGTTTATTCCCTTGAGAAAGAGCCAGTTGGTTTTATTTCTATTACTTTTGCTTACTAGAAGAGAGATCTATAAATGAAGCTCCTGTATTGAATGCCTACTGACTTTAATAAGCAGGTTTGGCATGGCTAGGATAGACATGGTAAAAGCCACTGAATTAATTCAGGAATTCTGCAGAACCATTCATCCTATATAGTTTATATTGGGATTTAATGAGTCAAGCTTATCGTTGTGTATGGTGGGGTTTCGGCATAGCCAAATATTGACATGGCATTTTAGTATGCTTTCTGACTGGTTGTAAAAATCCTTATTATTTCATGAATTAATTCCAGCAATGCACACCCCATGTGTTTTTAGGTAGTTCTTGGGTCAGCATTAAAGAAAATGTCATTGTGTTGAACTGTAAAATTTATCCAGAATAGAGTCCAAATGTGACTTGGCCACCTGAGGCTTAGAAAGGTGTAAAAGTTAGCTAATGCAACACTATAACCATCAGCTCTTGCTTTATTGGGGCATCTGTGATTGCTCTAAAAAAATTACTGTTCGAAAAAAATTTAATTAAAAGCTCTACTCTCTCTTTTTTCCTGTTCCAAAAAGAACATTGGTGTACAGTGTTAATTTATACTGTCCTTTGAGTGCTGAAGCTTTTTTTGCTAACCCTCAATTTGTATAGTACAGTCATGTTTTTCAGGCTTTCTTAAGATCTTTCACATCTTGCTAATAAATTGATATATTCTCTTGCATTGCTCTCTTTCCTTTAGAAAGTTACCAATTGAGTTGTTCCTGTCCAATTTCTTTAAATATCTGTACTCTTTAGCATATTAAATACTGCTTATATCATAATGGGCGACAGAGGATGACATGGTTGGATGGCATCATTGACTCAATGGACATGAGTTTGAGCAGACTCTGGGAGACAGTGAAGGACAGGGAAGCCAGGTATGTGCTGCAGTCCATGGTTCACTAAGAGTCAAACACGGCTGAGCAGCTGAACAACATCATCGTGACAAGACCTTTTTTTAGTTAAACATGATGTGACTTAGATGTTCTGGATAAATTAGTTTGCTTAGAAAAAGGCCCATTTGGACATGGGCTTGAAACATTCCCTCTGAAAGACTGAGGGCATGCCTACTCTTACTTTTGAACAAAAGTGCCATTCTATTAAGCTAAATGGATCTCACAGTCAACCTTATTTCAATGGTCAAAAGCTAATAGTTAGGATTTGAAAGAGTTAGGTCATGAAAGGGGGCTGGGATGTAAAATGAGCAATGAACCATGAGTGAGAAGGTCTAAGCCGAACTCTGCCCTAATTATCTGTGTGACCTTGGGCCTCCCATTTTCTCTCTGGGTCTAGTTTTCCCATTTGTAAAATGAAGGTTATGGAACATTCAGTCTCTTAAGGGTCATTTGCCTACATTATGTGTTTCATACCTAAAGGGAAATACATTCATCCTGGCATTTTATAAAGTTAGAATATAAAAATATAAATCTATCTAAAAGCCATAACTTTTCTATTACGATAACAAGTTTCCTGGCAAAGAACAAAAAATTTCAACTAGATCCATTCTAAGGGATAATGCCTGGATATGTAGAGTGCCTTGCCTGGGCTATTACTACTATGGTCTCCTTTGTCCATTGTATCCTCTCTGTACCCAACAAAGAGCCTGTGTCCTAATAAAAATATCCTGTACAGATGCATGGGCATCTATGTCCACGTGGTGTTATGTTAGATTCCTAGGGATTTCCAGGTGGCAGTAGTAGTAAGGAACTCTCCTGCCATTGCAGAAGACATAAGAGGCATGGGTTCAAACCCTGTGTCAGGAAGATCCTCTTCCTGAGAAGAGCATGGCAATACACTCCAGTATTCTTGCTTGGAGAATCCCATGGACAGAGGAGCCTGGTAGGTAACAGTCCATAGGGTTGCAAAGAGTCAGACATGACTGAAGCAACTGAGCATGCACACAGGGCTGCCATAACAAAATGCCCCAAACTAGGTGGCTTAAAACAACAGAAATGTATTCACTCAGTGTTGTAAAGGCCAAGAATCCAAATCCAATCCTGCAGGTGTCTGCAGGGCTGCACTCTCTCTGGAGGCTTTACTGGGGGGATGATCTTTTTCTGGCCTTCAGTACCTCTTGGCTCTCAGTCACATTGCCTGCACCCCACTCTCTCTTCACATCACCTTCTCTGCATGTCTGTCTCTCTGTGCTTCTCTCCTATAAGGATGCATGTGAGGGAATTGGGGGCCCAGCCAGATAATCCAGAATAAAGTCCCCTCCTCAAGATCACAGTTCATCACATTGATTGCCATATAAGGCAACATTCACTCTTTTACTATATAAAGTAATATTTGTGAGTTCTGGGCATTAGGACTGGGGACCACCACTTGGCGTGCTCGAGGTGGGACAGCGGATCACTAGTGAGCGTGCATCTCGCTGCCTGACAGCAACCCTGCCGTGCCGGGTGGTTGTTGCACATGGGCACACAGACTCGGTGTTGCCAGAATTTGCAATTTTAAAAGAAAAACTAGAAACCTGGATTTGTATCTCTATGTCTGTGAGGGAAATCCCCTGATACGTAATAATGGCTCATTAAAAAAAAAAGAAAAAAAAAACAACTTCCTGTCCTGTGCCAAATAAAACCCATAGATGGTCCACCTTCACTGCAAGGGCTGCCAGAATAAAATTTTCTTTGAGAGAGCATTTCATATACATATTAATTAACTCAACAAATATTTATTTAGCACCTAATAGAAAAATATTTATTTTACTTTGACCAGGGGAGACCTTGCTGCTTTGAGAAAATTAACTCCCAAATTGTAGCTCTCATAGTTTTTCTTAAGAAAAGACAGAATTCACTTCATATTTCCTTTTTGGAGATGTTACCTATGACTCTGTAGACTTCATTGAGATCAACTGGGCTTCATGACCCAGGAATGAATTTAAGATTCAAATTCAAAACTTTGAATGTGGTCTGATCTTTGAGTACCTTGGAGATAATAATGCCCCTAAATTTGCCTAATAACTCACATTTACTATGTATTTATCTGACTTATCTTGACTATGATTCTTTATAAATAACAGAAAAGCCATTCACATTTCATATAGCCCGTCGTCCCTATTGAGTCAGCATTGCTGAATTAGCCAACCTGTTAGAATATTAAGTCCTTTGATTTCCTTCATCATCAGCTGTTCAACCACATATATCTTTAATACAACGGAGAAAGTTCTTGTAGGTGCCTAGTCTGTCCTCAGTGACTGTGAATCCTTGTCCAAGTTCATTCACCTCTGTTTTCTTACTCAGAAAATAGAGACAGAGAGAGTAGATCATAAAGTTCTCAATACAATAAAAAAAAAAGAGTGTAACTTGTGATGTTACGGATGTTAACTAAACTTATTGCAATAATCATTTCACTATATATATATAAATCAAATCATTATATTACACACCTTAAACTTATATGATGTTACATGTCGATGGTATCTCAACAAAACTGGAAGGAAAAAAAATAGCAACATCACCCTCCCTGGGTTGTTTTATGCATTAAAGAGGTCAGGGCATGTGAAGTATTAGAGGACTATCTGGCAAATAATGAACACCTAATAAGCATTAGCTATGAAAGTGAAAGTGAAGTCACTCAGTCATGTCTGACTCTTTGCGACCCCGTGGACTGTAGCCTATCAGGCTCCCGTGTCCGTGGGATTTTCCAGGCAAGAGTGGATTGCCATTTCCTTCTCCAGGAGATCTTCCTGACCCAGGAATCGAACCCAGGTCTCCCGCACTGCAGGCAGATGCTTTACCGTCTGAGCCACCAGGGGAAAAAATTATTTAAATCAGTATTATCTTTGATATTGGGCTTCCCTTGTGGCTCAGACTGTAATTTGTTATTACCAAATGTTGGTAAATATCTTCACTTTATTATTCTATCTCCTTCCCTATGGTAGTGCTTCTCAAAATATGGTATACATTCAATTCACCTGAGGATTATGTTAAAATGCAGATTCTGATTTGATAGATCTGAGTGGGACCTAATTCTACATTTTTAACAACGTCCCAGGTAAGGCTGATGCTGCCTATCTGAAAATCATCCTTTGAACAGTCTGTGAGACTGCTGCACATTATAGTATTCTGAAAGCTGTTTAGAAAGTACCAATGCATAGCCCCCTCCCCACCCATAGACCAAGTAAATCAAAATCATTGGTGGTGGGAACCCAGGCTTCTGGTATTTTTGTAACAGCTCCCTGAGTGTATTAGTTCAGGCTGCTGCAACAAAATACCATAAAATACAGAAATTTATTTCTCACAGTTTTAGAGATGAATAGCTGAGGTCAGGGTGCCAGAATGGTTGTGTTCTGATGAGAACCTTCTAGCAGGCTGCAGACTGCTGAAATCTTGTATCCTCACATATAAGAAAAACACGAGCTGTCTCTCTGGCTTTGTCTTATAAGGGCACTAATCCATTCATAAGGGCTCAACCTACATACCTGATCACCTCCCAAATGTCTCACCTCCAAGTATGATCATATTAGGACTAGGGTTTCAACATACGAGTGTTGGGAGGACTGTAGCATTCAGTCCATAGCACCAAGGGAATCTAATATGCAATCAGAGTCAAGAACCACTCTCTTACAATATAAACATTTTCATACCTTCCCAAAAGGGGGAAGAAGAAATGTGAATGAAGAAGAGGGGGTAAAAAGAAATGTCAGTCCTCTCTCTTATGAATTAAATTCTCAGCCCACCTGGAAGAAACTAGCAGCATAAACAAGAATACATTTGAAATAATGCCCATGGCAAGTCCTATAAGTATCTTATGGGAAACACAGTATTTTGGTATTTCCCAACCTGGTGCTGTTAACAAGAATCATCCCTTGTTTATGTTTGTTAATCAGCTTGATGAGCAGTTTCTGTGTCGATCTTCCCAAACTGTGTTGGCCAGTTGCCAAAAGAAGTGCATAAATTACACACTGCCCTCTCTTCAAGCTGCTCACCACCCTTGTGAATATCAGAAAGGAATTCCTTTGAATGTGCAAATCTGTACAGGTGGATTGGTTAGACTCATACTTTGTGGGGTTTGGTCTGATGTGACACTATAATGAGTCATAATATTATGACACTGTGATGACATACAAGGAGTAATATTTTGACCAATATCCAAATGTCATTTTTTAAGTCCTATGCACCTTTTATAAGGGTGTTTCCTCGAGCAGTTATTTATAGGTCTTGAGCCTTCAAAGTACCAACCTAAGCACTCTATTACAAGAATAAAGGAGTAACATATGGCTTAGCTCTACTGGGATCTGCTATCAGAAAGAATGCATGAGTGTGCTGGTAATTCCTTAACAAAAAACCAAGTAACATAAGATTTCAAGAATGTGGAAATTTCCATAGGGTCAACTTCTCTGTGTAAACTCTGCCCCGGATATTGCTAAAGTGACATCAACCTAGGACCTAAAGGAAAAATTCTAAGTCTTGCATTTCTGTGGATACCTATGGCAGTTTCTCAATGGATATCTCTTTTTAGACCGAGTCATTCTGTATTCTCAGGTCAGGAACTCTGAAAATCAGTTTGAACTTTAAATTTCTAGCAGGTTATAGTTCTTTGGGGGAAGTGTAGGAGGAAAATAGAGAAACAAATAGTGAAACCTGCTCAAGTTCCTAGGGATTGTTTTCTGTAGTTTTGTGACTTCTTGGACACTATTTGAAAAATATAGTTTATATTATTTTATTAATGGTGTTATTATCATATATTTGAGGGGTGATATTATCTCCAAATTAGCAGAATATGGACTTGAGGAGTGAATATGTATTTATTCATGCTCATTACTGTTGGTTTAATTGAAAATAGCCAGCCCACCTAATCAAGGAAGAAAGACCTGCCCTAGAAAGGAAGACATATCCATGACCTTAAAAACAAGAAAACATGAATGATATGCAACATTTGCATAAGCAACTTCTTGTGCCTTCATGAATTAAAAAAAAAAGATACATTGTTGCAGGAATTTTTAAAAACGCTTAAATAGATAGATAAGGAATAAGTATGGTTGGAATATAACTGTCATATGTCATATGTCATGTCACCTCTGAAAAATATCCATGATGTGAATGCATGTAGTTAGCTACCAATGTCAAAAATTACTTATGTGTTGCTCCATATCTGTATAAGAAATAACAGACACACACATCTAAAAAAGAAGAATGGAATATTCTGCAACAGATTGCTAACAGTGGGGTGGTGGCAATGCATGGTTCTGTATTTTGTAAATGTTCCATAACAAGCCTATATCACTGCTTATATAACCATAAAACATAAAACATAAAATGTAAAACTGTTGGGTTACATTCTTCTTCTTTTGGCTTGCTTGCACTTTGTGAATGCTTCCTAGTCAATATTGATGGTTTCTTAGTCCTTGTTTTTCAAAAGGTTATTTTATAAATTACAACAAAATTTCATGAAAACTCTTACATTTCTCTAGATCTCTTTCCCTGGAAAGTTAGATTCCTTCTTTCTTATTCCTATTCATCTGCTAATTGGTTGGTCTCTGCCCTTTACCTTGGATAGTGCCTTCTCTAGTAGCATACATTTGGAGGCTTTGATTTCTAGAAAAAAATCTGTGTCCCTGGAAATCTGCTCCTGAAATGTTCACAGTCTGTCAAGTAGAGATCATGGAATCTTGCTGAAATGTTTATGCAAATATTTCTGAGGGTATATGTAATACCCTTATATGCCCCACTATCCCTCAGAAAAGTGTGGGGGCCACAAGGATTCAAGTACAATAAATCTCCTGTCTCCTGGCGTTAGGAATGAACTCTCTGGAAATAAAAGATCTTTGATTGAGAGTCCTCACTCTCCTTACCACATTCCCTTCTCATGCACCCCCTAGCTTCCCAGGCTCTTCTGTCCATGAAATTCTCCAGGCAAGAATACTGGATTGGGTAGCTATTCCCTTCTCCAAGGGATCTTCATGACCCAGGGATCAAACACATGCCTCTTGCATTGCACATGGATTCTTTACTGTCTGAGCCACCAGAGAAGCCCCGTATAACCCTATTCCTCCATTTCTCAGATTGGAAGAATGAATTTTTATTTACAGAGACAGACAACTGGAACTTTGCATTCCTACATAGAGAAAAATAATTCTTGAATTTAAATCTTTTGTCACAAAAAGGATATATCTGACGTATTACATAGGCCCTCAGGCACAGGCAAACCCAAAGATCGTGTTTAGTAGGCCTAAATATTCAACAGAAACCAGTATTCCTTCCAAAAATAATTCAGCAGACTCTCATAAATTATATGTACAGGATTGGGAAGATAAGAATTTCATATCATGGGTTCTTTTCCTTCTTTGTGTTGTTATATGACGTCTTTTCAAATCGACCATCTTATTTCTCATGCTTTGCATTTCCTGGTGTCTCTATATATATGCCACTCCTTTCTGGATTGTTCTACCCCTTGCCTTACTCAGTAAACTGATGCCAATATCTCAAAGGAGAAAATGGTTCCTTTTCTCTTGAAGCAGTCTGTGACCCCAAGGGTAGAAATAGTTGCTTATTCACCTGTGATCCCATAATACTTTCTGCATACTTCTTTACTGCCATTTTTTTCATTGAATAATTATATGTGCCTAGTATATTATAGATTCATAATACTGTGAGAGCAGAGACCATGAATCCTTGTACCTCAACCGTAGCACACAGTAGGCACTAAGTAAATGCTTATTGAACGAAAGTTCAATTGGATGTCATAGTATTAGGGGGTTCTTGCTCTGATGAGAAAAGAAAAAAAAGAATAAGACTTAATCTTCGGTGTGTAAGGAGGACGATTCCGCCACATGAAACACTGTAATTTTTCTGAAACTGCCAGAGAAATTCCATCCTTTCTAGGGGCCAAAAAAGACTGAAAAGCAGTTTGAGCTCAGGTCCATTAAATACATTTTAATAAGCCCACACAAGGTATTCAGCATTTGCTTTGATAGCTATATAAAATCCACAAAATTCATATTACCTCTTTTTTATTTAGATAAACTTCTATAATTAAAGCAGCCAGTAGAAGTCTGACAGTTTGGAGGACTGCAAATTAGAAGGCAATCTTGAATGATAAATTGTGACAGTGGAGAAATAACGGGAAATCTATTCATCTTAGATAAGAAAGGTCATTGCCTGCCAGTGCCCCCGGCTCACTGGGAAGCCGAAATGGACTGGAGACCATCCTGGGCTCGGCATGTGTGGTGTTCCGTGGAGTGTCCTGCCGATTGCTGCCAGGCAGAAGAGGGTGTTGAAGAAGAAGAATGGTGTCAAAAATGAAGCATGATCACTATATTTAGAATTTCTTTACCGTATTAACTTAGCTAAATTTCTTAATCTGAGTCTTGATAACTTCATCTTTAAAGTCAAGTTATGATAATATACCTACTTTAGCAGTTTATTGAGAGCATTAAATAAAATCATTCAAGCAGAAGTCTTTCCATAGCGCCTGGCACATATGTTATCACTGAGTACTAACCCTCATCTGTCTGTCTAGCTATATTTAACTTTTCCAAGTTTCATTCTTTGAATCCCATCATACACTCTATGGTATTTAGAAGTACCCAGCATCTGTAGCGGCTCAATCAATGACTGATTTTACTTATGTTTTAAAATACTGTCTGTTGATATATAGAGAACAGACTTGATGCAGCAGGAAGGAGAGGGTGGGCCGAACTGAGAAAGCAGCATCGATGTATATGCACTACCATGTGTAAAACAGATAGCTAGCGGGAAGCTGCTGTGTGACNCAATCAATGACTGATTTTACTTATGTTTTAAAATACTGTCTGTTGATATATAGAGAACAGACTTGATGCAGCAGGAAGGAGAGGGTGGGCCGAACTGAGAAAGCAGCATCGATGTATATGCACTACCATGTGTAAAACAGATAGCTAGCGGGAAGCTGCTGTGTGACACGGGGAGCCCAGGCTGCAGCGCTGTGATGACCCTGACAGGCAGGGTGGGGGATGGAAGGGGAGGGAGGCTCCAGAGGGAGGGGAGATATATATATATATACACATATATATAAAATACGTAAATCGTTATGACTGATTTGTGATGTTGTACAACAGAAACCAGCACAGTTAAAGAAAATTTAAAAAATAAAATCATCTTTGTTGAACTCAGTGCAATGAATTGAGGTAAGCTCTTCACACCCTCATCTCTCCTTATTGTGTTTATACATGTCAATGTATGGCAAAACCACTACAATATTGTAAAGTAATTAGCCTCCAATTAAAATTAATTAATTAATTTTAAAAACCACACATTTTAGCCCAATATTGGTTCTCCTTTGCCACTAACAACTATCTTCATGCTTCTTGAAATTCTCTATTATACATTCCCATATGGTTTTCCTTTAAACTTAAGTTTACTTGTATAAGTATTGTGGAAATGGCTGAAGTAAAAAGAGTGAAAGTAGGAGAAAGATTTCTCTATGAGTTTGCTTTAAATCTGTTTTTAATAACAGTGAAGACCATCATCGGTAAGAAAACCTTGGCTTGCTTGCCTCATTTCATCCAAAGACCTCTTATCTCTTCTTCACATGGGATTATATACACTAGATGTTGGTAATCAAATGAATAAATGAAGTAAGTATATTTTTTTCAATTTTATGTTAGACTCAGATGGAGAAAAAGCAAATCAGTCAGCAGCAGTTTCTGCTTCATCACTGCCCTCTCATCTTCTGAGCCAGATTATTGGTCCTGCTTCAAACCAATTACTCTGAAGTTGCTGTTCTAATTTTCACATTTACAAATTGAGGCATGATCTAGAGAAATTCCTTTTAGCCTTTGAACAATCTATAGTCATGTGATTTTATGTTGCTTTAACTAGAATCCATTCTTCCATTTTTTTCATTTGGATCATCTCTTCTTTATCACATCTTTTTTTCCTTTATATTATGATAATTAAAATATTTTTAATTTTTTTTATTAAAGTATATTTGATTTGCAATGTTGTATTAATTTCAAGTGTATAACAAAGTGATTCAGTTAAACATATACATATATCTATTATTAGTTTTCCCTTGTAGATTATTATAAAATTCTGAGTGTAGTTCCTTGTGCTAAAGGTCCTTGTGGGTTATCTTTTATATATAGTAGTCTGTATATGATTAGGAGTTTGGAGTTAACATAACTTATCATTACATCCTGTGCACTTATAAGAAGCTTCATGTCTTTGATGAGTATCAAGTATCCACTGTGCTTATCTTCAAGCCAGAGCATCTTAACACATGGAGCAAACACAGAGGGAGAGCTGGAATGAAGGGGAAGTTTGATAGGAAATGCCTCTAAAATGTTGAAAACAGTGAATTTACGTGTAAAACAATATAAAGAATTGATTGAATTCTGTTGATTAGTACAGAAATAAGTGACTGTTTGGGTTAGCTCATGAAATCACTAAATCACTGATTTAAAACTAAAATTTCTAAATTTTGTGATATAAATAAATTTTTATGTGTGTTTGTATGCTTAATCATGTCTGACTCTTTGCAACCCCATGGACTATAGCCTGCCAGCCTGCTCTGTCCATGGCATTTTCCAGGCAAGGATGTTCAACTGGGTTGCCATTTCCTACTCCAGGGGATCTTCCTGACCCAGGAATCAAATCCCTCATTAGTAGGCGGATTCTTTACCACTGAGCCACCTAGAAGGCCATATATTCTCTTAGTCTCCTGAAATTCTATAATGTCTATTGCGATGAAAGAAAACACAGTGATCGAGGTTACAGCATTCCCAGATTCTCTGGAGACCCCATACCAGCATGTTCGAAGTTGATGAGTAGATTAGACAAGAAAGACATGGTTACTCTTCCAAAACTAAAGGAAAGGGGTCCAATATTATAATCTGTTTTGTAAATGCTTTACCTATTACAAAGAAAAGTCTATTGTGTTATTTAACCATTTTTGTGAGTAGTCCTTTGTACTAAAATGCATAGAATGTATCCTAAAGCAGTGTCACTAAAAATGTGATCTGCAGAAGACACTACTACCAAGCCGCAAGAAGATGCATAAAGAAACAGAGGACCTTGGAGACTTTTAGAGCAATTTCCATAACCAGGATATCCATTTTTCTAGGAATTTAACTTTTACTATATATCTCTGACACACTGGAAACTTAAAATCAGTTGCACATGTAGATAATTTGGAAACATTTTTTTTAATCAGTTGTGACCCAGAATAATTAAAGAAATAAAAGCATAAGGAATAAAACCGGGAAGGACTGTCGAATCGTTTGCAAGTGAATAACTGTGTGTGTGAGCAGTATCCTTCCTGTAGTCCCGGTGTCTAGTCTGGCTGTGACTTTCACATGTTACTTTCACCGTGTCTTTTCATCCTGGAGGAACCCTGAGTGGTGGGTGCCCTCAAGGCCCTTCTTTTTTGCCCAAAGTGGATTTTCTCCCCAAATGGCAGTTATCAGAAGAAAGCCCTGATTTAAGTTTTCACTCTCTTTGCATCGATCCACACTGTCAAAAACAGGCTTGTGATCCGTGAACACAGTTCCCTGCAAATCCTGGGAACGCAGAGCAATCCGTGGCCTTGCTCAAGAGTCCCATTCAGGTGGTGGCCCGCGCACCACTGGGCTGTTGAGGAAATTGACAAATTTATAGCCTTGTCGCTCCCTGGCTTTTCAGCGGGGAAGCACGGCTGCTCTTGCAGCCAGCGGACTTAGATGTCTGTTTGCTGTTGGCCTCAAATGTGAGCACTGCTGGTGATGCACGTCACAAATGGAAGTAATATCATTTGAAGTAGTCCCGCTAGAAGCCCAGGAGCAATCTAACTGCATTAACTCCTCCGTCTGAGTGGAGAAGACTGAAGAGGGTGCATGGCTCGACTGAGCTGATGTGAAGGAAACAGGGCAGCCTTACGTGAGTCCGTGAGGGCGAGGAGCACGGGAGCCTAAAGAGGCTTCACTTACTGCCTCTGAATAAATGACACCAGAGTAGCACGAGACATCTAATATTATGTTTACAGACCTGGTTAAACATTGGAAGTAGCTGCAACAGCGGCTTCCTTTCTTTTCGAGGGGTTTCTAATAATAGGTTTCCCCCTCCTGCTCTTGGAGATATGGATGACAGCTGCCTTATACCCAAGAATACCCTGTATGCTTTTCTATAGTGGTTTTAAAGCAGGAGGCAAGAATTACAGGCTTATTGTATATCGTTTGCAAAGACTACAACTTTTTATTAGAAAATAAACTAAAGTTCAAGTAAAGAGGGAAAATAAACTAAGATTCAGATAAAGAAAATAAGGTTCAAAGCCATTTTTATTTTTATTTTTACTTTATTATAAAAAATAAATGCCCCAACAAGTTATCTTTTAATGGGCATTAGAACTTAGGTACGCCTCTTTGCTGAACTTCATGAAGCCTTATTACCCAGCAGGCTATCTTTTCACATCCTTATTCATGCTATGAGTTAGATCACATTTCCCAGGTATAGTGGGAAATAGAGTACCTCTGCCCAACATCTTTATTTGTTCAGCCTGTCTTTATTTAGAATTTTTTCCAACATAGCTATATTCTAAGCTACCCTTAGTTGTGTGTATGGTCTCATCCGATCTAATAGTCACATGAGATAGGAGCTAGTATTTTCCCCATTTGTAGATGAGGAGTCTGAATATAGTACATAAGAATCTGGGTGCAATGCAGGAGATGCAGGTTTGATCCCTGGGTCTGGAATGTCCCCTGGAGAAGGAAATGGCAACCCACTTCAGTATTCTTGCCTGGGAAATCCCATGGACAGAGGAGACTGGGGGGCTACAGTCTATTGGATTGCAAAACAGTCAGACACAATTTAGCAACAACAAAACAATAACTACTTGCATACGATCTCAGGACAATGATAGGTGTTCTCTGTCACCGTGAGACATTTAAAGTTTTATTATTGGGTTGGCCAAAAAGTTCATTTGTTTTTTTCTGTAATATCTTATGGAAAAACCAGAATGATCTTTTTGGCCACCACAATACTTAGATAAGACATATGAAAAGTTTAGTAAAAACTAATTGAAATGGAAATATGTATGTATATGTACCCTATATAAACTTGAAAGATCTTGATTGTTTGAGACAGGAATGTAGACAATTTCAGGAGACAATATGGAAGCAGAAAACTGGAAATATTCAGAGAGGATATGGCTTTGAGTGAAAAATGTCCATGTAAGGGATTATTGGTAGTAAAGCAAAAGAGTAGGTTGGGTTCAGAAAATGGGCAACCTAGAAAAACAAGCCAATAAACTTGGGAAGTATGAAGTTTCCTGAAGTTGTGGGTACCATGTTCATAGTGGTCTTAGGAAGATTTTTTCACAGACTTGAGTACAGTCAGTTATGGTAGAAGCTTGGGAGGTATGCTGCAGACAGAGAAACTGGTCAGGTAGCCATTACTTGAGGACAGCATGTAGGTAAAATGGCATGGAGTAGAATGCATAGGGATAGAAAAAAGACCAAATGCACAATACATGTAGGGATAAAAATCAACAAAAAGCAACAGCATAGCTTGGAGTCACATGCACTGTTCTTAATTAGGTGAGAAACCTACTATGTCACTTGCCAGACTTGTGGTCTTAGATAAACTACTGAACCACTCAGAAGCTCCAGTAGCACCTGATTTAAGCCAAATATCACGGAGTGTGTCCACACGGAAGGACATATCTGGAGTGTGACAGAGTGGTCAGACTAACATGATTCAGGGCTTAGATAAAGATGCCACCCTACCACCAGTATCAGATAAAACACAATGTCGTTATTTACCAAAGGTCAAATGAGGATTCCATAGACATCTCATAGATCCAATTTCTCAGGGGCTAAAAATATTCTTGGGGGAGGCAGTGAGGTAGAACTTTGCTGGATAGAAAAGACAAATGCAGTAGGCATTCCAGGTGAGGGTGCAAGTATGAGCAAGCCTTGGAGACAAAAATGTGCCTCGTTCATTTTAAAGAGCAGGAAAACGGTTTTGAGGGAATGCAAGAAGATACACCTCCAAAGAAGGGTTGGGGGCAGATTCAAAATGCCTCTGAATTTGCAGATTTAGCAAATAAAATACCAGATATCCAGTTCAATTTGAATTTCACACACAAGTTATTTTGATTGGATCATACTATCCTGAAGAAATTGCTTGTTGTATATCTGAAAAAAAAATCACCTTTTCTATATATGAAATTCAAATTGAAGTGGGTATCCTGTGTTTTATCTGACAACCCTATGTTTAAATGCCAGGGAGAGGCAGTTGGACTTAATTTTCAGTGAGAACCATTTGAAATGTATTTGAGAAATGGAGTGACACGATGAAACTATTTTCAGAAGGATTAATTTGGGCTGCAGGATGGAGGAGGAGAGACTGTGAGAGTAAGGCGGATAACTATGAGCAAGTCTAGGAATAATACTGATAAGAGCTGGTGGTTTCCACGTCTGCCCGTCATCTCTCAAGCCATGTTTCTACGCTGCCCTGTCACTCCTATTGTCCTTCCTCCTGATGCCACATAACCCTTGCAGAACACCTGAGGTTCTGAACAAGACTTGCTTGAACCCAGCACTTTCCATGTCTTAAGGATAAAATTTCTCCTAATGTGATTTCCTTTTTTTTTTTTCTCTTACTTTGATCAATTAGAAGCATCTTACTAACATGGTTTTTCTAGGTTAAGTGAAATCACCCCTTGTCTAAGATGAAAGAGTTGTATATTTTCTTTTCAAGCAAAGATTCAGAACTTTAAGAATCAAAGTTCAGATGACTCTCCCATCTCCTTTTCTGCTTGTACCAGTGTCTTCTGGATGGATCTTTTCAGAAGGTTCCAGTGAGAAGCTCAAAGCCACAACATAACTTATTGACCTTTGGGGCTGGGAGGGGTGGGTGCGGATTCCCCTGCTCATCTGACTCTAGCCTCTCTGTGGTTCAAGACAACGGGTAGAGTTAGTCAGGCTCCCTTCCACGACCCTCTTCTGCCTGTCATGAATATCAGAAGATGGAGGAGTTGGGCCTGAGAAACAGGTGGAAGCCTAGCAGAGGAGGCCACAGTGATGATACTTATCCAAACCCTGCTTAAAGAACACCCAGTCATAAATGAGCAAGCAGTGCCAGAGGGTACCAAGCGTAGAATGCTCACTGCGCAGTAATGCATGGAAATTAAAGCTCAAGAATGAGACGCAAGATACCAGAGAGACTCATAAACTCAATCTGCTTGTGGTTATGCAGGAAGCTTGGCAAGAGGGAGAGTGGGGCAGCTAGCTAGCTCGTAATCCCCTTGCCAAACAGTTAGTGCTGGCATTGTCTGCATCCGTCCGGTGGCGATACCTTTTTCTTATTAGTATTATAGTCCCCTCTACACTAGTGGTGGGACTAGACAGAGTAACATTTGAATCCTGGCCAGTTGTCAGGCCACGTTCTCTGAAACTTGCCCATCCTGAGCCAGAATATCTTTTCCTGCAAAGTAGAGTAAGAATAGTGCCTACCTGTGCTCATTTTGAGGGTTAATAGGATTGATATGCTAAAAAAAATCCTTCTCACAAGGACTAGAATTTAGCTGTAGATAAATAATAACCACTTCCACAAAAAGAAACCTTAACCCAGCAACACATACTATCTGTACAAAGCTATTTAAAAGTCACATAAAAGTCATTGAAGGTGATTTAACTGTCCTTTAAAAAGATAATCCATTGGCAAACTTCCTGTAAAAAGTGAAATAGTAAATATTTAGGGCTGAGTCATAATGTCTGTCACATATTCTTCTTTTCTTAAAACAACACTTTAAAAATGGAAAAAAACCACCCTCAGCTTATAGGCCATACAAAAAACAGACTTCAGACTAGATTTGGTTTGTGAGCTATAGATTAATGATACCTGATAATAATAAAGGATGCCAAGAACACAGATGTGTGTGGGTTTGTTCATGGGGGCTGACACATGAATGTGATTCATGTTCATGATTTTAACGTGGAGTCAGACAACAGAGAGATAGAGCTCACCTGTCATTAAGCTCTCAGCCAGTGCCTAAAGTGGTGAGAATGTAGACTCTTAAGTTGTCTGTTAGCTCAAAAATCAGGTGTCCAGCCCAACACAGTGGTCAACACGCTCTATGTGCTGAGTAAATGTTTTGGAGGGAATGGAGTGAAATGATTAAAGTTTTCTGAGCTGAATTTCTTAATCTGTAATATAAATTGTAAGAAACAACGTTGTCAGGAACAAAGAAGATACCATATAAAATGTGTGTATTATAGTGCCAGTCACATAATAATAACCTCATCATCATTATGTTCCAATGTCACCATTGTCAACATGCACTTAGCTATCATTTCAAATTATTGTATCAATAGTCAGCAGTTGATATGAAAGGAAAAATGAAAAGTTCTAAGGCTCGAGTGACTAAAAGTGGAGAAATACTAGCTTCATCCATCAAAAGGTGTATATTTAACTCAGAATAATGATAATTTTATTTCTTGATAAACAAAATAAGACCTTAAGAAAAGGTCACTGCTTTGTAACTCTGAGGCTGAGTGTGGACATGTGTGAGCTTTTCCTCTCTCCCATGACCTTTGTCCACTTCCATCTTTCTAAGCACATGGCAAAGATTAAGGTCATAGGTGATCCTTAAGGAAAGGTGCTATTACAACCCGGGTGGATATCATTAGGGTGGGATGAATAAGGGTGAAGATTACAATGAAATAGAGACTTTACTAAGGAATGGGACACTTGGATGTTGTGCAATTTACACTGTAACTTACCTGTTTGATTTGCAGAAGAAGTAAGTAGTAGTAACCAAGCCATGCTACCTGAGCTACAGGGAGTCAGCATATACTTTAAGGAAGGAAGAGAACTTTTCGTATGTTGCAGAGTGTAAGACTTTTTCAGATAGTGAGAAGCTCCCAATTCAGAGGCAGTAATTATGGTCTATGTCTCAGTTGCCACATCAGTAAAATGGGGCAATTGCACCTACCTAGCTGGTGGCCGAGATTTTTTGCAAATTACTTTCCAATGACTATCCATGAACCTATGATGAGCCTTTAAGACACTGAATAGCATAGGTAAATGAAAACCAAATTTGAGAACACATGGATAGTTGGGAGGGTGATTTTAAATAATTGAGACACATTTATCTTCTATTTTTGAAATGAAGTTCAGAATCATCTGGAATTACAGTCTCATCAGATACTTTGAACTTGCTGCAATTTAAATAGGCTCTTTTGAGCAAAGTACAGTACATTGTTCATCTCCCAAGTTCAGCCAGTCTGCCCGCTGGATTGACTGGTGATGTCTTGATTGGGTATGATTCACCTTGCCTTATTTCTCTTCTTGGTAATTAAAAGCTGTCTGGTTTTATTCTCATGTAATGATAAGTGAAGGGGTAATGTCAGCCAGACTTTTCCCATTCTCTTGTTTGCAGCAGTGCAGAGCTTTGGGATCACCATGAATTTTAAGCTGAAGATCTTGATAACCGAGTATCAGTGCAGATAGTATATTGATGTTTTGCATCTGGGAGCTGATACACAATCTCAGAGCCAATTGGAAAACAATCCCCAGTGTAAATGGATACATTGGCGGGGGTGACCTTATCCTTTCACTCTAGCTTTGAAAAACAGACACTTGAGAGAGTCGGTAGAAAATACCATCTATCAACTGCAGGTTCCACAGTTCTCTAGAACTAGTACAAGTGCCTAACTTTACACAGGAAGGACAAGTCATATCGAAGAAGCAGAAGGCAAAATGATAGTTAGCCTCTCTCTAGTCTCTCTATGTTTTGTTCTGGCTCTTGAAGCTTTCCCTTCATTATGGTTTTAATCATCTCGATCAGCATTATTATAATCACAAAATGTCAGCCTAAGAAAATGATAATCTCATCGTCATTATGTTTCAATGTCACCTTTGTCAACTTGTGCTTAGCTATCATTTCAAATTACTGTATCAATGCTGTAATTAGATATAATTTGTGATATGACCAGCATTCACAGGTGAGTGGTTTTTCAAAAAATCCCACACCAACTGAAATAGTTTATTATTATAGATCTTTTCTTTCAGAAACAAATATGTGTAATGTGGGCTCTCCCTTCAGAAATATTTCATATCAAAATGTTACATTTTATGAATACAACATGAATTAATATTTATGACTTGAATATTATAGCCTCTGTGTGTGAGCTTGAAGCACTGAAACCTCTATTCCATTCTTTATGGTTCTTTTTTTCTTAATATGAAAATGGCATATGGAGGTTTTTTAGGACTGTCCTCATGCATACATTTAATGAAATTCAAATGTCTCTCTTTTACTAGTCAAATTTCTTATTGAAATTGACCATTCTGTAATGATTTCTATTATTTCCTTACAGAGAATCATAGGTTTAAGATACTTTCCACTCTATTAAGTTCTCTTTTAAACCAAGATAAGATTAAGGTATCGGAGAGGAAGAAAAGTGATAATTTAGAGAAAGGTTTTTCTACCTTCCCTTATGGGAAGAAGTCTAGGCTAAAAAGTAAAACTGGTTGATCGAGCATAAAAGTGATTCATGAAATATGACATCTCTTTAACATTGAGGGAAAAAAACTCTCTCCTTCATTGAGTGCTTTCTTCCATATGCAAAATATTGACACATCCCTATTATATCAAACAAAAGCCTTCGTTCAGAGAGATAATTTTATAGAGCAGCTGGTATCATGTGATCTTATTAATATTTATGAAATATGATAATAATATGGAAAAGGGGGAACTGGAATACCGCCCTATCTTTCTAGACCCTATTCATTTCAGCTTCAAAATGTTTTTTCATTTCACACATCAGACGCTAATTAGCAAATATCTAATTAGTGTTAGAAGATTAATCGCTCTTGGGAGTTGTTGAGGCTTTGAGCTTTCATGCATGCAAAAACAGTGCCACTTTAGGTGCATTTGTTAAGGTACAGTAACTTTAAATGATACAACTTTTAGTTTTCTTTGAAAAAATTTTAAGTTACAGCAATGGAGGCAATTTAAGCTCTAGTAAAGAGAGACTGAGGAATATATCGTTGGAAAGATAAAAATGACACCACTGAGAGCCACATATTCAATCCAATCACCAAATGTTAGCAAGAGCCTGCTCTGTTTTAGGCACTGTGGGAGGCCCTCAGAAGACCCAGAGAACCAAAAATAATGCAACCCTTGACCTCCAGATGCTTAGGGAATTAAAGGAGAGGTTTGCAAATGAAGGCCCCAGGGCCAAATTCAGTCAGCCATAGTGTTTCAGTATGACTGTAAACTGAGAATGATATCTACATTTTTCAAACAGTTGAAAACAAGAACCAAGAGGGATATTTCATGACACATGAAAATTAAATGAAATTCAAATTTCAGCGGCCATGATTTCTTTATTGGAACACAGCCATGCTTATTCATTTATGTACTGTCTATGGCTGTTTTTGCCTACCACGGCAGAGTTGAGAAGTTGCAACAGAGACCATATGGCTCTCAAAGTCTAAAATATTTACTCTCTGGCCCTTTACAGGAAAAAAAAAAAAAAATTGCCCATCCCCAAATTAAAAGCTAAATATCTTGATATAGTAGAGCAGTTTGGGGAGTCAAGTAGATTGATAGCAATTCTATACTGTGTTAGCTTTGTGACTTGGGGTAGGTGAGTTAAAATTTCTTAGCCTCAGTTGATAATACAGAAATTATTAATCTCTTCATAGATCTACAAAAACTGAGACTTTTTAGAACTAAATAGAACTACTTAGATAAAATACTTCATTTGGCACTTGATTCATGGTGGATAAACAGTAAAAGTTACTACCCTGGATCCCAACCCTTCCTAAAAACAAAATAAATTTAGGTTTCTTTATTAGTTCTCCTTCTCATCCTCTTTCTTAAAAAGGTTTCTAAATGGAAAGATGAATGGCCCAGAACTGAGAGCAGTGTTAATTCTTCACCCAATTCATGAATAAGATGGAGAAAGAGATAGGTACTAAACTCAAATGGTCTCACTGGAGATTTCTGCTTCTAATAGTATGGTACTTCATCCCCAGCTTGTCCCCAAATGCCCTTAAGCATCAGTTCCTCCTTCTAATAAAACTTGAAGGAAGGAAGTAGCCAGGGAAAAAGTTGATCGTTAATGTAAATTCCAATGATGTTGTTCTTATGTCTTTTACTCATAAAAAAAAAAAAATCTCTCTTTTTATACCAAATTCCTGTTTACAATTCATAGCTGTCAGATCTTTCATTTAAGTACACACATATTAAATTTATTGACTGTATCCTGCAGAGTTAATGATGGGTAACTCATTAAATGCCACAGGGAGCCTATCTTTCATAAGGAAAAAATGTGTGTGTGTGTGTGTGTGTGTGTGTGGTTTTGTTTTTTTGTTTATTTGTTTTCAGAGGATGAGTTGTTTTTTGGGAGGAAGGATTGGAGTAAACTGAAAAGTTTAAAAAAAAATAGTTCTGTAGCTGAAAAATCTCTGTGTTTCAGAGCAGCAGGAATTTTAATCAAGACACACACACACACAGCCATCAAATTTCAGTGATGTAAATAGTAAGATTGGCTTCTAGAATCAATATATCTACACTGGAATTTGGCCATAATTCAAATTGCTTTATATGTTCCTAGGAAACAAGACTACAAACTACAGAAAGCATATAAAGTGAGGTTTAAGCTGAAGATATAATGGCCTCCATTTTATCTCTCTGAGGGTTGTGAGCAATGTTAATACATTTTCTCTGAAATAATATGCATTAGGAAAATATTTGGAAATAATATTGATTTTAGGTAACCAACACCTAAGTCAATAATTTGAAAAATGGGATCACAATGACACGTCGCATATAATCGCATGCCATGCAGTACAGACAGGAATTGCTTTGCTTGCTCTCACGGCGGCAGAACAGGATATGCTGCTGTCCTAGAATAGCCCCACTTTACTCGCTGGTTGCTCCGTGCAGTCAAGGTGACCACTCAGTCTGGACGTGCTCTGGGCAGTGGGCAAGTCGTATTAGAGACAGTGACAGCAGGGGGATGGAGGTAGGGCCGGATTGCCTAGTAGTGGATGAAGGACCTGCTGCCAGTAGGTGAGGGGGGCCAGGAGCCCTTGCACTCTACCATCAAGAGGGCTTTTCCTACCACACTTAAAAGCCAACTAGAGCAGGGCGGGGGGCGGGGGGGGAAGGAAAGTGACTATAAAAACAAATAGAGGAAATTGGTCCCAAAGAAAGTTCTCTTTATTGAAGAGAAGATGTTCCCAACCAGGCAGGTGGTTTAACACATTTTTCAAGAACCTTTGTACATGTGAACCATACTGAGATTTATAAACATTGTCTGGCCCCCACAGAAGCTTACCATCAGGTGATTCCTTGGTGTCTTTGAATCTGAATGGTGTTAGTTATTTAAAAATACAGATTACTGGGTTCTTTCCCCATCTGCCTCTCTGGAAATCTCTATGGTGTCAGGCTCTGGAATCTGAATGATAGTGAGTTTCTCAAGGGATTCTTAAGTGCCCTAAAGTTTGAGAAAAGTATCTCTGGGTCATTTTAAAATAGAAAAAAAAAAAAAAAAAAAAAAAAATGTTTGTTCCATATACGTTTTGCATTGTCCTTACCTACTCCTGCATCTGTAAAGCTATCTCTCATAGTATTGTGCTTTATTTTCCCCCTGAACAAAAACTTTAACTTTGCCTACCATTGTATCCTCCAGTTTCTTCCTGTCAACCACAAATGGCTTTGGAAATGTAAAAGATTGTATACAGCCAGTAATGAGTTAGAAGTCATTCATACAAGATGCCAGAATAGCATGAAGTCACAGTCATTTCTTGCTGTGCTTCAAATCACCCTGGAGCTCAAGGACTTGTGCGTCAATCTGGCAGTGGACTCCCCTGGCATCAGTCACGTGTCCTCTCAGGGCTTCCGTGGAGGTTGATCGGTCTCGGGCAGTTATTCTCAATGTCCATCACTGGACCAGTATCATCACCATCATCACTGGGAAGCTGTTAGAAATAAAAGTTTAGTCATTCAGTCATGTACAACTCTTTTGCAACACTATGGACTGTAGCCCACCAGGTTCCTCTGTCCGTGGAATTTTCCAGGCAAGAATACTGGAGTGGGTTGCCATTTCCTCCTCCAGGCGATCTTCCCAACCCAAGGATCAAAACCACATCTCCCGCACTGCCAGGTGGATTCTTTACCACTGAGTCACCAAAGACGCCCTGATCGCAGAGCTGCTGAATCAAAAATTCTAAGCATGGGTCCCAGAAATCTGATTTCATAAGTCCTCCAAGTGGTTCCAACACGCACTCATGCTTAGGAACTCTGGTTTAGGGAGGATTAGATGGGGAGCTCATTGCCATTCCAAGTGGTTTCATCCTCCTATGGGCTAGCCTGAGCTTTCTCAGATGATGACACTACCTTTCAATAGGGTAAAATCAGACATTGAAAGGCCTCTTGTGGCCTAGGGCCAGAAGCTATTGGTTAGATGATTTAAATCTATTGGTTAAAGTAAATCACGAGTCTGGCCCAAATTAAACGGGAAGAAAACTAGATTCTACTTCCTGTTGAGAGGAATGACAAAGCCACATAGCAAAAAGGCATGGGTACAGAAATGGGAACAAATGTTTTGGCATCTTGGCAATCTACTGCACTAAGTAATAACATGATTGACCTCAATGCCTTATTCTCCCCAAATTTCCCAACATGGTCCTCAAGGATTTTTATCTTCTATGCAAAATACAGTGCTGATTGTGTGTTTCTTAGGGCTGCCGTGACAAATAACACAAACTTGGGTGGCCTAAAACAACAGAAATTTTTCTCAGACAGTTCTAGAGTCTGAAAGTTCAAAATCAATGTGTCAGTAAAACCATTCTCGCTCTGAAGCCTCTGGGGGGAAATCCATTCTTTGCCTCTTCCTCCTTCCCGGTGGTTGGCAAACAATTATGAGTTTTTGCTGGCTTGCACCCCTCCAGTCTTTGCCTCTGTTGTCACATGGGGTACTCCTGGTGTCTTCACATCATCTTGGAGGACACCTGTCACATTGGATTAAGGATCCAGCCTAAATCAGTATGACCATATCTTAATTAAAATAATTAACATCTGCAGTGATCCTATTTCCCAATGTAGTCACAGTTGAGATGCTGGGGATGAGGACTTTAACGTTTCTTTTGGGCAGGAGATAATTCAACTCAAGAGTCTCACCTGGGTTTCAGCTATATTTTATGATATATAGAATCAAGGAGTAACTGCACTGGGCGGGGGAAGGGTGGATTCCAAAGGGTTTAATTACCTTTTAATTCACTGCCTGATTGTGTATAGTTGATCCTCTTGTGCGAATAGATAAATAAATGTTTCATTGTTTAGTGATGGACAGACATGAAGCCCAGGTGGAAATGCCAGCATAGAATGTGATGCTTATGATGGAAAAGCCACAGAAGATGGTATCTTCCTGAACTGTGTATTATAAAGTACCCTTTTACACAGCATGGAAATCAGTGGTATCATTTAGTGTTAATAATTCCAGAAGCACATTTACGATATCACGTAATAGCTTAGAAATATTGGTAGCTGCAACAGGGTGTATGTAGCTTCAATTGTGTAAAGTTAAGGTTTTACATCATATTCCCTGGAACTTATCAGGACACTTTTATGCTTTCTTATGTAATAAGCCTTTGGGTTTTAGAACATGTACACCTGTCTATATGTATGATTATATAGAGCTATATCAGTATATTAATTCATTTATTCATCCATCCATGACCCATTCTTTCATTCAAAAAATGTGGCCTGAGTGCCTACTGGGAAACTTGGGAATCAGAAATAATGAAATAATGAAACAAGTTTTCTGCCCTGAACTCATGGGGCTGATATTCAAGAGGGGGGACATAAAATTAAAAAAAAATAAATATGCAACATGAAACACAATTTCAGACAAGAAAATGTGCTATGAAGAAATACATGTGTAACTGGGGGATGGAATTAATACTTGTTCAAATAGCTAAGTATCATGTGAAAGCATATTTTACAAAGGTTTGTTTTTACTATAGTAGCATCCAAATATGCAGTCCACCATCACCATCATTGACATAGTCATTTCTCAGTGACTCTTTTCGAATTATTGGAAATATTTTCCAGTCGATACTGTATGTTTGTGTGCTTAGTTGCGAAGCTGTGTCCGACCTGTTGAGACCCCATGAACTGTAGCCCAAGAGGCTCCTCTGTCCATAACATTTCCCAGGCAAGAATATTGGAGTGGGTTGTCATTTCCTTCTCCAGGGGACCTTCCTGACCCAGGGATCAAACCCACGTCTCCTGCACTGCAGGCAGGTTCTTCACCACTGAGCCACCAGGAAAGCCCAGCTGATGCTAATCAGCTTCAGTATCGAGCTTGCTGTGAGTGTGTATATGCTATGAATATAAAGAGCATGGATTTTGGATTCTGAGAAACGTGGGTTTGAACTGAGCCTTGGCAGTGTGGTTATTTACTCTCTGAGTTTAGTAATGCCCTCATTAAATGAAGATAATAATGCCAAGTTCTTAGGTTGTTCTAATGCTTGTGACATATGTGACACTGTTAACCATGTTATTCCGCTTAATACATATTTTTACTTGTTTATTTTATCATTCCATTCAAGCAATTGGATCTGTTTTTATGGTATTTTAAAATGGCCACTTTAAGAAATAGACTTACCAGGACAGATCAATATCTTCCTCTCTTAAATGATATCAAACACCTGTGCACAATGGGAGTCCAACAATGAGAACATCATCTTGCTGGATAAACATATTATTGGAATTCCCTGGCAATCCAGTGGTTAAGGCTCTGTGTTTCCAATGCAGGGAGCACAAGTTCAATCCCTGGTCTGGGAACTAAGATCCCATGTCTCATGGTACAGAAGAAAAAAAAAATTGTCATTCCTCCCACATGAAGAAAATAACCACAGTTGATTTTTACATCTTCAAAAATGTGTGACTTCTCCATCGTGCATTATATACCAAATATAATAAAAAGGCAAAAAACATTTACATTAAAATCTGATTCATGCTTTCACATAATATTTATGGTTTTGTGTGTTGATGGATGCATCCAAGTTTTGTGAATCCTTTAAAAAGCACTTTAAACAGTACCTTGCATTCAGTTCAGTTCAGTTACTCAGTCGTGTCCAACTCTTTGCGACCCCATGCATTGCAGCATGCCAGGCCTCCCTGTCCATCACCAACTCCCGGAGTTCACTCAAACTCACGTCCATCAAGTCAGTGATGTCATCCAGCCATCTCATCCTCTGTTGTCCCCTTCTTCTCCTGCCTCCAATCCCTCTCAGCATCAGTGTTTTCCAATGAGTCAACTCTTCGCATGAGGTGGTCAAAGTATTGGAGTTTCAGCTTTAGCATCATTCCTTCCAAAGAGTACCCAGGACAGATCTCCTTTAGAATGTACTGGTTGGATCTCCTTGCAGTTCAAGGGACTCTCAAGAGGCTTCTCCAACACCACAGTTCAAAAGCATCAATTCTTCGGCACTCAGCTTTCTTCACAGTCCAGCTCTCACATCCATACACGACTACTGGAAAAACCATAGCCTTGACTAGACGGACCTTTGTTGGCAAAGTAGTCTCTGCTTTTCAATATGTTATCTGGGTTGGTCATAACTTTTCTTCCAAGGAGTAAGCATCTTTTAATTTCATGACTGCAGTCACCATCTGCAGTGATTTTGGAGCCCCCCAAAATAAAGTCTGACACTGCTTCCACTGTTTCCTCGTCTATTTCCCATGGAGTGATGGGACCAGATTCCATGATCTTCGTTTTCTGAATGTTGAGCTTTAAGCCAACTTTTTCACTCTCCTCTTTCACTTTCATCAAGAGGCTTTTTAGTTCTTTGAACTGAATTTTTATCTTCTTAATTTGGGCATAATAACCTTGATTGTATATGCTACCCAGACTGCTGGACAAGATTCCCTAAGACTATGCTTGTAAACTTCATAGGTCATCCAAACCAAAGACAGAAATAATATTGGTAAGGAAAAAACTTGATTTTGTCAGTAGGATCCATCTCCAAGTGTAATCATTATCTTGAAAATGATAACATTGTTAGAAAAAAAGTAATGTGTATATTTACCACATATGAAGCAGCTCACTCCATGCTTAGAGCAGTTCGATGAATTAGGAAATGTTATCAGCATTTCACAGATGAGGTGTATGAAACCCTGGGAAATTATTATATAACGTATCCAAATACATCAGTCAAAAGTGGGAAAGCAGAAATCTGAATCTATTATTCTTCCTCTGGCATCTCTGCGCTTCATCATCATGTTCTAGAGACCACCTGAGGGAGAATGCGTGAGCTGAGCGATTTGTGTCATTTGCTGTAGAGTTAGACATGGAAAGTTCTCTATTTTTTTTTAATGTCAGAAGGTAGTGTCTGACTTGTAAAATATCCCTCCATCAAGTGAGCCATTGTCTTCTAGAGTTATCCCTCATAAATGGCATGACCTGCCCAGAAACCTTCCCATGTGAACTTCGTATTGCTGAGGTTTCAGTCCCTGACCAGAAAGGAAATCTTTATTTGAGACATGGAGCCTGGGGCTCTGAGTGCTCAGACCTCTCCAGGATGCCCAGCCCGAAGTCCTTGCTAACCACTGAACTGAACATTGAAGTGACAGAAGGTTGCACAGAAGGTAAATATTCTTTGAGATGTAAGCCTAAGTTAGGAAGGAGCAGGTGGGACTGACTGTGAATGGGTGCCTCCATACGAGAGTCTCAGGATCTCGCTGTCCAACAGGGCCTCTGACTTACAAAAAGAACAGGGCACCCTTCAGGGCAGAAATAATGACAGCTAAGCATCAGGGCTCCCATGGCCCCTTGGCGTTCTTCCACACTCGGAGACGGAACGAATCTCCCTGTCAACTTCAGTGTGTTCACTTACAGCTTAACACCCTTAGGCTGTATTTCTCCCCCCTTCCCGTAAGTGACACCTCAGTCATCTCGCCAGCCTCCTCTCCTGGGTAATCTGGGAACAGAGGCTCCACTTTTCTCGCCTTCAAAGGGGCAGTCACATTGACTGCACTTGATACATTCATAACATGACAGTGTAAAGTACAGGGTCATTCTAATGGGACTTGAACTTAAAGTCCGCTTATTCTGTAGACTAGTATCTCTGTCAGTGGGCTTCGGTTTGGGGTGTTTGCTCTTCAGGACTCACTAGGAGCAGTGGCATATGAAGGAAAGAGAATGATTTTGACCTTGTTGTTGCTTCTCAACCACACTTAGTTTGGGAAGATATTGTGAAATATTTATCTTAGATTTTTAAAAATCTTTTCATAATTCATGCCAAAACACATAAACTATGTTGGCTCTAAATGTGGAACCCCATGGTACAGCTGCCAGAGACTTTAGGATTTAAATAACATTCTCTTTACAGATGTGTAAACTGAGGCTTGGCGAGGTCATAAACCAGGTCCAAGGTCACCTGATTAAATAATGGTAGTCTTTTAAATATTCTCTAAGAACCAAAGATGTGGATATATCAACTAAATCATTTGTTCTACATTTTAGCTTACTTCTGTTTCTCTCTTCTATTATATTCCACCTTATTCTTCAGTCCTTCCAGTTAGAGAGGAGAGGAAAAGAAAGAAACAAGGATAAGAAGAAAAATACATTCCTTACATTACATTACATTCCTTATATTACAATACATTCCTTACTTACATTTGGTGTAAGTTATCTTAACACCAAATCAAAAACTCACATTTAATTCCCCAGGGCACTTTCCCAGAGCAAATCACAGAACTTTTCCCTAAATAATTATTAAGCAGGTTCAAGGAATAAGGACTGTGGTCATTTGTTGATTCCTGGTTTTTATTCCTAGACTTATCACTCCCCAGGATGATAGGTTTGAGAGAAGAGCTACATTTGTAAAATGACTAGAATAATTTTTAGCCACCTAAGGGATTTGGTGACTGTTTAATACCATAAAGGACTCTGAGATAGTCAGATGAAAGGTGCTTTAGAAGGCAGACATGATTACTGGATTAGAATTTCAGAGAGTGAGAAAGGAATCTTTTGTGTTGACAGTTTTTTTTTTTTCCTTATTCTTTTTTGCAGTCCTATAGCAGTTAAATTCTTTTCCTTACCAATTTCTTCAATTTCAGATCCTGTCCTTGACTTGGTACGGCTCTCACGAGGAGGGCTATGTGTTGGTATAAACTGCCTAGCTCCCTTTTGGATGTTTTTCCAATATGCATTTTAGCCTCTTCAAATTCACAAGGCTAATTTTCCTCATTTCCCGTGGTTGTGATGTTTATAAAGTAAAATACAATTACCTGGGGATAGTGTTCTGTAACTCAGTATTTATTATATGTCACAGAGGCACACGCATGCACACACACACACACACACACACACACACACACACACACACACGCTTTCCTGTATTGAATTGCTCAGAGACCAGACCAATTTTGTTTCATTCTCCAAAGGTTGCCATCATATCATTAATCTCTCTCAGCCCTTAAAGA
Source organism: Neotragus pygmaeus (assembly GCA_006410875.1). NCBI lineage: Eukaryota > Metazoa > Chordata > Mammalia > Artiodactyla > Bovidae > Neotragus > Neotragus pygmaeus. Next base: position 1,042,222 of record SJYV01032113.1, on the reverse strand, counting down.
TGGCCTTTTGCCATATTCTGTCAGAAAACAAGATATAGACCATTTACTTTAAATACCTAAAAATAAAAATGCTGAATCAAATGGACACACATACACCAGCTCATGTATTTTGCAATTATCAGAAATCTCCATGCATTGTGGGTGGGGAGGAGCGGTAGAATTTGCAGTTTATTGAGAGTGAAATGTTTTATTACATTAGTTGTAAAATGTTCTTTGCTATTAAAATAAGTAGTGCTAACTAATAATCCTGCAGAATTGTAGAACAGCCTTTGAATATACAAGAATAGATTATTAATCCTTTGTAGTAGAATTCTGCTTTTCCTCTCTCTCCCTTCTTTCCTGCATTCCTTTCTTTTCAAAAATACTTATCACAATGGGAACAGTTCTAGGGTCTATGTTTATAGTGGTACTTCCTTTCAGCTAGTCAGAATAGAGTAATCTTATGGCTTCTACCAAGAAATGAATATCAACATATCTTTAGTGTGCAAAGATTAGGGTAACACCAATCCAAAATCTGGAAGCTTTGTTTTATTTCACATAGAAGGCAATTTCCCCATGAACCATTATCAGCATCGTATCTAGTACACTTGAACTTTGCAAGGCTTGTGAAAGTGTCCTTAAAGCGCATTGGCTCCAAAATGAAAATAAAATTACAAAATTTGAATTTATCAAGTTTAATTAAATGCCTACCATTACATTGGTTAACCAGTATATTCTACAATTATATGCAGTTATATAGAAATTCGGAGAAGGCAATGGCACCCCACCCCAGTACTCTTGCCTGGAAAATCCCATTAGATGGAGGAGCCTGGTAGGCTGCAGTGCATGGGTTCACTGAGTCGGACACAACTGAGCGACTTCACTTTCACTTTACACTTTCATGCATTGGAGAAGGAAATGGTAACCCACTCCAGTGTTCTTGCCTGGAGAATCCCAGGGACGGGGGAGCCTGGTTGGCTGCCATCTCTGGGGTCGCACAGAGTCGGACATGACTGAAGCGACTTAACAGCAGGAGCAGCATATAGAAATTAGATATTTATATAAAAATAACTCTTAACTGTTAGATTTATATACATCATAATAGTGTCAAATAAGATTTGATGTATTTGTATAATGTATGAACTAGCTACTAGTTGCAGGATTGAAATTATTGTATCATACGTGGTAACTTTGTGATGCGTTAGCTGTTTTTGCAGCATGAATTCATTTCCTCCTGCTTTCTCTCTCAGCTAAAAAGTTGCTGTGAGCCAACTTTTGTTCCATTATACCTTGGTGCATTCATGGACTCCTCCTTCCAAACTATTGCCAGGTGTTAGCATCTTCCCTGAGTAATTTCAGGCATTTTCCTTTGAATGAAAATGGCTCACTTGGAAGGTTGTGAAAGGCATATCCATGTGGAATTGAGAGGATTTTGTGTTGTGATGTGGTGGGAAGGCTTGCCAGAAATTGCCCGTTTCAGGCTGATGATGCAAAACTAGACATCTGTTAAATTAACATCTACCTAACGTTCTGCCTTCAGTCAAATGCATTTTTTAAAAAAAATTAAATCTCTCCCACTCTCTCCTGCTTTCTTTTTTTTCCACTGTCAAAACAATCTGTCACAAGATATTTAATTTCTGTGTAATGGGTTACTTAAAGAAACCAGCATATGGTGCAGGGAAAGTACCTAGCTACGAGTTTCAGACAATGGTGCGTACTGCTGTCTCACTCTCCTCCTGGACCATACTGTGCCCAGCAGAGGTTTTTACTATGGTGCAGGATTCCCTTGGCTTTGTTGTACATTATTGCCAGGGTCTCTCACAACTGTTGCCTTTTAGGATCAAAATATGACTGTCTGTATTTTTGTTCCGCCGCAGAGTCAGAAATCACTTTCTGTTTTGGTTATGTGGTAGTCAATTTCTGTTAGTTTCAGTGAGAGGGAGTCACTTCATTGTACTCAATGCTTTGCACATCCCTGCTTGTGTCCAAGCACTTGGCAATGGCACCAAGCTGTTCTGTAGCCTGGCAGTTTCCTCTCAAGAGGTTGATTTCTGACTCAGTGACAGCATTTGGGACCCCATGCCGAACTAGTGCATCCCTGATGGTCTGAGTAATTTCTACATGATGAAAATCGGCCCTGATGCTTCGGAGTCACCCTATTGTTGGGGGAGAACATTTTAAAGCCACTCTCACCATGGAGGGACTTTCCAGGTGGCACTGGTGGTAAGAACATGCGTGCATCACCGTGGAAAGCAAAGATTAAGCAGGATCCTGATGGCCTATGAAAATCTTTTGAACCATCCAGGACATATATTATCAATGATTATGTGGGTATCTCCTTGTACAGGAATTTATGCATACTTATATGTGCTAAAGGGTGAAGCACTTGCTATTAAGAATAGCATATAATGTTTACTTTGTGCCAGGCACTTTTCTGGGACCTGGAAATGATATGGTGACCAAGGAATACAAGATTTCTGCTCTTAGCACATTCCCATTCCCATGAGAAGAGAGCCAATAAACACATAAGCAATAAGCAACCTGCAAGCAAAACATAATGTTTTGATTATTTTTATCTATCCATTTCTCTGTCAGCAATAAGCAAATATCTCTATATTTTTTTTTCTAATAAATCGGTAAGCAAAGTAAAAGTTTACAGATTATTTTGTCTAAATATAACATTAAATATTTCTTTGTGAAGATATAGATATCAGCAATATCTTTGTAAAAATAAAACTTTTGAGGTTTTTTTCACCTCTCTTTCTCTCTCTCATATATCTACCTACCTTACCAAGGGTGGGTCATTAATTTTATATAATGTAAGTGGCTAGACAAACCTACTTCATTGTGTACTTTCTTTGAGAGACAGATATTCATCTGTTTGAAGTATGAAAGGTCCCAGCTTGCTCTTTGTTGGGACTGCTAACAGCAACTTGTAGGAGTTATTTAAAAAGTGAGGGCTTTCAAGGAGGGGTGACCTCTAAGCCATTGGTGAGAGAACAGCAAGATAGGGTTTACCGCCTTCAAGCAAAGACAGAAGGTACCAGCTCTTTGGTGAATGCTCTCTAATTGTTCATTCACTGAACAGCTATGTTGGGGGCTTTCTGGGGAGAAAAAGTATGACACAATGCCTTCAATAAATCACTTTAGTCTATTACTTATTAATCGAAATTCTTAAGTACCCTAAAAAGTATCTCTGGGCTGCTGTCAATGCAAAGTGACCATAAATGAAAGTGCTAGACAAGGTGGCAAAAACCCTTGGTCCACTTGTAGCGAACAGTCAGGGATAGCTGTGTTGTTAATCAGAACTCCCTGAAGTTCTAAACTTCAAGCAGCACATATATCCTGAGGTCTACATTAGAAGAGAATACAGTTCCTTTCAGTTCATCAGGAAATTTCCACTGTCACGTTTAGCATTATTTTTGAGAGTTGCAATTCTTTCACATGATTTTTATTTTGATTTTCTGGAGCCTCCAATATTAGTCTCTGATTTTTGAAGCACTAGTTAGGAAGCTGCCATATTTAGCTAAAGTTGATTGCTACTGAGATGATACAACCAAAGAGGGGCCCTTATCTCTTTGACCCCCACAAAATAAGAGGGCCACAGTAGCATTGCCTGGCCACATTGACATCACAGCTTGTAATGCCTATTAGTGTTAGAGGAATTTGCTGCTTTGGGCTTGCAAGATGACTGTCATATTCCATAAATAGTCATTATACAGAAGACAGATTTCTTCTCTTGCTGTCATCAGGGAGATCAAAAGTGATAGGAAAATAGGAGAATTACATTCTCAAGCATCCTAACAGCATAGCCTCTTATGTCATGATATTCATTCATTTGACAAATACTTAGAAAACACCTACTAGTTGCCAAGCCCTGTGATAGGTGATGGTGTGCAATGGGAAGTTAATAATAAATGAATAAATGAATGAATGAATAAATAAATGAGAGAGACTTCCTGCTCCATGGAACAGAATTCTAATTTAGTAGAGAAACAAGACATTATTCAAATAGGCAACAAATTAAAAATGTAATTGAAGGCTAAGGAAAAATACTTTGAAGGACAGAAACATGATTTCACAGAACACATACGAAAACAAGAGGGCCAAGTTTAATGAGATCAAAGATTTTTCTGAGGCAGCACCAGGAGCTAAAGACGAAAGGAAGGAGAGTGAACTGCGTGACACGCAGGGAAGGCTATTTCAGACAACACAAAACAGTACTCATACCCACATACTGGCTCAACAGTGGCAGGGAACCCATGGTCCCCACGAGCTGACAGCAGGCTGGCATGGCAGGAACTTGGGGTTGAGGGGAGAGTGGTGTGAGCTGGACTGGAGCGGCATGCAGGAGGCACAACAACTGATACCATGTCAGTAAATAATCCTGAGTCTTTTTCAAAAGCAGATTCTGAATAGCAGAAGAGTGTGGAACCACTCTGAGGTCATCGACAGTCTCAGAGCATGCAGACCTGTGTCCAGTTAGGGGTTGAACAATGAGAGAAGGAGATGGGAGCTAAGAAAAATGAAACCTTTAGGAAATGTTCAAGGGATCATGGACGTCAGATGTGATGAGGAAAAGATTGGGGGTGGGGGCTGGATAGGCTTTCAGGATCAGCATGCTTTCTGCACAGCTGAACAGTCCCTGACTAATTTCCCTTTCTAATGAGACCAGCACAAAATCCATCCATTTAGGCTATTCAGCTTTTAGGTAAATGTACCAAGCTGTCGGGGTAGCGGGGAAAGAGGGGTTGACATTGATGGATGGAGTTAAATACCAGAGTCTCCCCCCTTCACGCAGACTTTTCTAAAGCACTATTGTGACAGAAAGGCCTGGAAGATTCCAGGTGGGCAGGGCAGGCTGGATAGAGCCCAAGTGTCTCGCTCAGAGCGGGAGGAAGAGGGCTGGAGGGGGTGTCCCTCTGTCAGAATGGAAGGGTCTTGTTCAGATCTGGAACAGCTTTGCATGTGGTGGAACACATTCCTCCAGCCAGGTCCAGTGGGACAGATGGCTTTCCTCTGACGCATTTTTGTTTTTGGGGTTTTTTTTTTTTTTTGTCCAGAATTACAACCAGAGCAATATCCACTCCTTCACTCATCTCTGTGGTAGGGCTCTCCAACCTTTTGGACAATAAATTGTTATTTATCTTGGTTCTAAAATAGGGATGACATTGCTCCTGACCTACCTTAAAAAAAATGGTTAAATTGAAGTAAGGAAGGTTACCGTGCCTTGACTCAATAACTGGATGTATTATACCCTAAACATAAAAGATGTTAACCAAGCCAGACTCTTTGGAAAGACTTGCGACTGTGTGGGGAGTGGTGATTATTTTATGTTTGTTTTCTGACAGTTGTTCTGATCAGATGTTGAGATTCAGGGACTTTGCCCTACAGTTCTCATCATTTAAATGAATCCAATGGCAAGGGAGGTGGTGGGTTACAGGACTGTTACCAGGTGGATGTAATGTTCACAGTTACATTCAGAACCAAGGATACTTACTGTAGACGAAAGGCACTTAGAAGGCCTAGAATCCTCATAACAATTCTAGGACACATGTTTTGTCATTTTTTGCATTTTACAGATCAGGACTGAGGCATGGAGAGGTAAAATAATTTGCTCAAGCTGATAAACAGAGGAGCTTGGGTTTCAGGTACAGGCAGCCCAGTTCCAGAGCCTTTATTCCCACCATGATCCGTAACACCAAGAAATGGATGGGGCTGACAGCGTGGCAGAGATAAGAAACTCAAGAGCAGTTGTTTACTTTCAAAGGAACGTCTCTTTCTCTGCTCCTCCTTCTCCTCCTCCAACCTGTTCCAACTGTTGAGAGATGACAGATGCTTGGAGGGGGTGGGGGGAATGTGAGCATCACAGCAAAGAAAATTCTTATAAAGTATTGTCGTTGTTTTTCTTTTAAATTTCAGGATTAAAACCACAAATTTCCCATCACTCATTCTTCTGGAAACTAGAGGGTAGCCACCAAATTAAAGACCTTCGTTTCTCCATAGCACACAGTCATGGATGCACACACGTGCACACACCCACACCCACACCCACACACACACACACTTTTAGTGGCACTTGGAAAAGTTTCTGTGGTTCTGTGTACTTCCTTCCCAGGGCTTCCCAGGGAATGCAGGAGACAGGAGAGTCGCTGGAGGAGGGCGTGGCACCCACTCTAGTATTCTTGCCTGGAGAACCCTATGGACAGAGGAGCGGGCTATAGCCCACACAGTCGCAAAGAGTCGGACACGACTGAAGCAACTTAGCATGCATGGCAATCAAATGTGAATAGCTCTCTGTAAGATCCCACTGGTTTAGGCTTTAAAGATGATTTTAGAAACTGAATTAAAAAAAAAAAAAAACACCCCAGAAATACCGACCTTCGTGTTTAAAATTTGAAGCACACTGTGTTTACTGAAAGTCGTCATTTTCTTTCCTTTTTGCCTATTTACGTGTTATAGTTTTAGATCAAGTTGGATATCCTGATGTCTATCAAACTTGGAAAAGCACCTTGCTTATAAGTTGTCTTCTCTTCTCCCACTTGCTTTTTGAACATGTGGAGTCATTTTCCACTTCCTTCTTGGAGATTCAGCAGTCTTTTTGAGGGTGTTGCTGGGACAGAAAATATTATGTTCTGTCACCTCTAAGGACAGAGGAAAAGAAAACGTTTAAGTCCATTGCCGTGTTCTTTCTCAGCCTCTCCGGGAGCCAAATCCTCCATTTTGCCACTCGGAGGAGGAAATCCATCCTTGACATTCTGGGTCTCAGTTAACTCCTCAATCAGCAAACACAGCCCATTCCAATCTGACTGTCAGTCATAGCAGCTGAATTTTAGGCTGGCTAATGTGCACAAAGACACACAGCATCTTATGAATAGGAGCGTGGACCAACATTTTCCAATTCCTTAAGGGGAAAGAGAAACTTCAAGGACATGTTTGCGAAAAAGAAGATAGAAGAGAAAGGAATCTTGAGATTCACATTTTAATCTGCTGAATTAGTTCTGAAAGCCTATGTTTGGGGAACCCCTAATGGCTAAACTTACACAAGCAGAAGCAAAATAAAACACCCCTATTTAATTTCCTAGGAACATGTTTCAAACGTGCTCTTTCTCCTGTCTCCATGCCTCAGACTTTGAGTCATTTTGCCTCTCTCATCTGCTTTCAACTCAGTTGAGTTACAGCCAATCAGATAAGAGGAAAATTAGATTTTAATGGAATATTTGATTTTCATTGCTTAATTGATTTAATTGCAAGTTTCTATTTCAGATGGGTAGAAATGCAAAGATTTTCAGTCAAATGGAGAAAAGCTCCCATTTTTCTGTGTTCAACAATGACAAACGTAATGACTCACTGTTAGCCTGGGTTCTAAAACGTTAGAGGCAGGAGATGCGAGTATGCTTCTGAGCTGTTATTCTTGGTATTCCCGTTTCTTTTTCATGTATGTGTATATCAAGATCCTGTGTCTACGCTCGCCTATTCTTTTTGCACTGATTCTGATATTTATGAATTTTTGTTTGTCAGTGGGCACAGTACATATAGACCTATATATACTTTGTATTTATAAATATATTTATATATATATATAAATATTAAATATATATTTTATAAAGAAGGCTTTCCCCGTGGTTCAGCTGGTAAAGAACCCACCTGCCAACGCAAAAGACGCGAGAGAGGTACGTTCAGTCCCTGGGTCAGGAAGATGCCCTGGGGAAGGAAATGGCAACCTGCTCTAGTATTCTTGCCTGGAGAATCCCATGGACAGAGGAGCCCATGGAGTGCAAAGAGTCAGTCATGCCTGAGCAGGCACAACCACCACCACACTAAGATGGACATTTAACATCACAAATGATTTCTTTTTGCTGCTGGTAAGCAGAAGGATAACCGAGTGTCAGTTCTCAGGCTGGTCACAGTAGGTCAGTGGATTCTCTGGGTTCTCTTAGACCAGCCTTGACAAATGGCTTCTAATTTCTGTCAATGCCTGTGATATATCCAGCTGCCTAAAGCACTGGGGTAAGAAGAGTCCTTGGGAAACATGCAGGGTTCAGGAACCAGCAGGGGGATGCAGGGCGTGCCGGTCGTCAGCCATCACCTGCTTTAGGCAGACAGCTGGACTACAGTCTGACTGGCCCAGCGCTTTTCCGTGGTACCACATTGCACTTTATCTCTCCACAGTTCCCGAATTCCCCAAACAGCTCATCATACCAATTCTAGCCAGATGTCTATCTGACATGTTAAGCTTTAATTTTTCTATCTCTATCAGTTTGGGGAAAATTAAGATTTTTTCAAATCATTTTGAGAAAAATGTGGATGTGTATACAAACCCCAGCATGTCGTTATTGTTCAGTCACAAAGTCGTGTCTGACTCTTTGCAACCCCGTGGACCGTACCATGCCAGGCTCCTCTGTCTTCCACTGTCTCCTGGAATTGGCTCGAATTCGTGTCCATTGAGTCAGTGATGCCATCCAACAACTTCATCCTCTGTCATCCCCTTCTCCTCTTGCCTTCAATCTTTCCCAGAATCAGGGTCTTTTCAAATGAGTCAGCTCTTTACATCAGGTGGCCAAGTATTGGAGCCTCAGCTTCCGCATTAGTCCTTCCAATGAAAAATCAAGGTTGATTTCTTTTAGGATTGACTGGTTTGACCTCACTGCAGTCCAAGGGACTCTCGAGTCTTCTCCAGAACATGAACATTAAATGATGGATAATCTATATTTCAATTTCCTGTCAGGTGCCTTGTACACTGGGATATCTACTGGGGATATAATTTCTCATATGGAAATCTTAGCCTGCTGGGCACCATCTGATTTTTCCATCCTCATTCTCCCGATCATCATGCTGCCTAGTTGTGTAGAGACTTCCTTTCCTTCAAAGGGAAGATAGACAAAAGGCTAAGAGCAAGGGCGCTGGTGACAGATTTCCTGTGTTAGAACCCTGCCTCTGCCACTTGCTAACTGGAATTTCAAACGAGTTACTTTACCTTTCTGCCATTTATTTTCCTCTTCTTTCAAGTGGAATAACAGTAGGACCAGGCTGACAAGGCTATGTATGGATTGATTCACTAGGGTAATAGATTTAAAGTGCTTAGAAGGAGGCCAAGCATACAGTAAGTGTTTAACAACTACTATGAATACTACTGAGCTTATAGTATGTGCCAGGTACTAGGCTGAGAAGTTTACATGGGTTTATTTATTTAATCCACTCATACTCAACTGGGGGATGATTTTTGCCCCCCAGAGGACATTAGGCAGTGTCGAGAGGCAAAAAAGGGCAGCCAGGACTTGGGGGTTGCTACTAGCATCTAGTGGATTTAGGCCAGGGATGCCGCTCAACACAGAGGACGGGAGTCCGCAACAAAGAATTATCTGGCTCACAGTGTTGATAGAGCTGAGGTTGAAAAGCCCTGATTGAATCCATCAGGTAGGAATTACTAATATTATGCTCAATCTGACAGAAGAGAGAAACTGAGCTTGGGGAAAGTGTAACTTCTCACACTGCAGATTTGATGCATCTAACTACTCGGTAACAGCTTTTTGGAACAGAAGGGTTTATTTTGTTTTTAAACTGAATGTGTACAAGCCCTCTAAAAAAAAAAAAAAAAAACACCCAGATCAGAAATCCTGTATGTTGTGTGAAACTACAATAGTGTAGAAAGGGGCTCAGGGCAGTCAGAACCGATGCTTTCCAAAGTTCAGTGTCAGAGTACTAAGAACCCCTTATATGTCAGGCCAGGCCCCTGTGGCTAAGCTAGGGCAATGGGGGTGGAGGCAGCAGGCTTTGACTACCTATAGTCACTGAAGCTTATTTTAATATTTTAGCAACAAGTTTGGTCAATCCTAAGAAGTGCTTAAAATATGCAGTTTAGCTATTGTTGCTAAAGATAAGGCCAAGTTAAAACAGTTGAAAAATGAGATGGCCTAAAAAAAAGTACTGAGTAAATATCAGTAAAGGCAGTAGTAGATGTGGCCAAAATCATAAAGATGTGACCCATATGACTGATGAATGGGAAATACTTTGTCCCAGATGACCCTTGACAACAAGGGTGACAGAGAGTTCTTCTATGTATCCTGGGATCTGGCACATAACAGGGACTGATGGTATCTGTACTTAATGAATGAACCAAGGTTCTCAATCTTACTCCATCAGTACAATGCACTTTGATGATGATATACTTATAACCTCAAATATACACAGTTCTGTCCCATTTATATTGGAATAGGAGTTAGCGATAACTGGGTAATTCTAGTTCTCAGCCTCTGAGCCTTTGCTTTCATCTCATCCATCCCTACATCCCAGTGAATCATTCCTCTGCTGTGTTTCTCTGCACTATAGATAGAAAATTAGCTGAATGCATCCAGAGAATCAAGTGATTCAAAAATTGTCCCCTTTATTATGACTACTGGTCAAACCCAGATGTCACACAACAACCTATGATCCACAGCAGTCCCTGGGGTCTGGGTGTAGATGCCACAGCCACTAGTGGAGATGGTTCCCAATCCATTTCTTTGTGAATGTTTATTACAGGAGTCAATCCCACCTGTCTGAATGCAGCCAAATAAATGGCAATCTAGTTTATAATCCTCATAGTCATAATTTTAACCATGACTTTTGCTGAATTAAGAAAAATATCTGGTTTTAGCCTCCCACACATGTGATTTTCCTTTGTTATGTAAACTCTTGGCCAGTTGCGGTTCAGTAGTCATTCAAGTCACAAGGTCTGGAGGGGAGAATGATAATATTTCCTCTGTAGCTGACAGCAGAGGGTGTTGAGGATAGAGAAGTATTCTAAGTACAAAATTGGTGATAAGAATGTAATCTGTTTTCAGAAACAAGTTGTGTTCAATAGGTAGGTGTTTTCGTGCTTCAGATTAATATTTGTCCTTTACAATAGCAGATGTACTGCAGGAGATGTGGGCCGTCAGCATGAGTAGGAGCCTCATGGATATTCCAAATGGAGGGCTGAGAGACAGTGTGCCTCTCACGGCCAAGGCAATCCTACCCCCTCCTCCCACCCCTTCCACCTTGTGATGATGATTTCTTGGCATCTCAGATACACACTGTTGGGCCTCACTGCTTGAATGCATTGAGGCTACATTTCTCAGCACATCACAGCATAATGCAAAAACTGTTCCTCAGACCAGCAGTATCACAATCTACGAGCTGGTTAGAAATACAGAATGCTGGGCCCTAATCCATACGTACTTAGGAGCAGAACCTGCATTTTCATAAAACCCTAGGTGCTTCTGCTGCACACTGGGGTCGGCGAAAGCACTACGATCCAGAGCACTTTGACCTCTGATCTTGGTGTGCGTGTTCAGTTGTGTCTGACTCTTTGTAGCCCCATGGACTGTAGCCCGCCAGGCTCCTCTGCCCATAAAATTTTCCAGGCAAGAATACTGGAGAAAGTGCCATGCCCTCTTCGCGGGGATCTTCCAGAACAAGGGGTTGAGCCCTCCTGAAGTGGTAGGCAGATACCTTACCACTGTGCCACCTGGGAAGCCCTGATCTTGTTAGTGGCCCTTGTCAAATGTTTATCTGATTTCTTTCTCTATTATATGTTCTGTTTTGCTTATATTACTTGAGGGCAAACATAGCCTTATTTTGTTTAGACCTATTTAGTTTGTAGGTGCATTTCCTAAAATTAGTGGTGGTTAATAAACTCCTGAATTTAATTTAGATACTCAGATTATAACCCCAAGAAGAGGAGGCAAAGCCAGAAAGGGGAGAGAGAGGTTTAATGCACTGCCATTCAAGATTTAGACATATGTAACCATTCTACTGTCCAGCTGGGAAGTCTTGAGCAAATTATTTTAACTCCTCTAAGCCTCGGTTCTCTGAACTATAAAATGTCGATCACAATAACTACCTCATAGGTTTAAGGATCAAATGAGATCAAACACATAACGTCATTAGTAGAGGCTCATAGTGAGTTCTTAATTATCATTTAAACCAGTAAATTTAGGACTTCCTTGGTGATAGGTGGTTAAGGGTTCACCTTTCAATTCAGAAACTGTGGGTACAATCCCTTGTCAGGGACCTAAGATCCCAAATGCCTCGAGGCTGAAAAACCAAAATGTGGGAAAAAAAAGGGGGGGGCAGCATGATTGTAACAAATTCATAAACTTTAACGATGGTCCACCTCAAAAAAGAAATAAAGAAACCAGTAAATTCTAAACATATCATAAGTCCTAAATGGAATCCCTGATCCTCATCCCTCTTTCAATTAACCCTGTGATTCTAAACAGAGGTTGGTTCTCCTCTCTGTGGGTGGGTGGCAATGTCTGGATGTGATTGTCCTGAACGGGGAGGGTGCTATTGACAGTCCAGTTGGGAGAGGCACGGGACACTACTAAATATCCTGGGGTGCAAGGCAGCCCCACAAACGGAGCATGATCATGCCTCGGCGTCAGCAGCGCCAGTGCTGAGAAAAGCCCTCTGTTACCCGCAGAGGGACCGAGGTAAGCAAAGCCAGCAATTTTGCTTGAGGATTTAGGTACCCCCCAGTATACTGAGTCTCTCAAACATTAATGTTGAGCCCCCTTGTCAGAATCCATCGACTAGGAGCCAAATCATTTCCTTTGGAACAGAGCCACATGCAGGAAAACCTGATGCAGCCTGATTAACCTATTAAAGCACATTGCATTCTTTGATATCAAAGAGAGCTAGGTTCTTTGAAATGTAAAACATCATAAGTGAAAGAATAGCGCCTGCACTTCCCCCAGGAGCACAAGGTCATTGTATAAATAACACTGATTCCCCTATTAATTTTACTCCATTTGGGGATCTGCAGGAGACCACAATGGTTGGGGAGAGAGAAGAGACCAGAAAAAGGTTAGATTTCGGCTGCCCGTGACTGAGGTCAAAAAAGATAGCAGCTGTCCACAGTCCAGAAGAGATACTGGAAATGAATGTTCTTACAGCTGGTGGAAGGATCAGGCAGGAAACCCCTCTCTCTCGTCTCCTTAAGAGACTGGAGATGCTGCAAGAGAATGCATTAACTTCCCAGGTACTACTGCAAAAATAAGGGCGAGGAGGCGAGTGTGAGGTTTTATTCTTACTGTGAACAGATTAAGCAGACACCAATTTACACCTCATTGTTAAGAGTAACTTTTTTCCCACAAGCGAGACCACATTTACATCTTTTGTAATTAAGCTAAAGAAATTTGAAAAATGACATTTCCCCCATCGCCCGTCATGAAGTAAATATTTTATGTGAAGTGGGATCAAATGCTGAAATATATACATGAGAATCACAAAAAAAAAAAAAAAAAAAAATGATCCCAAGTCCCAGTGCCTCCTTCAGCCTCCTCATCTGCTGGGCTGGGCTAACAGTTCTGCCTGTCAGTGTTTTGGTTTTATAAAAGGCCAGGGATGACTAACTGAGGCAGTTCAGGAGACGGTGGGAGGGGTGAAGCGGAGGACTTGCTATTCCAAAGGGCTGGATGCTGCCAGCTCCTCAGAAAGCAGGGGCCACAGCAGTGACTAGCACGTGCTCCCCGACATTCAGGGGGCCACCATCCATCAGCAGGAACTTGAACAGCAGCAGCATCTCACCATACTTCTCCTGCCTACTTTGCTTTTGGGCAATTTTCATCTTTTGGAAAATTGAATACAGAGAACAGTATATTAAGAGCTCTTACAGACCAACATCCTTTATTGCCCACACAGGAAAATCTAGATGGGCAAAGAAGCATGTTTTCCCCCCTAACAATAGAGTTTGCGTGGCCACTGTAAACAAAACAGTTACTGAGCCAGATAATACATAATTGCAGAGCAACAGGGAAAATGAGGTGTGGGCAAGGAGGAAAATGGATGGTTGTAGATGAGATATACACAAAGATGGAGTCGGTGAGGTGAAGTGAAGCCTTCCCAGGTCACGTCTGTTTGGCAGTAACCAAAGTGAATTATTGGCAGCACACCTGTGCTGCAAGCTGGAGGCCGCACCGCCAGCCCAGGCTATGCTTTTGGAAGATGGACTTTTTCACAAAATAAAGTATTCAAATGGGAGCTTGGGCCATCTTTCTGATTGGTCTAATCAAGTGCTAGCTTTTTAGGGAAACTGACAGCAAGCCTTGAAATATGCATGCTTATGGAGTGTGAATGGCAACACATCACGCCCCTGGGTGCACGCCTCGGTCCTGTAACAGGTGTTCATTGGTCTGCATCCTCAACCCTGACATCAACATGAAAAGACAAAGCCTCAGATACATTTTTCTTTCAGTTCAATTCAGTTCAGTTGTTCAGTCCTGTCCAACTCTTTGAGACCCCGTGGACTGTATAGCACGCCAGGCTTCCCTGTCCATCACCAACTCTGGAGCTTGCTCAAACTCATGTCTATCAAGTCAGTGATGCCATCTATCCATCTCATTTGGTGAAACAAGTGCAAGCACATTACAAATTTGATAATTTGATCTTCCAATAAAAGGCCAGTTTTATTCTTTGGATGCATCTTTCTCTTTGGACCTTTTGCTTTTTCTATCCAAGCAGGCCAGGAAAGTCTCCTTTTCTTCCCTTGGGGTCCTTCTTAGCCTTTACAAGGTGGCTTTTCTGGTGCTGAGTCACTTCTCTTTGCTTTTGATTGCAGCCCTTACTACCTGCTGAAGAGACCTGCTGATAAAATACTGCCTAAAGAACCTCCTTGACCTTCTCTTTTCCTTGACCACAAGGCCACTTCTGTGCTCTGTCAGATGAGGGCCCATAAATCTTTGGAAGTTGCATCAGCTGTGTGCCCTTACGGGCTCTATTCTCTCTCAACATTATCATTCCACGTAAATCCAATTGGAGCACCTTTGAAGCCCAGGAGGATTTGTTTCATAATTTAGCAAATATTTATTAAGTCTGTCCTAAGTATCAGGCATGGGATTTGGTGCTGGAAATCCAAGAGTAAACCAAAAAGACCATTCTTTACCTTCTTGGAATTTGAAAAAAGTGAAAATGTTAGTCTCTCAGTCATATCCAATTCTTTGTGACTCCACGGAGTGTAACCCACAAGGCCTCTCTGTCCATGGAATTCTCTAGGTAAGAATACTGGAGTGGGTAGCCATTCCCTTCTCCTGGGGATCTTATTGACCCGGTGATCTGACCCAGGTCTCCCACACTGTAGGCAAATTCTTTACCATCTGAGTCACATTTTGGTTAAGGGATAAGACAAGGAACAAAATAAGCAGACGATAGTGATTTAGACGTGTTAAATGCATTGGAGAAAGAACCACAAGGGGTGGATGGGGAATTTGGGGTGAGGGGTGATGCAGTTGTAAACAGAGTAGACATCATTGGGGAAAAAAATGATGTGAGAGGAAACTCTCAAATGAGATAAGAGTTTAATCCTTGTTCACAAGGAAAAGCATTGTAGAAAGAGGCATGTGTAGCTGCCAGGGAGACAATGAGGGAGAAATTAGTAGGATTTAGGATCTAAAAACCTGCAAGAGGATGAAGCATCTCCAGTCTTTAGAATATTCCAAAGGCTTTGGCTTTAACTCTAGAAGAGAGAGGAGTTCTTGGAGGGAGGGTGTTGAGCAGAGGAGTGAGATTATCCATTTTATATTATGAAAAGAATCACTCTGAAGAACTGAGAATAATGAGGAGGAGCCTGTATCAGTTACCTATTGCTAAATAAACCACACCAAAACCTGCTGGCTTGAAACAAGAATTTATTTCTTTGATTTTAGTGTGTTGGTTGGTCAGGTCTTCTGCTGGGCTTGCCTGCCCTCATCCAGTTATGTCCAGCTGGTGGGTCAGGTGATGGATGGACTCCAGGAAATGGTTGGGCCTCTCTTTCTCTCTTTCTATCATCTGTCATCTTCCGGGAGGTCAGACGAGGCTTTCTTTTATGGAAGTGGCACCCTTCCAATAGGGCAAGCCCCAGATCCCAAGTGCTTATGATACCTTTACTTGTAGAGTGTTTGCCCAAGCAAGTCACAAGGCCAATCCCAGGGTCAGTGTGGGTCAGGACTACATAGGAATACAGGTGCATGAAGGTCAAATCCATTGGAAGTCTTTCTTGTTGCAATCTGACACAGGAGCCAAAAGTGGAAATCACAGAGGACAATTAGGAGGCTCTACAATAATCCAGAAAAGAAACAGTGATGGATTGCACCAGGGTGATGACAATGGGAGTTTTAAGATGTGCCTAGATTCTGAATGTAGTTGGAAGGATAACCTTATTTGTATTCTCTTAAGTCACTAGGGTAAGACTATTAAGTGTCTAGGGATGGGCAATATTCTTCTTATGCATAACATGATATCAAAGTAAATGAGGTCAGAGATATGTTTCCCTGATTGCCAATAATTATTCAATGAGTTTTCTGAACAACTGTAAACTTCATAATTCACTTAGTGCTGTGACTGTACACGGCACCCTGTCAATACCATCATCAGCTAATATTTATTGAACACCCTTTGAGTACATGGTATTGCACTCACAGCAACAGAGGTGAGCTGCATTAATTCCTTGAGCCAATGCAGGATTATTGAGTGGTTTATTGCCTCAATCTATTAATTGGTGCCCCAGAAGCCTCAGGGAAAGCATTCAGCTTCTAGAATACAATTTCCTCTTCCCTCAGAGTAGATTTAGCTCTGGTAGAATCTGACTGCACAAGGGAAATAGTTCTCCATTTTTATGAGTATACTAATGTTTTCTGTTAATCTTATTATCAGAAACTGGGAGCTGCTCGTCCCATTTATTGGATGGAGGAGTGGAGGTGGGTAGTGGTTAAGTGAACTGACCAATGCCACGTAGTGAGGTGGTGGTCGATCTGAGACTGAAGCAGAGAAACTTTTTGTATTGTGCCACACTGCCTCTCAGTGGTGCACTCGATTCCCCTTTTTCTTTCACACTAATGCACTGTCATGAAAACTCCTTTTACAAGATTTATTGTGCATCCATACTCTTCCAGGGAGTGTGTAACACACTGTTCTTTGACATCTGCACAGTCTAATCACTGGAAAGTGGTTTGTTTGCATTGTTTTTTAAGCCCCTTGTCACGGGATTTGACAGCTGTTAAAATCATCACTTTTTTGTGTTAAATTCTCGTCAGAAAGATGTTGATTTCAGAGTGCATCTAGATATCTAGGAACCTGTGCGTGAAATGAACAATTTAATTGAGATCCTTATTTTCATTTTGTTCTAGAAACAGTGATTCGGTGATGATTGTTTTGATCGATCATTGTTTTTGAAAGGGTTCTACCCTAAAAAAAAATTTTTTTTTTTAACGAGAGAATTCAATTTGGAGCTAAGAAAGAGCTCCAAAGCAGGCAGTTTGAATGCAGAATGTATTTGTAAATCTTGCAAGTTGCACCCTTAAATGTCACACACTCTGAGAGACACTTGCGTGTGTACCCTCCAGAACGTCTGTTTGTTGTAATTCCATCACATTACATATTTTAGTGCATATCTCTCCCTAGCAGGTTCCAGAGCTTTTCAGATATTCCACGTCAGAAACTGCACTGTTTTATCCTGGATTTTACAAGTAGCAACCAGATTATTGTAAAACAGAACTATCTGATAAGTAAGGTTGCGAATTGCTTTTGTGATTGTCACAGGTAAGAGTATTGAAGAAACTGGCAAACAGCGTAGTACGCTGGTTACAGTAAAAATAAAACCTGTAGCAGTGAATGCGTTTTTCTGATGAATACATTCAAGGCTGTGATCATTGTGCAACTTCTGGTTGGATGCTTTCAAATGTTCCGTATTGAAAAACATCAGTAACAAGAACCAAATAGTCCACCGAAGCCTGTATTCAACTCAGCAGAGAGGAACGTAAATTCTTAAGAGTTTCATTGAGGCCAACTCTGTTCGGTCCACCATGGCAAGCAGAGAATTGAGGTTCTCTCTTGATTTGCCTTCCATTTGTACTTTAGGATTAGGCGGCTGGCACTTTGGTTTTCACATAAGGGGGTATTCAAATCACTATGCAAAACAGAAACGGGAAACAGACAGGACTGGCTTCCCATCCGCAGAAAAAACCCAAAATGCCTGAACATGATAATCAACGTGAACAATTTTATAAGCAAAATAATTTTTTTAATTGGCTAAATAAGATCTGATATGATTAGAATATTCGATAAACTAATTTCAGGAAACTATATCACCAACCTTTAATCATCTAATGTATTTATTGGGGTTTTGGAAACAGATACGAAAATGGACCTGAATTATCTCATCTTTACAGTAAGAAGAACACATGAAGGGTTTTTTGAAACTTCAGAGGTTATAACCTTTTATTTTGGAGATTTTTTTTTCTTTTTGAAAACCAGTACTTTATAGATAGTTTCAACATCCTGAATCTCTAGAAGTGTGAAAAAACTTTCCTAAGAAAGCTCGTGTTCAAAGAGTAGGGCTTATTAAGGTGAGGTATCTTTCACCATGTTCTCTTCCATCCTATCCCTCCTAAGAAAAGACTAATCTTCCAAATAAGCGGATAATCAGATCTGAATGACCCCATAGATGAGACCCTATGGAACTGAGAAAACTTTTTTCTAAGGATTAGTTGCTTACAGGTCAGTATAAGCTGACTTTCAACTAATACATTAATGATCAGGGTAAAAAAATATAATCTTCCAGAGAATTCTTCCTGCCTGCAAATCTCAATTTGTTGGAGTGAGTTAATTTCAACACTAGCTGAAATACTGGTTGATTCTGAGCATGTGCTCAGAAATACATACACTGAGACAAAGGGAATGGTCTTTCACCTAATGGCAGAATAAGCTACAATAAAATTCTATTTTGCCACTATTCTAGCAGGATCCTAACAACAGTTTTCTAAAGGCCAAGGGCTGTATTAGATGTTTTTGCACATAATTTCTGAATAATAGAATTTTATACCTATCTGTACTTTCAGTACAAACATCAATCAACATGCTATTTATATACATATATAATGCAATATATATGTATATATTATACACACACTATGTACAAGATAGTAATCAAAAGAATAGCAATACATATTATATATTAAAAAGTAAAGGCACTTAGTTCCTACAGTCTTCAGGAAACTTAAAATCTAAATGATGAAATAAGAATAACTTAGAGATTTTAGAGAAGGCAATGGCAACCCACTTCAGTACTCTTGCCTGGAGAACCCCATGGATGGAGGAGCCTGGTGGGCTGCAGTCCATGGGGTCCCTAAGAGTCGGACACAACTGAGCGACTTCACTTTTACTTTTCACTTTCGGGCATTGGAGAAGGAAATGGCAACCCACCCTAGTGTTCTTGCCTGGAGAATCCCAGGGACAGAGGAGCCTGTTGGGCTTCTGTCTATGGGGTCGCACAGANCACAACTGAGCGACTTCACTTTTACTTTTCACTTTCGGGCATTGGAGAAGGAAATGGCAACCCACCCTAGTGTTCTTGCCTGGAGAATCCCAGGGACAGAGGAGCCTGTTGGGCTTCTGTCTATGGGGTCGCACAGAGTCGGACACAACTGACGTGACTTAGCAGCAGCAGCAGCAGCAGAGATTTTAGAAGAATAAAGTTCACTAACAGTCTAAGATATCCAAAGCCAGGACAAGATTAATTTGGAAAATTACATGTAATAAAAAGTTTCATGCAAAGAGTGCTTTGATATTAGAGAAAAGAGCATTTGCCATGCGCTAATATAATCCAGAAAGGATTCTTTGAGGAAATGTTATTGTGAACAAAGGGTTTCATATATTTAACAAAATTAATTCCATGAGAAATAACATGGGAAAGTGGCAGAATACAAAATATATATGGGTGAATATATACCAGTCACATGGGAATCAAAAAAGTCTCCAGAAATGGATGGGTTTAGGCAGCACTGGGGGATGACCCCATTTACTCATTCATCAGACACATATGCATTGAACACCTACCGTTAAGCCATGCACTGGTTCCTTACCAGGAATACAGCAGTGAGCAAAAAAATATCCTGACTTCAAGAAGTGTATGCAAATATCAAAAGATGGGTACCAGACAACAGCATTTGATGACATTAATTATCCTATGTGGGGTGCACAGGGCATTTCTCAGTTCTGTTGCTTTTTACTCATGCATAGACAGACAGAGACCATGGTCTACACATATTTGAAATGAAAACATTCATTCAACTTGTTGAAAATTCAGTAGCATTGTTTATCACCACATACACTGAAAAACACTGAATATTTTACCTTATTCCAGGTTGTTTTAGTATCTTATAGACTAATATCCAGATAGAAAAGAAATGAGAATATAATTACTGTACTTATTTAAAAAGAAAGAATTAAAGGTGATGGAATGCTATGGGTATTTGAGTGAATATTTCTGCCTTTCTGTGTAACCTTAAATGGATGACATTCAGCTAATGACCTTCACTTTTCCATGCATGGAATGGGTAGCCTGAGGGTCCTAGCTTCGAGCAGAATTTAAGTGCCAAGTAGGAAGAACCAAATCAAATCGATGAATATCACTTTCTCACAGCTTTTTTTGCAGAGACGGTCATTCTTTTCCATCTCCATGCCTCATTCATATGTACTCATTCTCTTTTTATATTATTTTGTATAATTATGATGTTTTTCATAGAAAGAATGATGAAGCAATTTCCGCAAAAAAATCAGTGTCACTGAATTTAAATATGGTTAAAAACTTGAATCCCCATGAGCACAGATGATCAAGCAGTCAACGTTTACCAAATAGGCAGGCTACTTTGTTCAAAGATTTATGAAAGATACTAAACATACAAAGATAGTTTAAACATGAATCTTGCTCTCATTTAGTCTATAACATAGAAAAGTAGGGCACAAACCTAGGAAAAAAAAAAAAAAAACAAATAATAACAAGCCAGGATGATATAGACTAAGTGGTAAATGATTGGCAAGGATGAAAATAACTGCAAGGTGGGAAGACAAGAGTTTGTTTATATTCTGGCTCTGTATTTGTTCTTTGTGTAATATTGGGTAAGTTAATTTTGCTAAAGCTCAGCTTTATTCTCTGTAAAATGGTTCTAATAGCCATTTGGTGAGTTGTCCTGAGGTTTCAAAATTAGAGGCAACAATAAATCCCTGTCATTTAATAGCACTTGTATGATTACTAATTCCTCTTTATTGAGTGGGTACTAGCTGGGTACTAGGTATTGTGCTAATCCCTTTACATTTATTACCTAGTGAAATTACATCATCATAATATTTTACAGGTAATGACAGTGATGATGAAATAGAAAAGTGATTTGACCAATAGTCCCACAGTTAGGAAGCAAATTTCAAGTCAGCATGTGGACCTAGGAATAACTTCAAAGACAAGCTGCTTTATTATTATACAAATCACCTTCCCTCTAGCTAAGTTGTGATGAAGAAGAGGACTCTCTAAAGAGTATGAGGAATGAGGCTCTGAAAGTGATCTCTGGGGGGATGGGGCAGGGTGGGGAGGGCAGGAGCCCCCGGTGAGGGACAGAATGAACGTTTACACAGGTTGGTATCAGAGATGACTGAATATGAAGGGGGGAAAAAAAACTGCACAACAAAGTGATTCCTATAGTTCTCTAAAGAACTATCAACCTTTGATGATTTCTTATAAAAACTAATATATATTTAGAATGAAGAAAGAAATCACAAATGACAAATTTTAAAGGGCTGACAATAATCACAAATATTATAATCGCCAGGAAAGTAACATGATCTTTTTCTATTATTGGCTTGACACAACTCCTCCTTTTCCTATATTTTTTCCTATGTCCTCTTTGTTTCTTCAGTGATAACAATTTTACTGTCATTTGGGGAGAACCTTTGATGAATTTTTAGCTGCCACATAAAGTAATGAAATAAAACAGACTTTCAATCGACCAGTCAATAACTATTGGGGATGGATGTCATTCAGAGCGGCATTTTAAGAAGGTTATTCTGGCTTCCAAGGATGAATTCGAGAAGAGAAGAAAAGCTCTTAAAATGGTTGTTTCAATAGCAGTGTCACGACGGTTGGGAGAAGTCTCACAACTAACAAGGCACTAATAGTAAAGCATTGGTTTGCCGGAGATTAGCTGCTTCATCCACTAGAGCAGATTCAAGGTCATTCCTAGAATAATGCCACTCGCCTTCACTTAGATTCTGAGTGCTTTCTTGAGAAGAGGAAAAGCAGTGGTGTTACGATCTGGCTGGGTCTTTGGCAGGACCCTAGGACTGTCCCTAGAGAAACGAATGCTGCATTTTGTCCCCGTCCATGTGTTTCAGGACAGAAAAGCACAGCCAAGTGCTGCATTAGAGGATTATCACAATCGTCCAGGCAGAAGTGCCCAGATGGAGAAGGTATTAAAAATCTGGAAATGAAACAATAACTTTAAAAGATAAGAGGGGTGATATTTGATAGCTATTGATAGTCAAATGATGAGAGAGAAAAGAAAGGGACCCTATATGATTCAGGAATTATACACTTTACACAGGTGAGGGAATTGGGAGAAACAGCTGGTTTTGATTCATGAGTTTGGTTGTAGACCTTGAGTTTTAAGCATATCACCCAAGTGGAAAGACCCAGAGGGCAGGTTAAATAACTAGAGCTTACAAGGAAGTTCAGAGTGGAAATAAGTCTTTGTGAGTTGTCTATTCTGAGGTGAAAAAATATTGTCTATTTTAACTATTAAAAAAAATCTTTGGGTGGATTTTCTAATAGGAATTAACATGTATGAGGCACTTGCTATAAGCTGGGAACAAAACTCAAAACAGCACATGCATTATTTATTCCTAGTGATAGACCCCAGGGGCAGGTAATGTTATCATACCCATTTTGAGATGAGGAAAGAGCCATAGAGAGGCAAAATAATTTGGTCGAGATCACACAGCAAGCAAATGGTGGAGCTAGGATTCAGTCCCACACAGCCCGATTCCGTAAACTGAGCATTTAACCACCATCCACTCCATAGTGTGGGCTTGCCAGGTGGCGCTAGTGGTAAAGAACCTGCCTGCCAATGCAGGAGACACAAGAGACCCAGCTCCGATCCCTGGGTTAGGAAGATCTCCTGGAGAAGGCAATGGCAACCCACTCCAGTATTCTTGCCTGGAGAATCCCAAGGACAGAGAAGTCTCGGTGGGCTACAGTCCATGGGGCTGCAAAGAGTCGGGCACAACTGAAGCAACTTAGCATGCACACACTCCCTCCACTGTATAAGCTCATGGGGGAAAGCTGTCCTGCAGAAAAGTAAGAACTTGTGAACGTCATATTCTCGCAAGAAATATTAATGTGATTTGGGCTGACTTGGGCATCTCAGTATAGTCAGATGGTTCCCCCATGGTCAAGGTATCTTAAGTCATATAAACCAGACCGCAAAAATTGCCCACTCAGGGTCCCCACCTCCTCACTAAAGAAGTGGTAAAAATAAGCAACAACATTGATAGCCATTTATAGCTTTAAAAAAAATATTTTTGCCACCTGGATTTCTTTTTATTTTACCTTGACTGTGCTTCGCTGATCCTGTTCAATAAGACTCAGGCCACTCCCCAGCTTTTCTTGCACTGAAATGGTTATTTTTTTTTTAAATAGTTATAGTCTTATAACAGGGTCTTTATTTTTATTGGCAGAAAATTCCCAGCCTACTTACTCCCTTGTATCAAGTTAATTTTAACTATAGAACCTATAAGGAGACTGCTTCCAATACACTCTGAAATACCAGTAGAGGATTCTGGACTTACCAGTGCAACATTTCCCTAGCTACTCACTGGCCCTCACCTTTCCCTTCTACATCTGAGCACACTCTGTTCTTTGGCAAGCTGCCTTCTATTCAGGCACTCTGATTTCTCCATTCTCAACTCCATCTTAATGATAAGTAGGGCTTCATCTTGATCACATTGGAGGGTTGGGAGGGAGTTTGTTCCTTCTTTATTTGGGTTGAAACTAAAGACACATCCTCCTATTGGCAAACCATGGAAATAATGACACTCCAAGTTTAACAAGATCAAGCAACCCTTCTTTGGATATAGCAATGTGGCCAGGGCCGAGATAGAAGGTCTCATTCCTGGACCAGTTCTCAGCCTGTATCTGGTGGTTTATGCAAGACGCCTAGGATTCAGGGATATAGTGGGATACACTGTAGTTAAAGTGAAATGATTGAATGCTTTGTTTTGCTCTTTTAATTTTTCCCAAATAATAACTATTATGAGTAGGATACATGAGATTTATTTTCCATCATTAGAACTGCTTCATTTCAAAAAGACGGTCAGTCAGAAGCTCAAACATATCCTCTTCCTGCTGGCTTCTACTGTGTTAGCTAAGATTACCATGGGAAGCAAGCAGTTATTTTCACCAATAACTTAACTTATACCAAATACTTGACCTTGGAATAAGCAATTTACATCCTTATACAAGAGGTCACTTAGGGAATTTAACTGTGTAATCCTAGCCCCCACGTGGCAGGAGATGAGTGCAGATAGAACAAAGCTGGTGAAACACCATTCGAAACCATATGAATTAGGAAATCATTTCTTTTCGACTGTTTTAAAAATGGAACCTACTTTTAAAATGGTACAGGAAGGCAGAAGGATGCAATACAAGTCTGTAGAAATAGTGACTCAAAAACTCTGTTCCAGGACTCAAGAAAGCAAGCCTGTTGTCACATTTGGAGGGAAACCAGAGAGAATTAAGGTTTTCGCTTTGCTAATAGCTCTTCTCCAACACCTTTCTTTCAAACATCTTGCCCTGCCTTTTATTTTGCCTTTCTTAATAAAACAAATGGAGAGAAACCGCCTTTCCAACTTTAACCAGGAAACCTAGGTTTCTGCAAGTGCTCATATTGTGGTGTGGGCTCTTCCTTTTAAAGACAATTATCAAGACGAAGCATTTGTTTCTTCTTTTGTTTACCCGTGGCAGTTTGTCAGCAGTTATGATAAGTAGAGTTCCATCTGCCAGTAAAACTACGCCGCAAATTGCCGTAGAAATTAGCAGCTTTCATTTTTGCCTACATAAATAAATATGTGAAATAAATTGCACATAAACGCATCCTAAAAAAAATCACAGGTACACCACACAGTTAAATGCCAATCAGACAAAACCAGAGACACATGGCGATTATCTCAGTTTTCAAACCTGGAAGATACACGAATGTGTTTCTAAATGAGAGAGGCAGTGTATCATGCTTGCTGAGATAAAAACAGAAGCTGCCAGACACTGCACTGTGGCTTTATTCTCAGAACCCTTTGCCTGAAACCCGCTCTTTTTTCCCCGTGTTCTCTCTTCCCTCTCTCTCTCCATCTCTCTCTCTCCATCTCCCTCTCCCTCTCTCCCCGCTGTCTTTCCTTCGCTCATTGTTCTCTCTCTCCTCCTGCCTTTGATGCACATACGTTGTCACATTCCATTGACTCTTCCCTCTTCTCTGTTCTTACACTCAAGCTAGCGGTGCTTTCGCCAGGCAGCGGCAGCCTCTCCTGCGAGTTTTAGTCATGTGTGCAGCTCAGTTTGATCGAGCGTTCCTTTTCTGCCTTTTCACTCTTACAAAAGATTAAAAGGTGGCGTCACATTGCTCCCCTGTTCCTTCCCGCAGGAGGGACTTAAAAGGGACAACAAAAACTAATCACTTTCAATAAGCATTTTCTTGCTGGGGAAAAGAAAAGAAAAGGGGGGGAAAAAAAGGAAAGACAGAAAGAAAGGGGGGAAAGGCGGGGGGGTGGATTTAGCGGTGTAATTTGAGACCGGTGGTGAGGATTGGGGCGAGCTAGTGGAGATGCTGCACGCTGCTAACAAGGGAAGGAAGCCTTCAGCTGAGACAGGTAAGAGCGCCCATCGGAGGGTTTGACCGAGTGGCTTAGTTAAATCTCTGTTTTCACCGTTTTGTAATTGAGAAAGGCATCCGCAGCAGAAGCCGATTTTTCAGTCGGCTTCCTTTTGTTTAACATAGAAAGTACCTGTATTAATTTTGATGAATTAGAGCATGCAGCAAATTCAATTGAAAATAGATTTGTATAGTAAATGCATTTAAGCTGAATGATTTCTCCTCCGTTTTATTTCAGGGGAGAGATGAGAAAGATGATTTTGATCAGAATAGCACTTTGCATTTACGTGAAATTCTAAATAGCTAACGGGGGGAAAATAATAATAATTCAATTGATCTTGTTTTTGAAATCTGGGGCTTAAACCCTGGGAGACAGCTGGGATTTGAAATTTTTCTTCTAACTGAACTTCTGCTGCGTTATAATAATTTTTCACCGGAGGTTTGAGCAAGGGTAGAGTTTATTTAAGTCGAGCTGCTGAGCTGTGTTTGGCTTGAATCTTCTGGGTGAAGCGCCGTTTCTGTGTCCTTAACCTGTGTCAGGTTGATGTTTCATACATGGAGATTAAGTGTTGTCCCAAATGAAATATGAAGTTAAAACACCAGGTTAGGGTGTGTGTTAGAAGAGGGTGCAGTGCATAATTAAGAATAACCAAATTATGACAGTTTGGAGTGGGAGTTAACTCTGGAGGTGCTGTTTGATCAGTCTTCCTGGATTTTAAGCGGCTCAATAATGAAGAGGGTAATTATCAGCCTCAAGTCAGAACTTTGCTTTAGGACCTTAAATATAGAATACATGCAGACTTCCACTGTAGGTGGCTTTTAGCAATCTGTCCCTTTTGTGCGCGTGAATGAGAGTTGTGGATTATATTTGATGGCATTTCTCCTTTAAAGAGCTTTGGGATAAAGCTTAAAAGGCTCACATCTATTTTAACATTGAACAAACACCAAATGCAATACACTGTAGTCTCCTAGTGCCTGATTTTTGTTGCTTCTGCTGTTGTTTTAAAGTTGCAATCATTTGTTTTGAACCCCAGTCTCCATTGATTTTATGCTCATTGCCTCTGCTGCTAAAAAATTTATTGCTGGCATGAATGAATTGAGATTTGAGAATGCAAAAAAAAAAAAAATCTAATTAGCAGAGTTTTGAGTTAAGGATAACCACAGCCAAATGATATCCAGGTTTTTACCTAGGATGTTCCCTAAAATCTTTGAATTCATTTTCAGATGATTTTGGGGAGGGTGGGGAAAACCTGAATATTAAAAGTACAAAATTCTGTTAAAAATACTTCTCCAGAATGAGATACAGAAAGGTGACTTTAATGCCTCCGCAAGGTTTGGTCCCAGAAAGAACTGCTAGACTGTAGCATAGTTGAGTTAGCAACCATGCACGAAAAGATATTTTATATATTTATTTGGTGATAAGATTATTTTCTTCCCAAGTTTCCAAACAACTTGCCCCTCAGTTCCTTACTCTGGCATGTCTCGTGTTTGCCAGACCATCTGCGTCCACAGACCATCTTGTGGGTGCAGCCCATGAATCCAGTTTTAGGGGGACACCAGGAGCTACTGAATGTTGGGGCGTGGAGATCGAATCAACTACAGGTCTCATCACACTTCATCATCTAGAGCTAATTGTCAACAGACATTCTCTGGAAAGCCCCTCATACAGGTGTGGGGAGACTTAATTTCATCATGGTTAAAAGAGCGGGGTAAGACGTGGACAAGGGGAAGAGAAACGGCTGTAGGATGTTTGAAATAATCATGCCAGTGGTAGCATAGTGAGTTTTTAAAATCACATAGTATGTCATTTCTTCTTTTCAACTTAAGAAACTTCGCAGAATCTCAAAATAGTTGTTCTCAAATTCAGTCCGTGTGTCTACATAGCTTTCTCTGATCAAGCTTTTTCTTTGATTCTCTCTGTAGCTAACCATTGAATGTTTCATGCTGCTGTTGATAATAATGATTATTTCTTAAATAACTGACAAGTGTTGAGAAGATGGGCCAGGAGAAATATGTTGTCTGCAGCATATATGCGTTTTAATTTTATTTATGAAAATGACTACTTTGAGGTGAGGAGATGGTAAATTTGAAGTTGTAGCTTGGCTGTCTGTATCACTGAACCACTGTCCTTCTTCCAGAGAACCAAATGGAACTAAAGTAGGCAGAAATAAATCAGTTGTAAACTGGATGGTAGTTCAGCATGCACTTTTTAAGCAGATGGTAAGCCAAACTATCCTTACTCAAACTATCTGATTAATATAAATAGCATTTTTCTGACTTTTCCAGTAGATGTTGCTGGAGAGCAAAGAAAAGATCATTTTTTGCAGGAAAATAAAGAAATGCAGTAGACTTAGAAAAGCCAACGAGCAAGATCCTTCTCCCCAAACTCCGCTGATAGCATTTTGCATAATTTGCTAATTAATGAATTATATTGAATCATTACCTTTTATGATGTTCTATAGAAAGCTATTAAAACGTGAGCTAGATTTTTAAATTATGAGATTGTTCTCCTTAGACCCTATATATAATGTCTGTTTGCTGTTTTCCGTTTTTAAAAAATCAAGTTAACTGCACATTACTATTCAGAACATTTCATCCCTGAATGCTAAAACCCTTTAACATGCAAATATGATGTCAGAGGAGGAACTGAAATAGAATACCCTGAGAAGAGTAATGATCAAACGCATTATAAAAATATGCACCAGTTGCCAACATGTAATGAAATATTAAGAAATTAAAAGCATGCAACCTCTAAAGTAATAGAATTTCATTGCTCTGAAACTGTTTTCCCACTGAATATTAAGTGCTTAATAGATCTCTCCGTTAAAAAATAATCGGAAACCTACATGGTTTGTCATGGAAGTTCTTTTATTATCTGATTTTGAAAAATTAGCCCAATAGGATTTTCTTCTGCCTAGGAAATATAATTAACATTGGCTATTAAGTGCCAGGTTACCAAAGCAAAAGCCACAAGGCTTGATGGACAAACTGGGGCTGCAGAGAGCAAGTATCAGCGCTAGAAGCTGAGGGGACCCATGCTGGAACTCTGCTGATAATCACTCTGATAAAATGACAAAGACATCCCAGGGGAGCCCAGGACTCTAGTACCCAGACACAAACTGATGCAATTTCAGGCAACCAGTGACCTCTATCTATGGGAGTATTTATTTTTTGAAATGATCAATTCACCAATTTCAGTTGTGAAAGAGAAGGGTATATAATTTTTCCAATGCAAAGAGGGCCTTGGCTCTTAGGAAAGC
This sequence comes from Neotragus pygmaeus, assembly GCA_006410875.1. Lineage (NCBI taxonomy): Eukaryota > Metazoa > Chordata > Mammalia > Artiodactyla > Bovidae > Neotragus > Neotragus pygmaeus. The sequence continues at coordinate 1,013,298 of SJYV01032113.1, read as the reverse complement.
ACATTCAGAAAAGACAAGTGTACACCCTTTGTGATAGAGCTTTCAGTGTTTCTTACCTTAAACAGTCCAAGCTCTTTTCTGGTGCATTTTTCTTATGCACGGAAGTCCTTCTTTGTCAGTTTTCATTCCGGAGGTGTGAAATGCTCCATAGGATGTTTTGATTTAACACCCATTCAATTCTCTTTACTGGGAGGAAAAAGCTTACATTTAGAAGGCGTGAGTGTCATCTACTCCTATTTTGTAATTAGCACTGTAAGTCCACTGGGGTAAGGTTGTTTCAACTTTTTTTTTTGCTTTGATTCAAATACATGTTTTGTGTTTGACCCATACTGATTATTTTTTTCTCTCCGTCTTTAAATAAGAAAAGCTTTACAATTTGGTTGGAGTATTTGGTTTCTTTCTCTGGTTGATTCTTTTCTTTCGGTGTTTTCTGTTTTTCATTATAGCCATCAAGCACTGACTCTATTCAAAGCACCCTGTTAGATGTGCCCCAAAATATCTGTCCTGATAGCAAAAAATATCTGTCCTTTTGGTGAGAACCTTAGGAAAACAGAAGGTGCTGACCAGACCTGGAGAATTATCTAGTGGGTAAAAAATGTGCTGGTTAGTCCTGACTTTCTTTAGGAGAGCAAAGAAGGAAAGGTCATTGCAAGTTGAGGGAAACCTGAGGATGATCACCTTTGAATCAGAAAGTGAAACGTGAAAACACAGAATAATCCAAATGAGCAAACTCAGAGGGGGCCTGTGGGCAATAACACCAAAATGAATGACCAATGCCAGTAGGACTGAGAGCCTCAAATAGCAGACACTCAACAGTCACTGGAAAGATGTGATCTGGCAGCTTCTAGAGGAGTTTTCTTAGTATGGGAGTCAGGGAGAAGTGCAGTAATGGGTCCATGCTATGCCGCTTGCCCAGAGATAGTGATGCTAAAATGCCTGTTTAGGGTCCATTTGCTCTCCCATTAAATTGTGGTCCTGAGCAGCTATCGTTAGTAGTAGAATATTGCTTTAGTTTCTAGGGATATTGTAGAAAAGACAGCAGGAATCCTTAATCTTGAGGAAGGAAGCCAGTGAGTCATCTATTGCATTAGCCTAGGCATGGGTGGTAAGGTTGAGAAACACTGTCCAGGGAGGGGGAGGGACTGGGAGAGAGCCTTCCTGTTGTAATTATTGCAATCTCTTGTATGTACTGTAGATGTCATGACCTCATTAGGAAGAGATTCTGTGTATATGCTTTTGTTTTCATAAGAAAAACCTTCACCATTCATCAGAGATGAGGCCTGGAGTTTAGAGGGTGTGGTATTCTCTCTGTATTATTAGTGTTAGGCTCATCTCCGGTTTCCTGACATTGACTCGAATGGGTTTTTATGATCTTTAAGGTTTAATTTCTCTGAAAAGGTATAGACTGTCTTTGTTGAAATCAATTGCCTCCCTGAATTGCCCATCTGTCACTTATTTTCTGTAAATCTTGACTCACTTACCTTGAACTGGGAGATATCTAGAATATTTGACTGCAGTTCAGCTATGGAGACTCCTCTAACCATTTAATGGAAGTTTTGTGTTAACATATAAGATGTTTTCTTGCATCCGATAGACTTCATAAGGAGAAGCAGTGAAAATAATTATCAGCATCACTAAGAAGAGTGCCACCCTTTTTCTCAGAAATTGATTTAACTAGCCTATGCCTGTAGACAGGGTGACCAATGCCACCTCAGAACCAAGCTGTGGATGAGTGCTCTGCCTTGTCCTCCAACCACTTTAATCTAATTTGTTCCATTTACTTTTCCAAGCTTTTCATCTTCCCACCATTTTAATACCATCAGAGATGGGGGCTGCCCATGACATTCAAACTTGACATTATCAAACACAAAAGGCATCACTCAGACACTTGACTGCATTACAATGCAAGGGAAAAAAATAGATCCTAAAGGCTTAGAAATTATTGTTTCGTACCTTGAATGTAGGTGGATTTTTTTTTTCTGTTTCTTTCAATCTGTCTCATTTGACTGTTTTGCTTCTGTGTGTTTGCCGAGAGTACTAAAAACCGGGAGAAATTAGCACTCACCAAGCCGTAACGTACCCATCCTTCTGTTCTTTGCAGGGATGTGTATTAATACAATGGAATTTACAATTCTATGATTATCTGTTATTTGCTGGTCACTGACCACGTCCTGACTGAATGCCAAAGCTGAGCCTTGCACTGGAGCTGCCTCTTCACTGCTCCCATCAGATCTTCTGTCAGTTGACTGTGGCCAGACCTTTTTCCCCGACTCACACATCTGTGGTCATTGCAGTAACTCTGTTATTGCTGGGTAGACCAGAAATCTATCGAATCCATAGCAGTCCTGTGTCTGTTTACCCATGAAATCTTTGTGTACGCATTGAGATAGAGGGGAGGGATTCTTAGTTAATATATTTATACCTCCCTTTACTTCGATCCTGAACTTTCTATTCAAAGACAATTTACCCCATGTGTAAGACAACATTTGTGAGCTGAACAAACAGTGCTATCAGATTGTGGTGAATTGCTTCCGTAGTATTACTTCATGCATAGAGATTGAGTGTGCTGTAAAGCTCTGTAAAACAGCCAGCTACACGGTATCCTACAGGTTTAATATACTTCTCTAGCCTTGTACTTGGAAAGCATTTCTGTAATTGGAGACAATCTAGCTAGGAGAACTTTTTAAGCTATTGGAGGCTGAAATACAAGTTTTTGCGAAATGTGACTTTCTAGTCTTGAAACTGAGTAGATTACAAATTTCTCTTAACTGGACAGAATCATTCTTGAAGATGTAGAACAGTCTTGATTATCCAGAGTTTGAATTTCCAGCATAGGGATTATTCAGATTTCTTCCTGACTCACCTGTCTTCTGTCACTGCCTGAGGTGAATCATTTCTCTAATCATTGGCACCTCTAGTAATGGTACGGAAAGGCACGTTTGAACAGGAAAACCCAAACCTGGGAATTTTCCTTCAGAGGAGTGAATTATGTAAAAAATCTAAGTGGTAAGTTTTTTAAACTATTCATTAAAATTGACTATATTTCCTTCTGGGGGTACCCCTCTTTTTGTTTACAAATGGTGGTTTATTATAGCTATCAAAATGCCAGTATTTTACCCACATGTTTAAGAGGCAAACAGAAAATCCAGTAGTCTGAATGATTCCAAGTACTTGGTTTCATTGTTTTGGCTTATATCATTCCCCTGCCCTACCACCCAACCAACTATTATTTTGAATTAACTGGTTGGATAGCATGCCTAGATNTAAGCTTCTCTATATCTATGAAAAGTCTTCCTGGGTGCATGTATGTGTATACTCAGTAATATCCAACTCTTTGTGACCCCATGGACTGTAGTCTGCTAAACTCCTCTGTCCATGAGATTTCTCAGGCAAGAATACTGGAGTGGGTTGTTATTTCCTACTCCAGGGAACCTTCCCAACCTAGGGATTGAACCCACGTCTCCTGAGACTCCTGCATTGGCAGGCGGATTCTTTACCACTCGGCCAACTGGGAAGCCCTGTAAATGCTTTACAGGTATTTAATATTCTAGTGAGTGCACTGTTGTTGTTGTTTATTGACTAAGTCATGTCTGACTCTTTGTGACCCCATGGACTGTAGCCCGCCAAGCTCCTTTGTCCATGGGATTTCCCAGGCAAGAATACTACAGTGCGTTTCCATTTCCTTCTCTAGGGGATCTTCATGACCCAGGGATGGAACCCACATCTGCATTTCCTGCCTTGGCAGGCAGATTCTTTACTGCCAAGCTACTTGTACTAATTGTTTTAAACCTAGAGATCACTTTGGGTAGAACTGATGTCTTTATTAAGTCTTCCAGTTAGTGAATGCTGCATGTCTCTCTGAAAGGTTGCTGCTGAACCACAAAAGATGCCAGGATTCTTGGCCTCTGGAGGAGAAGAATTCAGTCTGGGGCCAGAGATGAGGCTTGATCACTCAGAGCTTTTGTGTAATAAAGTTGTGTTAAAGTATAAAAGAGATAGAGAAAGCTTCTGACATAGACATCAGAAGGGGGCAGAAAGAGTACCCCGCNATTCTTTTTAATGGCTGAGTAATAATCTGTTGTTTCTATCTATCTATATACACCACATTTTCTTTTTCATTCTTCTGTCAGTGGACATTTAGTTTGCTTCCATATCTTGGCTATTATAAACAGTGCTGCAGCGAACACACATAAGAGAGATCAAGCATTATTTGTTTTTCTCTGTCTGATCTATTCCACTTAGCATAATGCCCTTAAGGTCTCTCTATGTTGTTGCAAATGACAAGATTTTTTTCTTTTTTATGGCTAAATAGTTATATATATAATATTTTATTAAATCATTCATCTGTTAGAGGATACTTAGGTTGTTTTCGTATCTTGGCTATTGTAAATAATGCTGCAGTGAATGTGGAGGGACAGGCACCTTTTCAAGTTAGCGTTTTCATTTTCTTCAAATAAATACCCAGAAGTGGAATTGATGGATCATATGATTTTTTTATTTTTAAATTTTTTAGGAAAGCCTATACTGTTTTTCATAGTGGCTGAATGTAAATTGGCTTGCTTTGAATGGCTTGCCACCGCAAACCAAAAATCTCTAAATCGCAATAAAACAGGCACTTCTATCAGTGTCATTCAACCGTCCCAACCCCCCAAACTTCTTCACTGTAGAGGCTTTTGCTACCTTATCTTGCTCTTTTTGGAGTCCCTGAATCAGTCATTGTTCATGGGTTTCTGCTGCAAAAAACTGCCTTCTCTGGTGGATCTTTCTTGAAATAAGTGCTTTTACAAATCCTGAACCTTTGACTCTGCACCCAATTGTTTGTTATGCCTTGGATCTTTGAGGCACCACCCCACAAACTTGGCATGGCCACAGAGGCCTCGTTATTCAAATGAAAATGCTACTTAGAGAGCCAAACTTGGGCCTTCTGGCATATCTCACCAGCAGGAGGAAATGATTTCCATGTCCTCAATTCTGTGTTAGATGCAGAGGTGCCTGAACAGGTCACCCCTCCCCCATATCCATTGGTCATTTGGAGAGCCTCTTGATATTAACTGAGTGATCAGGAAATGGAATTTATATACTTTATAGATTCAGCACCAACATCACACAGGATGAAGCCCACTTCTGCACTGGGATATCCCTAATCAAAGTTGGGACCCAGGGGTCAGCACAGTCATTTTATTTATTTATTTATTTTAATTGGAGGCTAATTACTTTACAGTACTGTGGTGGTTTTTCCCTTACATCGACATGAATCAGCCACGGGTGTACATGTGTTCCCCATCCTGAAACCCCCTCCCACCTCCCTCTTCATCCCATCCCCTCTGGATCATCCCAGTGCACCACAGCAAAATCATTTTAATATTGGAGAATGTGATGGCCAACAATTGGTCCCTACACATTTTTATAGACTCTTGGTCTGTTGCCGACCATATGGTCACATGGTCTGGCTAATGGCAGCAACAATAATCCTTTATCCAAGTTGTTTCACACTCTCCTTTGGGGTAAAGAACTCCAGGAATTTCTTGCATCACAGATACTCAAAATGCAAATCAAGGTCTCATACTAAAATTCAGTTTTCAGAGCCTCATTACAATGCACAGGCTGATAAATTAGCTTGGATTTCTGAAACACACACTGGTACAGTCTCAGATCTGATGACACTAAACTCTTCCTGGTGGGCCCATGAAATGCCAGTCCCTAGTATGGCCTCTGCCTTCAAGGCCTGAGAAGAATTAAAGGGACTTCCCTTTTCCAGTGGGAACATAAGATAACACAGTGACTAACCCATGCATCTTATGAGGGAAAACGTGCCCCTGCCTATATAATGGAAGATTATCTCCCTGGGGGATGGCCCTTAGAAAGTGAAGTCGCTCAGTCGTGTCTGACTCTTTGTGACCCCATGGACCGTAGACTAGCAGCCTCCTCCGTCCGTGGGATTTTCCAGGCAAGAGTGCTGGAGTGGGGTGCCGTTTCCTTCTCCAGGGGATCTTCCTGACCCAGGAATCAAACCCAGGTCTCCCACATTGCAGGCAGACGCTTTACCATCTGAGCCACCAGGGAAGCATGGGGGATGGCTCTTAGCCAGTGGCAAATAGATTTATCAGGCCACTGACTCCCTCTGCTGTTAGTTACTATTCTTGGATTATGGTAGACAACTGGAAATAGTATTCCCCTCTCCTTCCAGACACGCTACCATTGAAGCCAAAATACAAGACCTCAATGAGGCTCTTCTTTTAATTAATTAATTAATTTAATTTTTATTTTTACTTTATTTTACTTTACAATACTCTATTGGCTTTGCCATACGTTGACATGAATCCACCACGGGTGTACATGAGTTCCTAATCCTGAACCCCCCTCCCATCTCTCACCCCATATCATCTCTCTGGATCATCCCTGTGCACCAGCCCCAAGCATCCTGTACCCTGTATCGAACATAGACTGGCGATTCATTTTTTACATAGTATACATGTTTCAATGCCATTCTATGAAATCATCCCACCCTCTCCCTCTCCCTCAGAGTCCAAAAGTCCGTTCTATACATCTGTGTCTCTTTTGCTGTCTCTCATACAAGGTCATCATTGCCATCTTTCTAAATTCCATATATATGTGTTAGTATACTGTATTGGTGTTTTTCTTTCTGGCTTACTTCACTCTGTATAATCAGCTCCAGTTTCATCCATCTCATTAGAACTGATTCAAATGTATTCTTTTTAGTGGCTGAGTAATACTCCTTTGTGTATATGTACCCCAGCTTTCTTATCCATTCATCTGCTGATGGACATCTAGGTTGTTTCCATGTCCTGGCTATTATAAACAGTGCTGCGGTGAACATTGGGGTACACATGTCTCTTTCAATTCTGGTTTCCTTGGTGTGTATGCCCAGCAGTGGGATTGCTGGGTCATAAGGCAGAGACATTACTTTGCTGACTAAGGTCTGTCTAGTCAAGGCTATGGTTTTTCCAGTAGTCATGTATGGATGTGAGAGCTGGACTGTGAAGAAGGCTGAGCACCAAAGAATTGATGCTTTTGAAGTGTGGTGTTGGAGAAGATTCTTGAGAGTCCCTTGGACTNAGCATATTAGTCTAGCATTAAGTACAAAAGTGAATTATTGGTGCCCAAACCTAAGTTAATCTCCAACCCCAGTCCTGTTTCATTTTCATCATCAGTGACTGCCAGTCAGTCCTTGATAAATTATTTACATTTAGGATTTGACCCTCTAGAGGTCCTCAAAGTCCCAAACAACTGTAAAGTCTTGACAAACTCTTATATCCTGGAATTACATTGAAATGCAAAGAATTGAAAGGGTGGCTGGCTTTTCCGAGAGACTGTGATCGCAGAGTAGGCATGGACCTTACCAGCCACCTTCCAGTTTTGCAGAGTGTAGGATTCCATCTAGTGGATATTTTCACAGAATCAAATTTGATTTCCTCTCCTTTTCTTATACCTGAGTTGTGGTTTGAAGATTTTCAAAATCTGGCAGTCATATCTGCCATATCGTAACATCTTATCAAATAATTCACTCTTCTCTTACACTATCCTGATCTGACAAATATGTCTGTAAACAATTGGTTTCACTTGAGGTGCCTAACCAAAACTCACAAGATGTTTCAGTTTCTAAATTTAATAGGTAATGTAATGTAGCTAACAAAATATATAATCTGTAGTATAGTTGATCCAAATATAAAGGGCAAAAATATTGGCACTAAAAATATTTTCTTGTCAGTAGATAAAAACTGAGTTTATTAGAAAGAAATATACTTGAAGTTTTAGAATGTTGAAGTATAGTTGATGATGTAGTATAGTAACCATTAGTTTTTAATCCATATTGTAAAGTGAAAATTTAAGCAATAATATAGCAGGCAAAACTGAAAATGGAAAACCTTGGTAACTATTAGAAAAATCATTGTCAAATATAGTCATAAATTATATATATGTAGGAAATGCCTCTTGATATTCATATGTGTGTGCATTCCAGCTGTGCACCTGTATCTATATTGATATTTGTACCTGTGTCTATAGTCAGAAGTAGAAAGAAAGAGAGTAACTTGTAAGGTGGTTATTTTCCTGGCAAAATACCATGTTTCTTGCTACCTGACATGATTAATTTCCCATAATCTGACATGCAATGTACTAGTTACCAGATGAACCACACATAACTCTTAAGGAATTATGATCTAGTACTTAATTAGCAATTATTTTAATGTTGAATGTTTCACTCATGTATATATTTCATATTTGGAAACACTGAGAGAAAAAAATTCAAGGATTACCAAGCTATCAGAGCCCTCAGCTCTAAAGTTAACATACTTGCCTTCTTAGGAAAAGGTCTGGAAAAGAAACAATATCCATGATTTGTGGGGAAGAAGATCCTCATGTGAAGTGGTCTGGTCCCAACTAAAACTAAATCTGGCATTATGGAAAAGCCAGGCCAGTCAGACTAAATTCTCTGTTTCTTCTTACTGCTGGCAAGTCACAAACCAAACATAGGGTCTGTTTGTATGATATTCACTTTTCTGTGAGTTCTGTATAAGTGAGAACACAAGGAAAGTGCCATCAACATGCTTAGTATTTAATGTGGCCTAAGATCTTGTTTGAAAATATATGTAAACAATGTGTGCATATTGTTCTAAAATGAAATGGGCTTCCCAAGTTAGAATTCTTTTCTTCTCAATCTATTGATATTTATCATGTATATTTCATGTGTTTATAGCCATATATCGTATGTGATTTATAGACACACACATAGTCTCTAGAGGTCAGTAGAATATAAGAAATGGGCAAACATTCACATGTAGATGAGCCCTAGAGATTCTGAAGATCATTTTTCAAATAATAAAATAATGATAGTCGACTAATGCCATTAGGAACTAAAATCATTAATCAGTGTTAACAAAAAAGTCATGTCATTCTTGTTCCTGAAATGAAACTAATCTATTTATTTTAAGCAAATTTCAGATACATGAACATTTACATGGCAAGAACCTTGACAGGAAAACCATGCTATAATTACTTTATAATGGTTTATTATAAGACTATTTCTCTAAAATATTTTTGAAGGCATTTTTAATTTTATTTTGTTCAACAGAACAAAATAGTAAATTGTTTTTAAACATTTGACTATTATATCCAAAACAGTGTTTCTGTTTTAGCTGCTAATTCAGTCTCTTCCACTCTTAGAAATGAATAATTGGATAATTTATATGTCTCAGTTCTATGTGTTCTAAGGAACTAAATGTCCCTGATGATGGGAAATGTCTTAGAAAATTGTACTTTATTTTATATATAAAGCTAAAGTTGTTGACAGTGCAGTAAATTAGTGCACAGTTGAGAACATTGACCAGGTCTTTCTCTAGAAAAGTCATATTCAAGAAAGCATAGAAAATGATGGCAGGTAACTCTGACCTACTTAACAACGGGATTGCTGGTGCCTCCTACACTCATCCGTGCAAAAGGAAAGTGTGTCAGAGCTTCATGTTTCATCTGGATTTGAGGTGGAATAATTATCATTTAATTTGAGGTTACTTGCCATGGCTTAGAACTTAATATGACTTGCACACAAGAAGATCATTCATACCTGGATCCAAGCTATCGATACTCTATTCCTATATGTGTCCATTTATACCATAGCAGATTGCATTCTTAGTTCGGTGTCTTCCATAATAAACCCTAATCCAAGGGTTACAAACACAAATGCCTAGAGGAGACTATTCAGATATAAGACAATAGGAGACAATGGGGGACATTAAAGAGTCATTCCAAATTTAAACACATATACACACACATTCAAACCTAACCTATGCTACCTGAATAAAACAAGACAAAAATCTATAAGCATTTCTACAGAATGGTCACATGAAGTAGTTAATAGAAATTTAGGCTTAGAGGGGTTTCAGTCATCACAAAGAAATCTCCAATAGATATTGATTAAATATTTTTAGAATACTTCCAGTGGGTCATCTAGTCCTTACTTTGCTGCCAAATTATTAAATGAGGAAGATACAGTATATTTCCTGTCCTCAAGGAATTTGTAATGTAATGTATTGGCTTGGTCAAAAAGTGTGTTTGAGTTTTTCCATAACATCTTACGGAATAACCCGGATGAACATTTTGACCAGCCCACTAATTAGATACCTCCAAGACATCCTCTCCCTTGCCTCTATGGCCTCATATCTGTGATCTTGGGCTCCTGCATCCTCCATTCCATCTACAGAATTCCGTTCAGTCCTTCCAGCTTTCATAATTGTACCTTTTCAAGTGCTCATCTCTGACACACCAGCTTGCCCTGGCTGACTTCTATGCATCCTTTAGGTTTCAGGTTAAGTGTTGATTCCTCCCAGAGTTTCCCTGGTCTATTCCTCCCTAAGCCTAAATTCAGAGCTCCTACTCTGTAACCCTATAACAATGGATTTACCTTATTGTAACACTGAAACTCCAATACTTTGGCCACCTCATGCAAAGACTTGACTCATTGGAAAAGACCCTGATGCTGGGAGGGATTGGGGGCAGGAGGAGAAGGGGACAACAGAAGATGGGATGGCTGGATGACATCACCAACTCGATGCACGCGAGTTTGGGTGGACTCCAGGAGTTGGTGATGGACAGGGAGGCCTGGCATGCTGTGATTCATGGGGTCGCAAAGAGTTGGACAGGACTGAGTGACTGAACTGAACTGAACACTGTTTATCATTTATACAACTACTTGTCTACTTGTCCACACTCACATAATCTAGTAAGCTCAGCTAATTTAGGAACCATGTGATCTAACTTGCCCATATATCATGAAGCCTAGTGAAATATTTGACAGCATAAAGTTTCTTTAATTAGTATCTTGTGAATGACTTTAAATACATAAATAATAACAAGGCATTGATAAATTAAAAAGTAGGTTTCACGTCTTCAAGAAACTGGGAAGGATTGGCATCCTTGTTTGAACTCAAGTCTTGCTCAAGGATAGATTCAAAGTGGCCCAAGTGTTACCTTTCTTCTGCTGCTTCTTATCTACCTTGAAATAATCCGGGTCCCTAAGTATCAGAACAGAATCATCCTTTTAGTTGGAAGGGGATATACGCTTTAGAGTTGTGGTTTTCACACTAGTCTCTGATCAGGGACAGTAGACCAGACACCCTAGAAGCAGTGACTCCCTCTGACTACTCTAGTGATGGTTTAGAATATGGAACCTTAGTTATTGGAAGTAGACCGTGGACTCTGAGCAACGTCACAGTGAAGATGGGTGGTTGCTCAATATAAGACACTTGGCTAGGAATGGGAGGACAGAAGCAATGATGCAAGGTAAATAAGTATTGATTTCTTTTTACTTGGGTCTAGGAACCTCACTTTATGTGAGGATCTTCTTCCACCACATCATCCTTCCATACTGTCCTTTCCTCTTCATCATCTTAAATGTTTTGATAAAGTCTTTGAATTCTCTGATTTGGTAACATGGAGCTACCTCTAGTTACTTGAATGAAAGACCCTAATTGGTGCCATTCTTCCTTTAACACCCCAAGACTTATGTTTGCATCTCAAATAGGAGATTTCCCAGATTCCCACTCTATTATGTTCTATAGATGAACAGTTTAAATGACAAGTAGTTTCTAATGTCAGCACACCCAATTCATGTCTACTTGGTATTTAGCTGGTTTTCTTCAGGTATGGATAAACCATACCCCAAAGTAGAAAATTACTCTTATAGTACCCTGAAAAATGGTTAAGAGTGGATTTGGAATTAAAGAGTGGATAACTTTAAACTTTAATAACCTTAACTCAGTTATATTTGAAGTATTATTTTAATTTGAAAATGTATAATGAGTTTGGTGAGATGTGTGAGGAATATGGTAGAAAGTGCCTTCAGATATGGTCTCCTCTTATTATTATTTTAGATTACCTTCTGCCTTTCTCATCTAGCCCCACGCTCACTGTCATTTATTTTTATTGTTGTCCAAAGGAGGTAGTATATATTTTATAAGAAGTATAAAATGAGATTTTCTCCATATATTTATATGATTAAAGCAGCTTTGGAGCTATATTATTCAGAAAGAATAATGAACGTTTTAGAAAGAACTAAAGCACATGTGATATAGCATGGAAGCTGATGAGAGGGCTGGCTATTATTCTACAGTTTGGTAATATTTGCTATGTATTTTAAGGGATTTTCTTTTTGAGTATTGTGTCAGGGAAGTTAAAAAGAGGGACATGTGGAGATTAATACTAAATCCTTTTATTCATCTCTGGTGGAAATATAAGAAACTCAGCCACCAAAATATTTTCCTAAAGATTCATCGTCTTTCTGTATCACACAAAAGCATAAATAGTCTTACAGCCATTCTAGAAGTTCTTCAGATAACAATTTCATACAGTTGTTAAACAAATAATAAAATCATTATTTTAATTTATACTAATAAACATTCAAAGGGTGGTCGATTTACTGTCCCCCTGACAATATACATATTAAATGATTTGAGTTCATTACTGTGACTTCTGTTTTAATTTTTCACATATACCTTCTTACCCCAGTTTTGTCCTTCTGTGAGTATAATGTCAGCGTGCCTGTTTCTGCCTCGTCTCCCTTGTCTTCTCCAGAGTGTCCTATTGCATTCACTCAGACCTCTTTTGTAGAAACTCTTAATGCCAGAAATAGTTTATATTTTCTCTAGAATAAAACAGAACATTTTTAGAAAAACAAGGTGATTCTTTGAAAAGTGGAATATACTTCCCATGAGAAATCATATTCCATTTATAAAGAATTAGAACCACATCATAACAGTCACAGCATCCCTCATTTGCAAAATACTCTAGAATGAGAAACAATAATCAGTATTAAAGTAAAAATATATATTTCAATTTAGTTAGATGATTTTACTTCACAAAAGTGCACGCAGTTACAAAAAATAGACCTTTGACTTTTAACTTGGGTTTATTTTGCAATTTTGAAAAATGCTTGTGGATTTGTTAATGTTAAGTTGGTAATTGTTGATCTCTGAGGAGGGGTGTAGCATCTTCAGTCTGAGCTTATTACTGTGTAAAATATGGATTGCCTTTACCCTAATGGCCTCTGAATCCTATTACCATCCCATTAGAGAGTGTGGGATTTTAGTAATTCTGTTGTTGTTTCCAGTGGGCAGTGCATATAATGGGGAAGGGCAGGGGTTAATGCAATTCATCTCTTTTAATACTTGTAACTCTGAGTCCCTTATCACTCACTGTGGTTTCATTGGAATTCCACTCCCCCCCCCCTTCTTACTGTTATCTTTAAAGCCCAATATCTTTCTATATGGCTTTCCTTACCAGAAGAGTTTTGAGAAGGGAGTTTTGGGTGATTCGTCAGTTTGAATAGAATTTTAGCTATTAGATTTTCATAAACCGAATATAAATAAGGTGGTGCGTCAGCTTGTGTGAAGCAGGCTGCAGCTTAGAAATGTTTTCAGTGACTGTCATTGTGCCAAGAATAGTATTGAAATAGCTCTTCAATCAAGATCATTTATAAGGCCTTTTGGAAGGAGAAGCATGAGACAAGCGGGTCGGATCAATGCCCACTAGTGTTCCGGGTATAATGTTTCCATGTGTTGGCGGAGACAGCTGTGTCCTGGGTCCTAACAGTGCTAGAGAGGGGAATTGGGAAAGATTTCAAAGTGATAGGAATTAGATTCCTTTAAAGAGAAGTTTCCAAGCAATGGTAAATTCCCTCTATATCAGCTATGCTCAGTAGACATACATGCCTGATTACATACCCCTGGTTTTATTCATGAAATTTGTTTTTAGCTAATACAGCTTTTTTCGGAATAAATACGAACATCAGATTACTTCTCGGGATGTCAAAACAAATTAGTTTCCCACAGTGATGCAGTGAAAGGTGTAACTATTTTGCCTTTTTATATGTCAGAAAGCATTACTGGGACTGGGAATTCCACTTTTTTCCCCTTTAGCCTGAGAGCCTAGTGGTTTGCAAAGGTCTAGTTTAATGCAGAAGCATGGTCACCTAGAGCTCCAGCACCCCCCTCTGCTGCCATTAATGAGAATCGCATGCTGAGATCCTAAGAGGCATCTGAGCTCAGAAAAAGGCAGGGAATGGCAGGAGGTGATCAAACCATTTCAATCTGTTGAAAGTGAGTGATATTCCCAGGGCTTATTGTTCACCTTCTCAGAGAATTAAGTTTCCATATGTTTCATCATAAATGGAATGAGTGTGCAACATAACTGCAACATGACAGTGTCTGCTGGTTAATGCAGTAGAAAACTGGTGTTTGGAGGCAGGTTTCTTCTTCATGTTCTAAATATTGTGGTTACCCACCTGGTTATAGCTACTAGCCTAAGGTGGTGATGTTTAGATGTGGTGGCTTGATACAGAGTATCTTAGGTGTTTTTGTGAATATTCATGCATTGAGTTGTTCCTTAATTTGAGATATCATTTCTCATATTTCCAGACTGTGATATTATTTCTTTTCATCAGTGGGGTGTGTTGAGTAAAATTTATTTTAGAAGGTAATTGTATAGCCACAGGTATAGTTTTCATTCCAATGAATTGATATGAATAAGCATTGAAAATATATTATTTCCTTTTGATCTTTAGTTACAGATTATCTTTTCAAACCACTTTTGTTCCCACAATCACTTGGGAAGCTCAAACAAGCAAAAATAAAATAAAATAAAATCTAATACAGGCACCTACTGTAATAGTCTTTTTAAAAGGCAGTGCACCTTGAGACCATTTGCTGAAAATTATGAACCCCTGTAAGAGACATGTAGAACCTACATAGAATTATTACAGTTTTGTAAAGGACAGTATAGAGGATCCTGGTTATTCAGTAATTGCAATGTGGACTTCTGTTTTGCATTTATGTTTGAGTCCCATTTAATTCATCTCGTCTCTTTGTTCTTGAAACTTTCCTTCAGATCTGCCGATTTGCCAAGAAACATAAAAATCAGATGACACAAATGGTTTTCTCGATGAGAGAATGGTGTATCATCTTTCCTATCTTCATAAAGCCAAAAACTATTCAGTGTCTCTTTCAGTGTTCCCTTAATGCAAAATATAAACATTATTTAACATTTGTTAAATATCAGCAAATCAGTAATGACATTTGACTCTTTGTTAAGCCTACATAATTTGGTTCTAAAAAACCGTACTATGGGAATTCAAAAATAAATATGAATTTTTGTGAGGAAGACACAGCAATATTGAATACCATATTTTATACCATATTTCATCCTATGCTTTCTTGGCTACACACTTTCAAATAAGTTTATGATAGCAATAGAAGTCAGCACATTTATTTAAATATGTATTTTCTAACTATAAAAGTTGAATGGTCCATACCAGAAATTCAGGGAAAAAAATAAGCACAATAAAAATCATCCATATTTTCACCCAAATCTATTTTTAACCCTCTTCAACAAATGAGTATTTTAAGAATCAAGATTTTGGATTTTGTTTTACGCATTCATTATTGCACTGTGGGAATTCTCTCATATATTAAATAGCACTCAAAAACATCTATATTCTGTGAAAGTGTATGCCTTAAAAATATAATGACTTAAGAGATAAATTTTATTAATTTTATGATTATAAAAAGCTAGTTATATGCTTCTTATAAAATAATTTGAAAAATATACAGGTAAAAATATACATTTTTAAATGCTATATAAAAAGATACTGATAATAGTTTCACCTGTCATTTTGATTATTTTGCCTATATAATAAGTAATAATATTTTTTTTAATTTGTGATATATTAAAATTATATACTTTAAATTTATTTACTTTCCACTGATTTTTCTGCTTCCTTTCATTTTTAAAAAAATAAAGATTTATTTCTTTATACCTACTCTTAATATTTTTAGGGTATGGTCAATTTCTGTTTGTCATATTCTTTACTCATATTTTACCCTAGTAGTTTCTTTATTGTGTGTTTTCACATGAAACTATTTAAAATCTTCATGTAGTAAAGCTTTCTAATATTCTAGCTATCTTGAGTTGGTTCTCAGCTTCAAAAGAATCCCCATTATAAGGTTCAGTAAATAGGTACTATTTTCTTCTAGTAATTAAAATTTGTTAATAACATTAATTTTTAATCCATTAAAAATTTTGTGTATGTCAGATAAGGATCTATTTTCCCTTCAAAGTTAATCAATTATCAGCATTTTCACCTGTATTTTTTACCTATACTTTCAGTCTCTTGTGCAGTATAGTCTATTTTGGCACCTCTGCTCTGTAAAATATACTTGTGTGTGTGTTTATATATATTTTTGCACTATTATTGTTACACTAAATTCATAGTCATAGAGGAATTTCTGTTTTCCTTTGTTTTTCTTTTGCTCAGAATGTCATTCGTATTTATTTTTCCTAATAAGTTGAATAAAACCATGATATTAAAATTTTAAGCATGTATTTATATGCCTTAAATTCAATTTGCTTAAATTTTCAACCTACTTATTCACTTTTGTACATATATAGAACAAGAGGAAAATGTTACCATCTTCAACATTATTTTTCTCTTTGAGTCATTTATAAATGGTAGTGTTTTCTTCCCTCATTTCTCCAACAACATAGTTCCACCCTTTTAAATATGTGGGTTCAGTGTTTTCATTTATTATTCCTTCATTTGTCTTAATCAGGCAGTTTATTTTGGAATTTTATTTTAAAAATCCCTTATGCATTTTGCATAAAATGATGCAAGAAATTTCTCTTACATAACTTTATTTTCTTTTTATAAAACAATGTCTGTTAAAGAGTGCTCATTATATTAGTGTACCAAGTGCCCAGTTACATTTACTGAACCATGTCTGCACAAAATAAAACACTGATTTACATTGTTGGTCTTTATCCATTTGTGTGTCAGCATTAAATGCATGAAGAAGTCTGAACAGTTCTGATTGCTCTAGCGTCCCCTTGGGAATTTTTAAAGATATAATCCATAGAAAGTCAATGCAGCACAAAACGTCACAAAGAAAGTGTTTCTTAGTGAAGTTAGTTTGAAAAATAATTCATATAATAGCTTTTTCTTGGCACTTCATAATAACTCTTGTCACATTAAAAGCTTGGACGAGTCCAACAGTAAAAACTTCTCTCATCTGTTTGAACCCAGCTTCTCCCAGATTTAATCAATAACATTGATTAAATAACAATGTTATTAAATCAAATAACATTTGCTATTTTTTTGGAAGAGGGGACAATATTTGGTTTGATGGTTTCTGTTTTGTTATGGGGTAAATGTAATATGTATCACTCAACCTATAATATATGAGGCTTCCCTGGTGGCTCAGGTGGTAAGAAATCCGTTTGCAATGCTGGAGAGCTAGGTTTGATCCCTGGGTTGGAATGATCCCCTGGAGAAGGGAAAGGCTACCCACTCCAGTATTCTCTCCTGAAGAATTCCATGAACTGTATAGTCCATGGGGTCCCAAAGAGTTGGACATGACTGAGCAACTTTCACTCACTCACATAATATAATAAATATATAGGTTGAGTGATAGTACTACATATATATGTGATATATATATATATATTACACATATATATACAATGATAAGTATTACATATATGTGTGTGTGTGTGTGTGTGTGTATATATATATATATATATAATGAGTATTCAAGTGGCATTATTCTAATCAATTTCAATTGCTGATGAGTCTTGCTACTTTTTGGGGTGGAATGAAAACTAGTTCTACTCAGATCTTTAGAGGCAGGTCTTGAAGCATTTCATTCGCTGAACATTTACTTAATGGTTAATAATAGTCTGGTTGCAGAAGGCAGTGTTGTATCATCATCTTACAGAGTAGCTCTATGCTCCTTTGCAAATACATTAAGCTTTTTGCAGATCAATTTTTTTTCTGTAAAATGGGGACAGTATCATTGCAGGAGCTTACAAGCAGCAGCAGTGAGGCATATAAAGTCCTTAATACAATTTCTACACAGAGAAATCACTTACAAAATTATAGTTGGCATTATACTTAATAATCATTTACAAGAAAAATGAATAGGACATATCCCTTGCTCTCAAACACCCTAACAATTGGTGCAATAAGAAGGAACAATTTCATAATGCTTTGCACTTGGCATGTATTTTATTGGTGCACTGTCGAGAAAGTGAGGATGCAAATAAATGAAAGAAGAGACAAATGCAGTGAGGGAGCTGAAGTCAAGTGGTACAGAGGTTTTCAGAGTTATCCCATGCTCCAGTATTTCTCAATCCAGAAGGAGGATTTTACCTTGGTTGAATATGGGAGGCTGTCACAAGTTTAGTTCCTTAGCTCCAGGTGCTTCCTGAGTTGGGCTTCTTTCTCTGCTAATGATTTGTGAGATATGATTCTAAAATCATCCCCAAGTTGTGAGTGCCTTTGTGTCTTGTGGACCTCTGATTCATCAGTCCTTTCTTACCCCTCGCCCCACTCGAGCACCATTTTATCCTCCTGAAAGCGATATCCTAGCTCAGCAAGAACAAGGTAGAAATGTTTGTAAACCCATTTATTACTTTAAGTCTAGGCTACTGCAATTCTCCATTTCTGGGTCTTCTAAACTGTGTTATTTATAGAATGCAACTTAAAAGTATAAGTGGCCTAGATCTTTCCTGGCATTTTGTCACATCAGCATATTTAGAACCATCAATTTAGCCATGTATCAGTTACCCATAAAATTTCACATTGATTATGAAGTTGTTTTACTCACACAAATGGTCCCTCAGAGATTTGGTTTCATTCTGCCTGTCTCATGGATTTTCCTTTTACCAAACCCTGGTCACATCTAAGGACTTAAATTTGGAAGTTTTTGATACTTTCCATGAGCTTGAGATGAGTATATTAACGGTTAGGTTGGCAAGCTTTAGCCTTTATTTTATTTTTAATATAAACTATTTATTACTTCAGGAAAATATGTATTCTTTATAGATAGGAAAAACATGTTTCCTTTTTTGTGCATAATTTTCTTTTATATGTATAATTTTTCTGGCATAATGTCCAATATTATGGAGAAAATATGGGCTCAGATATTTCCCTATACATATACAATAAAATGTTTAATAAAATGATATTTATATCACACATGATTTAGTAAGGTACTTTTTAAAGTTGATGTTAGTGTGGTCTTTTTCGTTACTTTAAAACTTTATTTTAGCTATAATATTTCCTTTCATAAAATATGTTTTTTTTTCATTTAGCAATTGTTCCTTAAATAAATATTCATCACTGTTCACTATTTACATGGCCCTACCCTAGTTTCTGAAGGAATACAGTAGCAAATGAAACAGGCACAGCCCATGTCCCTATGGAAGTAACTCTCTCTTGGAAGCTGTGGGAGCTCCTTTCATTTTGAAGCTCTATAAGAGAGATGATTTAGGATCTCAGTTGAATCACTCAGGAATATTTGATCTAGCGCTCATTCTATTTGTGCTAAGAATACAAGTGTTTTTGTTTTATTTTGTTTAAAGGGGATAGCCTTGGAGAAAGCTTCCCATGTTCTGCCATCTTTCGTAGAAATTCTTCTAGTTAGGGGCCTCTAACTTGATCATCTTATTATGAACATGCATTCTGCTTCTCTGCTTGGGCTCTTTGAAATAAAACTGTTTCATTTTTTTGGAACTGCAACGGGGGTTATAAGCCCCAGGTTCTTTGTCAAATAGTTGTAGAACTCACCCACAACCATGGGCCTTGAATCAAGAGTTAAATTAAAAATATAAATGCTTATTCCTCATCTTCACTCGAAGATTCCTATATTGGCCTTTAGATGATAGCACATGGTATGCTTTGAGTCTATCCATTTAATTCATAGGAACACTTCTGAAATTTAAAAAAATGTCCCCAGTTACAGCTGCTTCTTTTAGAGTTTTGAGATAAACCACCATTGTAGATCTTTGCATTACTGGACAAAAGCATTTTTGGAATGGGTCCCTATGTAGCAGGAATGCTACTTTCTTCTCTCTCACCTCAGGAAAACGTTGGCAATACCATCTTAGTCATCCCGTGCTGATGTTGTTGGATGATGACCACATGTAGATTTTGAGGAGACTCAGATAACTTTCTTTGCTGAAATGTGCAAACTTCTCTCTTGCATGTCTAGACTGCCGTGTACATTCTTTAAGTTACACATTCTCTGCCTGACAGAAAAAAATATTGTATAAAATAATTCTAAAATATGCAGTATTTAAGAAGAACTTAAATTCTTTAAATCTGCTAGTAGATTAGAAATCTGGCTTGAAACATCCACTGCTAAAATTAAACTGTATTAAGATTGGATCATACAATGCCGGGTTCCAAGTTTCTGTTTCTTTCTGTCTTTAGCCAACCAGTATAGAAGTTGTGTTTCTCATTGATGATAACATATGACTTTGCACCTAAATGTAGTATGTGAAATGTGAATTGGAGAAAGCACATGGTTTTTTATTTTAATCTTTAAAATATATAATCTATAAAAACGTAATGTTTAACCGTCACGGGATTGTAGTAACTGAACATGGTTCTAGAAACCTGAGTTGTTGTAAAATAAGTCTCTCACTTGTAGAAATCAGCTACCATCAAGACAGAAATAGTGTTTGTATCCAGCTATCATTCTATAAGATATATAAATTTTGTGTGTTTTGTTTAATATAAAAGCCAATGTTGTCATTAATTATAAATAACATTTTTAAACCCTAGACTTGGAGTTGAATGCTCTTAAAGTAACTGCAATTTTGTGGCATGCTTCAGTTTTTATTGTTGTAGAGTCAAAGACTCGGGGAGAAGGAATGCTTCAGTATTCTTTCATATGGAAAGAGATAACATCAAGCAGTGATAGTCTGCCTTCAATCGTATATTGATAGATGGCTGAAAACAGAATCTGAACAGTTCACCAACGTCACACTCTTCTTGATACACCAAAGTCATTGCAATTTTACTTATAAATACAGATTAGGAAGTGAAAGACTGATTGACTCCGGCAGTTTCAAATGCATTATGTTTGTTCTGACCCCAGCTCAAATGAAAATAGAATGATTCCAAACCTCGAAATGGTCCCGAAACTGAAATTACTCATTTGAAACTGCCAGGACTGATCAGTGCAAAATCAAGTTCTTCTGAGTCCTTCATTTGGAGAACATCAATTTCAAGGATTTAAGATAATCGTCTCACCTCATTATCAGATAAATCTTCCTTTGCATAGGCAGCCACTGTCTTTCAAGATAGCGCCTCACTTTCTAAGAAAGCAGAGACAAGACAAGGTGCTAGGGGAATAAGTGATCAAAATAAAAATTAGTGAAAATGAATCAAAAGATTTTANAGATAATCGTCTCACCTCATTATCAGATAAATCTTCCTTTGCATAGGCAGCCACTGTCTTTCAAGATAGCGCCTCACTTTCTAAGAAAGCAGAGACAAGACAAGGTGCTAGGGGAATAAGTGATCAAAATAAAAATTAGTGAAAATGAATCAAAAGATTTTAAGCAATAAAATTAGGTTTCTCAATCACTTAGAATCACAGAAATTCTAAAGCACCAAGAAACATGTAGCCCAAAGTTGACTTTTGAAATATGGGGAAACTGAGTCCCTGAGAATGAAAGTAATTTCCACAGTAAAAAAAGGACGAGGAAGTTGATGAGATCTGACTCTGATTTTTGCCCCTGATCAAGATTTATGACATGAAATCTAGCATCACCAACATCCATAGTAGATAGGCCCATTCTGAAGCAAAAGGTTAATTTTCAAAACGATTAGTTTCTCAAAAAATACTAGCCCTCAAGCAATTGTGAAATATTTCTTCTATTGCTGTTCTCATTAGGAGAATAAACAGAGAACCATTTGGATTTCTTCGGTTGTTTAATATTCCTTTAGCAATTTCAGACTTATTTGTGTCTGAGGAAGGAAGCCTCTTACATCGAAACATAACATATAAACTAACGGCTGGTTTTGACATTGAACTTCAGCTCTAGGACTAGTAGGAGTGTTTGCGCTTAATGTTTATAATGTACAAATAGATCCTTGTTACATCCTCAGCAAGAACAGCATTGTATAAACTCTTCTCCACCATGTCTCTGTTCATCTCCCTCCCTCCAAAAAGTAAAGCAGGAAAAACTCTTATCACAGTCACTGAGCATGGGGATTATTGGAAAGACGGAATGACTGTTTGGTTTAAGTATAATTTCAGTGTGTAAATGTTCACAGCTACCTTAGAAGTTTACAGAAGGTGCAACCGCCCTACCCTTACTCAAATTTCCCTTTTTGATATAAATTCTCCCCCTTGAATTCCCTTTGAATTCTGCTTTGTCCAGTGACTTCTGCTGTTTTCTCCTGTGATGGTAAGTTGTATGCCAAATGGCTCAACAGCTACTGGGGTGATGAAATAGCAGCACTAATTTAATGCTAATTATGTGCCAAACTGCCCACTATCATTACTTGAAGTAGACCTAATGGACAAAATTAAGTAGCATCCCCATTTTCCAGATGAGAAAACTGAAAAAACGAAAAGCTAGGTAGTTTCTACAGGGTCTCATAGCTTGGAGGAAGCTTGGCTTTAATTCTGCTTTACTCTTATTTGCCCCTTTCTACTGGACTGTCTCCACTGAGCACAGCCCTAGAGGCCTTTAGTTCCAAGAATCTCTAGATCTCATCCCCGTTGATTTCATTCCACTGGTGAATTTTCTGTGCAAATGGTAGGAGGAAAAAAAAAACTCAGAGGCACTGAGAAATCTCTCTTCTTCCATCAGGACTTCTGTGTTGAATTTCAAGGAAAGAGATCAAGGTTTTCTCCAATAATCAGTTTACCTTCAAGGGACACAAAACAGCTCCAGAACTACGGCTCTCCCAAATACATGAAGAAGCCAATTCAAAGCACTCTTCCCTTTTAAAGGGAAAATGTCATAGACTTAGTTCTCTAGTTTTCAGCCCCCATCCTCTCAAACTTGTGAGGATTTCTTCTGTCCGAAGTAGAGAGCTTGGGGCAATTGTCACTGGGGCACAAAATGCACATTTGAAATATCCCTTGGAACGTTCTAGGAATGGTTCACTTGATAAACAGAACAGATAAAACAGGCATTGGACACATTAGGGGAAGAGAAGCAGGTGAGAGAAATAATTACTAGTGTATGTGCACTAATGTTATTATATTTAAAATAATATTTTATTATATTTTAGTATTTATAATGCTATAGTTTTATTTTATAGATTATACATGGTGCTATATTTCAGTATTTCTATAATATTCTGTAGAGATCTCTCCCACCTAACCACATTTTTTCATAGTTACACACACACACACACACACTGCCCCCACTCTGCTTTATGCTCATATAGCACTACTATATGCTCCTCTGTGCTCATCACCCACAAGTTCTCCAGTGCCCAGCATATTATAAATAGGCAGGAAATGTTGACTGAAAGAATGAATGAACAAACCTATGAATGACAGGAGGCAACGAGATTACACCCACGTGCCATGAGTTACGATGCGTTAACCCCTCTTGCAGTCAGAGATTGCTTCATGAGAGATCCGTCAAGCATGAAGGAGTGAAGTAAAACTGGCACATGGACATCGTATGTAGGCTACTGTCTGTTAACTTTCCATTTTTACTTTACATACCAGGAGAGCAGATTGATATTGCATTTTAATTGTGTATATTAGAGGAAGGCATATGGTTACAACATTTTCCTATTTACCTTCTGTAACATGAAATTTGTCATTTTTTCCCCAAAAATAAAGGATTGAAGGGAGAGCGCCTGCTTTTTACACCAGTTCAGTTTTCTCCCGTGCAAAAGTCTCCTGAGATGTGTAACGAGTCAATGCCAAGATGATGCTGGCACCATTTTCTTATTGCCATGGTGATCTCCAGCTCTCCTGAAATCTCAAGGGAGACTATGGTATTTTATATAAAAGCAACTTGAATTTTGGTAATTAAAAAAGCTGGAAGGAATCATTTTTCTACATTTTGCCAGCTTGAGTAAATATGGATACAAATGATGTCTAGGGAGGAAGGAGATGATTGCAGTTTATTAGGTGGGTAACCCCATGTTAGAGGATGAAAAGCATCGTGGAAGTGATGTGTCGGGTATTTATGCCAATTCAGAGCCCTACTGTGAGTCTTAAAGTATTCTCATCACAGCCTTCCAACAAACAGCTATTCTCTTTCCTGGCGTTGCTCGCATTCTAAAATAGAGTTGAAGGTATGATTGTCAGAGTATTTTAACATTGGAAGCACTGTGTAATATATGTAAATGTTGGCAGTTATCAAAGTAAAGGGAAAAAAAGTGATTCTCTTAAACTGGAAATTAAGTTAGACAAGCATAATTCAGACTCTAGGTTAATCACAGCCTCCCCCCATCAGGAAAGTTCTTACATTAAGAGTTCTTTTGAACTTCATTTGAGCAACTGCGCTCTCTTAGAAAAGCCTCAAAGATTAAAGGGTTTTGTTTCACTTCAGAAGATACTGGAAATTTTTTTAGGCATTCCTTTTGAGCTGTAAAATGAGCACTTGGAATAAATGAACATACAGGCAAACATTAAAGGGCAGAACATATATAGGGGAGAAACCAGGGCTGGTGGGAGGAAAGTGGCTTCTTGTATCTTTGGGTATAACTTGGTGTTCAGTGTGAGCTGGGAAAGCAAGAGGCCGCTAAAGGTAGGGCTTGGGGTCCTCTTGTGTGTGTCGTCCTATTAGGGCAGCTAATTGTCAAGGGCAAAGAAAGAGAAAGAGTGGAACGATGCTCTTTAATTAGGAGCTTTACACAAATGTAGATTCCCCATTTGCAGATGGGCATTTTAATTGATTTTTACAAAACCACCTACACCTAATGTTTTGCAGTTAAAAATAAACCATGTTAACTCTCAAGTGCTGCCTTTTGCACATAACTAAAATCTGATTATATCTGAATATTATCAGCAACTCAAAATTAAGAATTTTCTATGGATTTGTTTGATTCCACTGGGGAAAATACTGCCAGCAAGGAGTTTGATGGCCCCCATGGCACAACTTAGGTACCTGTTTTCTTATTTTAAACCTCTCTTGGTAAGAGCAGTGACTATGTTTGCTCGTGATCTTCTCTAATGCCTTTTTTAGCTGTGATGACCTGAAATAGAAGTAGCCAGATGGTTTTGTTGGAGGGTCTTTTTTTCCCATTATTTGTTTGTTGATTGCTTGTGTTTTGTGGTTAACACGGAGACTTGATGATTTTTTGAAATTGTTCACTGTTTTTTGATTAGTGCAATATCCTTATAATAGCTGACAGATGACTTGCTGAGTATAAAAGCTCAGTGAGGTGATTGAGAATAGCATTAAGAGCTTCATTATTTTGTTTTCATTTACAGATACACGGAATCCAGAAAAAAAATCTCCTCCCAAGGCTATTGTATTGCACAAATAGGTTAATGTTTAATCTGAGCTAGTAACTTTTTTCTTTGATACTCTCACTAACGGTATGTTCCCATATTTGGTGTTTTCATCTATGCCTTTAACCAGATATGAGATTTTCCCTTTTTTTCTAGTAATATGTCCGTGGAATTAAAGATGAAGATGGATTTGGGCAACAAGTTAGAAAATTTTTTGTTAATATGAATAGTATTGTCCGTTGTGTGCTGATTCTTTTTTATAAAAGATCTTTTTTTCTTAATTTTTAAGTACCGTTCAAAAAAATATGTGCACCATTTAAAAGAGAATTTCAGCATCCCCCACTGTGTTGTAGTTTTTCTTTTCCTGAAAATAGATCCACAAATGTCATAAATTAGTCTGCAGATTTTACCTTATTATGCTTCTTCCTTCAAAAAATATGCAGGAAAGTGATTATACGTGGTGTTCAACTCAAGGCTGATGAGTTGGTTGTAATTATCAAGGCAGACATAATGAGATGAAAACAACTCTTTCTCGAGGGTCTCCAAGGAGTTTTCAGTCACTATCATAACCCTGTCACGCTGGGTTAACTGTTTTCTGCCCAAGTAGATGTCAACACAATTAATTTCACAGTTTCCTCGGCTGATATGGTTAAGGTTCATTTGCTCATCTAGGCAAGAAGACCCCCATATGTTAAGGGTGGAATTGATTTCTGGGTTTTTCATAGGCAGATAAAACAATGAGAAAAATAGGCACTTATTTGTATTTATACAAAACTAGATGTCATTTTCTCTCTTTTTATGTCCTTAGATACACAGTTGTTGTGATTTTCCTTTACCATTTGACATGTATTCCATCATTCAGTCACTCAACAAATATTTATCAAGTGCCAGCATTGTACAAAGCCTCTTGCCAAGCTGTGAGGTTATGGGCAGAGTAAAGCAAAAAATCCCTTGTGAAGTTAGCAGTCCATCTGGGGAGAGAGACATTATTTAAATAATTATACCAATATATCTAATTAAGAGAAAAATGTGAAAGACAACTAGCTAATTCACATGGCCCTTGCAACTCATTCTTTAGCCCAGAGATAATAAATATTTGCCATGGAAGAGTATTCATTAGAACTTTGCACAGTGATGGAAATATTCTGCATCTGTGTTTTCCAATACTTTGACACTGGCCATATTTAACTTACTGAGAACTTAAAATGTAGGTGATGTGACGTAGAAATGGAGTTTTTAATTTTCTTTTAGTTAATTTACACTTAAATATAGACAGACACATGTGGCTACTGACTACCGTATTGGACAATAATAGTCTAAAATGTACCATATTATTACCTATATGTACTTTTGCCTTTGAAAATGTCACTTGCTAGTATAACAACGGCACAGCATGTGTACATTTGATTTATCATTTACTCCATGAACTATAAGGAACACTTTCAAAGACCAAGAGAATCCATGAGGGAATGACTGTGTTTTTGCATATTTGATAAGAAATGATAAAATAATGCCCTTGATCTTAATGTGTGAGTAGACTACACATTCACTTTTAATTTGTGTCTTGAATCCTGTACCTGGTGAAGACATTTCCCTAAGTCCAATTTTTTACTTGTTGTTCTTACTCTGTGAATCACTGAGATTGTATATTAATTTAATTGATTAATATGATTTATTACCATAAATCTCCTTTAGCTTATGCTGCCAGTTAGTAAAATCAGCAAACTTATTTTCACCCAGAACTATATTCAACATCATTCCACTGTAACCAGTTTCTCGTGCTCATTTTACAGTGTATATGTATTTCTTAATGATGGGAATTGAAAGAGAGAAAAGGAACTGGGGCAGGGGATGTGGAGAAGGATGCAAAGAGGAAGGGAAAAGCAAGGATGGGGGACTTAGGGGGAACCAGAAAATTAAAACAACCCGAAGAAGGTAGCCTTTGGCCATGCATACAGCTATAATCATTAAAGTTGCCATCACATTTCTTTCCCTTAGCATTTTTATTACTCTCCAGATTCCTTGTCCCTGCAGTTTTGTAGTATAAAGAATAATCGAGTGATTTTGGTCCCTACATTCCTCAGCTGCTTCTTCTTTGTTTCTCATTCTGTTTCTTGCCAAAGAAGGAAAAATGAGCCAAACAGTTTTCTGCTCCTTCTCCTTTCTGGTTGATATCTGGGACCTTTTAATTCAATGCCTTGTATGAAACCCCCTGCTGGCCATCTGTGAGATGTGTTTGTGTCATCTCTCCACTTGGGGTTCACGCCTTCATACTGTCTCGCCATCTGTATTTTTTTATTGATGAGGGCAGAGCAAAGAAAAAATATTTCTCTATCAATTTCTACTGAAGATTGAGTGTTCTGGGTCATGGTTTGGGTTAAGTAAGCTTGTGGGGGTGGGCAAGAATATATGTTGTTGAAACTATTTTAGACTATTCGCTCAAGTCCATTGAAGAAGAAAATACACTTTATGAATGCATTTCAGCTTCTATAAATTCATATATTCTTTCAGTTGATATGAATCGAGTACATACTTTCCACTGGTTTTCCTAGATTCTGATGATATAAGGAAAGAGACACAACTGGATGACTGAACTCAACTGAACTGAAGGAAAGAGAAAGATTGAGAGCAAGACACACAAAGAAAATGATAAAAAGATTTTATCAGGCCGTGGAGCTATAAAGGAGAAAGAAAATCAATATGTAAACAATGCACAAAAGAAAACTTTATAGAGTTAAAGGATGTAAAATAAATGCAGAGACATATGATGT
This sequence comes from Neotragus pygmaeus, assembly GCA_006410875.1. NCBI lineage: Eukaryota > Metazoa > Chordata > Mammalia > Artiodactyla > Bovidae > Neotragus > Neotragus pygmaeus. Next base: position 985,241 of record SJYV01032113.1, on the reverse strand, counting down.
TAACTGGACATGGGGAGGATTCCCTTAAAGAGGATGGTCATGGAAGGTCTTGTGAAAATAGGGACATCTGGCCTGAGACTTGGGTGATAGAGGGAGCCTGGTGTGGGAATAGCTTTCCAAGGAACATCAAAGCCAAAGATCCTGAGATGAATGGGACTCTGATATTTCAGGTTCGCAGATGTAAAAGAATACAAATAGATCCAGTAGGCTGAAGCAACATGAAGGAGAGGAAGAGGAGTGGGTGTGAAGAGGTTATAGAGACTTCAGTGTCACGAAATGCTCAACCACCTAGATTGTCATGTTGCCTGTGTAACGGGTTATCAGTCAATTAACAGACCATACAGCTCCTGAAAGTCCTTTAGATATTACAAGGTCATAATATTATTTCCATTTTATTGTTGAAACATAGGCCAGAGATATTTCCTCTAATTGTTTAATGTCAGTTTTAAGGAGGAAGTTCATGTTGGTTTTCAGATGTCACATAGCATTTTAAGGCCTTAAGGAGAAAATAGTTAAGAAATACCTGAAGAAGTATTCTTTAAGACCATGGAATCTACTTATCAACAGATGAATGGATAAAGACGATGTGGTACATCTATATAATGGAATATTGTTGCTGCTGTTTAGGCACCAAGGCATGTCTAACTCTTTGCAACCCTATGGGCTCTATGTAACCCATCAGGCTCCTGTCCATGGGATTTTCCAGGCAAGAATACTGGAGTAGGTTGGATTTCCTTCTTCAGGGGATATTCCTGACCCAAGGATCAGACTCACGTCTCATGTCTGCTGCATTGCAGGCTGATTCTTTACCCCTGAGCCACCTGGGAAGCCCTACAATGGAATGTTATTCAGCCATAAAAATGAATGAAATTTGCAACAACATGGATGGACCTCGAGATTATCATACTAAGTGGAATAAGCTAGACAGAGAAAGAAAGACAGAGAAAGACATGGACGTATGTGCGTTTGCGCGCACACACACATATATTGGGTTGGCAAAAAAGTTCATCTGTTTTCTTAGTAACATCTTACAGAAAAACCCAAAGGAACTTTTTGGCCAACCCAATAGATATTTTACATTGTGCTGTGCTCAGTCACTCCATCATGTCTGACTCTTTGCAACACCTCCTCTAGTCCTTTGTCCATGGAATTTTTCAGGCGAGAATACTGACATGGGTTGTCATCCCCTCTTCCAGGGGGTATTCCTGACTCAGGGATTGAACTCCTGTCTCCTGCATCTCCTGCATTGGCAGGTGGATTCTTTACCACTGTGCCACCTGGAAAACATTACTGAATCACTTTGCCGTACACTTGAAACTAATACAGCATCGCTAACCAACTATATTTCAATTAAAAAAAATTTTTTTAAGCCCTGCAGGATACTTAAAAGTGTTCTTTCAGACCATGGAGTCTGTTTGATAAATAGGGATGAAAAAGTTAAACTTACACTGTGGTCTCTTCCTCATTAGTGGTATGGGAGGATGAAAGGATCTGTATTTACAAGTCATGCTAAAGACAGAGCACGTGCAAATAAGAGCCAGCAGAAGAAGGGGAGGGCTACAGTGGGACATGAAAAAGAAACTATATGGAGATGCTCTATTTTCCATTAAGTACCTCCTTTAATTGGTCTGGAATCTTATATCTGTGTGTTTTGAAGTGTGTCTCAGGAATGAGGCCTGTATTCCCCCCTTTTCATAGCTCAGAGTCCTTATTAGGGTGAAATAAAGTAATACTAACCTGGCCTCCAATTTTCTCAAAACACGAAATTTAATTCCATATATATGCATTAATGTACAATATTTGTTTTTCACTTTCTGACTTACCTCACTCTGTATGACAGTCTCTAAGTGCATCCACATCTTGGCAAATGGCATGATTCCGTTCCTTTTTATGCATGAGTAGCATTCCATTGTACCACTGCTTTACCCATTCCCCCGCTGATGGTCACTCAGGTTGCTTTCCTATCTTGGCTATCATAAATAATTCTGCAACAAACATTGAGGTGCATGTGTATTTTGGAATTATGGTTTTCCCTGGGTGAAAAGAGAGAATATATGTGTATGTGTAGTTGTTTTACTTTGGTGTACAGCAGAAACTAATACAACATTGTAAAGCAACTATACTCCAATAAATTCAAACAAACAAACACTGAATCTGAAAAGACTAAAAATAATTTTTTAAAAAAGGTCGATGATAGTAACAGAAAAAGAAAAGATAAACATGAAGCAGGACCTTTTAGTCCTATTTACTATTAAAATAATGCCTGGCACATAGAAGATGCTCAGGAAATATTTGCCAAGAATGATAGAATATGTAGGTGGGAAATGAGTACTCTGCAGTTAAAACTAGAGCAAGTAAAAGAGCTTAATCCTTAATGCCTTGAAATTCATATTGGAAAGGTTGTAATTAGCGAATTACCATCTCATTGACAAAATAAGGCAGTGGACATTTATTTTTCCGTCTCCTCCTTTGTATTACAGGTTGACAGTGAAGATCAATGTTGTTTTGGCTCATCAACAGGAGGCTTTGTTTTAAGTGGTTTAGTCACTGGCAATCTTTTGGAGTCCATTCTTGTGATCTAAGTATTTAGTAGGTCTCCATGTCTATATGTACATTCTTGTGTTGGATTTGAGTTCCTATAAGGCTTATCATTCACAAATCTTCTACTATTTTCCCTCTCTGAGAAGAGTAAGTCCTCTAGAGTATGTTCATGTTACCTGAGGCATTAAGATGAGATGCATCAATGTATTCATGCTATTTTTGATAGGTACTTAACAATGACCAAATCTTTTGGCAGATGTCAAGGCTTACAGCAAACTTAAGACCAAGCCTCCAGTAGTTTAAAGAGTTTTAAAGGAAAAATGCACAATGGTGAAGTGATATAAAGTGATGAAGGCACAATGAATGAAGTCTGTGGATGATGCAAAGAGAGAAGGAATGATTCATTCTCCTTAGACAGATTCAGAAAAAATTCCTAGAACTGAAGCTTGAGAAGCAGTGGGGAGGCAAACAGAGAGATAATATTCCAGGCCGAGGAAAGTAGGTTTGATCAAAGACTTGGAGGCATGCAATGAGGTGTGTTTCTTGACCTGCAATTAATGACAAGGTCATCCCTTGTCAGTGCAATGAGAAATGAAATCACAGATGTTGTCCAAGCCAGACAGTGAATATGATCCTAAAGTTACAGACTGTTTTTAACCCTATGCTATAGTCCATGGAAAATCGTTAAAGAATTTTAAACATGAGAATGCAATGACTTTGTGTTCATTTTATATTTTTTAAAAAACCATTTTGATAAATGGGAATATGGCAGTACTCAAAATTGTAATTCTTTTTTAAAAAATATTCTTTCATCACTCAAAATTAAAAATCTACTATGCATCAGCTTTTGAATATATGCTGGATGAAGGGAGATGAACAATGAATAAATATTCACAGTAGGGCATGCTATGACTTTCAAAGGCAATGATGAAAATAAATTACATTTTCAAAAAAAGGGTCAGTGAATAACTATTCACCCCTAAGTACTCTTTTTAAATATAGCCTCCTGTCCCCACTGAGAAGTCCTCCCCTGGGGTTACTACCACTGAGTATAATTAGGCCACCTGTATATGTGCTTGAGGATTTTATGTTGAGCAAATCTTCTTTCCATTGGGTAGGATTGGGATCACATGGTGGTCAATTTCTACATCAAATTTGTATAACTCACTAATGGGAACTCAGTTTGGAACATGTATGTAAATATTTGGTGTAACCATATCCTCTTACTTGTAATCCCCTTATCCTGTGGAGGCATGGGGCACGTTGGCCATATTTTCCTCACATTTCTCATGAGTTGTGAACACTTGATGTATGAGATAAAAGAGTCCTTATCATCTTACATAGTGGTTCTTAGATAGGCATACACATCAGAATTGGGGGAAAACCTTTTAAAAACTGTGCATGTATAGGTGCCAGCTAAGAGATGAACGTCTCTAAACTCAGATTAGGGGTAGGACCCTGAAGAATTTGTAGTGTTAAAAGCTCCCCCAGCAGATTCTTACACATTCACATTCATCTACTTGAAAAACCACTCATTCTAATCAGATATCCCAAAGCATAGATTTTAAAAACTAAGGCTAGAAGCCCTATCCCTGGAGGCCTAGCCCTGGGTACTTCCCATGAAATACGCCTCTTCTTATGTCCCTCCAGCCAGACCTGGACCTGAAGTCAAGGTCTGTGTTTGCATGGCTTTAATCCTCAGTCTCAGTGTACCAGTCAGCTCCTGCTGCTGTAAGAAAATACTGTAGTCTGCGTGGTTTAAACCGTAGACATTTCTTTTCGCACAGTTCTGAGGCTGGAAGTCTGAGATCAGGGGGATCGGGTTCTTTAGCTCTCTTCCTTGGCTGACAGATGGTTCCCTTCTTACCACGTCCTCGCCTCACCAAGAAGGAAAAGGAGAGAGAGAAAAAGAAAGAAAAGGAGAAAGAGGAAGAGAGAACGCTCTCTGGTTCCTTCCTTATTTACTTATTATTTATTTGTTTTGCTTCTCTAGGCTTGCTTTCCTCTGCGTATGCTTCCTCTAGTCCCAGCGATCAGAGACTGCCATGTAGTTGGTGTACAGGTTTCTCATTGTGGTGGCTTCTGTCGTTGCAGAGCGTGGGCTTAGGTGCAGAGGCTTCAGGAGTCGTGGCCCGCTGGCCTTGTTGCCCCTCAGCAGTGGAGTCTCCTGGGCCAGGGATCAAAGCCGTGTGCCCTGCATTGGCAGGCAGATTCTACACCACTGGGCCATTAGGGAAGTCCTGGTTTCTTCTGATAAGGGCACCAATACCATCATGAGGAGCCTACCGTCAAGACCTCATCTAAACCTATTTACCTCCCAAAGGCCCCACCTTCTGCTGTCATTACACTGGGAATCAGGGCTTCATCATATGATTTTTGCAAAAATGCAAACATTCATTCCACTACACTAAGAGAGTGGTGCTCAACCCTGGCTTCACATTAGAGTCATGTGGGAACCTTTAAGAAAATATTGTCGCTTTGATTCTAGCCCATGAGATTCAAATTTAATATGTTTGCTAGGCCTACCTCCTCACCCTGCTGGTGACACAACTTTACTTACAACCTTGGTTTTCTCATCTAAACAATGGGAATGGTATTCCTAGCATGGTTCAAGGTGACATGAGATGACAGCTATCAGAAAGCTTGGTTATCCCTCAAGTACTATAAAAGTACAATTTTCTGTCTTAATTAGCTGTCTTTCTTTGTTAAGGAGCTTGACATGAAATCAGTATTTTAAATTTCGTATGGCAGAGCTTTTATGGCCCAGGTTTCCTGCTAGCTGCTACTCTGATGATATCAGGAAAGAATCTCCCAAGAGAACATGGAACTGGGGTCACAAGTTCTAATACCCACCGGGCCAGGACAGAGCTTGTAAATGAAGAAGGAATGAGCTGACAGTGAGGAAAATCATTCAGTGCTTGGAGCCACTTTTGACAGAGACCTAGCAGAGAGAAATGTCTCCCTGCTCTTCGAAAAGTAATAGTGCAGACATGGTGACAAATGGCAGCTGGCATTAGCTGCTCAGGGCTGCAGAAGCTAGAGAGTGAACACCATCTGAAGGGGGCAGCTGTTTGTACTCAGCCCAGCACTGCCAGATGTCCCATCCCTTCCCCCCCAGAGAATCCCAGATGTATGTTCTCAGGTAAAAGCTCTCAATATTTAAATGNAGAGACCTAGCAGAGAGAAATGTCTCCCTGCTCTTCGAAAAGTAATAGTGCAGACATGGTGACAAATGGCAGCTGGCATTAGCTGCTCAGGGCTGCAGAAGCTAGAGAGTGAACACCATCTGAAGGGGGCAGCTGTTTGTACTCAGCCCAGCACTGCCAGATGTCCCATCCCTTCCCCCCCAGAGAATCCCAAATGTATGTTCTCAGGTAAAAGCTCTCAATATTTAAATGTTAATAACTAATTAAAATCACGACACACACACACACACACACATTGAGTAAGCATTTAACAGGCAAACGTTGCCTGTTGTAAACAAACATTTGTGTCTGAATTTTGCCTATGTGCCCCAGGTGGCCTGCCCACCACTGTTTGATGACCATCCCTCTGAGTTATTCCCTCTGGAATCCATCTCTTCCATCTACTGAATCACTGTTTATTGTTTTTGTGTTTTTTATTTGCATATATTGTTTACCAACTAAATGCATCTCTGTGCGGGCATCCAGTTGGCAATCTCTGGCATGGATCCTTGTTTCCTTTTGCTCAATTTTCTGGCATTCATTGGTATGGATTATATTCATTCATGTAATCAATATTTACTGAGTTAGATGGTACTGTGATAGATAATAATGATACAGCATTCAGTAAGACAGAGTCCCTGCCTAACGGAGCTTCCAGTCTAGTCTAGGATGTTTGCCCAGGGCAGTGACTGAGGTCTGAAAGGACAGGAGTATGAGACAAAGAGACCTAACCTAGCCTCCTCTAGCATGCCTGTTGCTTCTAGTTCTTTTTATGAATAAAAGAAAATATCTTCCCTTTTTTTTTTTAACCTGCCTTTTCTTTCCCTTATTTTTTTAAACATTTAGCCAAGGCATTAAGCCCACTGTGTAAAGAATACCTATACTTTGATTCTTTTGAGGCTTAAGAGATATGATGCCCAGAAGGTCAGGGTATAAATCTAGAAGTCTTACCACCCAGTGTCATGCCAATAACTAATACTATCAATGTTGTATTTAAAATGTGAGCTGTGTGATAGCTGTATTCAGCCAGGGGGAAAAGACCCAGATGCATTTGGTTCAGATGGGCAACCTGGGCTTTGGGCACTGAGTGATGCCAATTGACTCACCCAAGGGACCATCTCTTGTAGCAGGTTTCTCTCCAGGGAAGTGTATCCCCAACCCTGAGATGGTTATCTGTGAATAGAAGGAAAAACAAGTTGTGAAAGTAGGCCATGCGCATCACCGATAAACATGAAAATTTCATTGGCGAGCGCCCTCCTTTCCCTGCCAAAGTGACCTTGGTTGGTGCAAAGATGACAGAGTGCTTCCCTGCCCAGGTCTGACAGCATTGCTATCACAGCACGTTTGACAAATCGTTCACATTAAATCGGGGGGCACTTTCGGCAGCGCCGACGTCCCCTCTCCATCACTCCTGATTACCACACAAACGTCAACCGTGGCACCAAGCACATTTGTCAGAGGGAGTAAAAAGCAGTTGTTAGTAAGAGTGCTACCTGTCATACTAATGGACTAGAGCTTGTTGCTTTGTGTCTCACCGGAGCTGCAGATTTGCAAAAAAACAAAACATAATTTTTTGGAGGGTTGGCCTGTTTCTTGAAAATGCTTTGTGCTTAGGCAGAAAGAGATATTGAAAGCTTGTCAGATGGGACACCTGAATGTCTTCTCTTGGAAGGAGAAATAGATTCTAATTTTTTTTAGTGACTTTGCTGTTCCATGAACACTGTCATTTCTTTGTGGTCAAATAGTAGCAAGTGTTTCAGTTGAGAAAATCCACATCCTATCTGCTGATTAAATTAGTAGACAACAACAAAATGAATTAAATACTTTTTTTGTTATTTAGGAGTAAACATTCTAACCTTGCCTTTAAATTATGGGAAATCATTTGAAGGAGATGAAGGATGAATCTGCTTCTATCATCTTGTCCTTTAATGTGTAGATGTCGTGTTTTGCATAAAGCATCAAATATTACTCATGGTCCAGCCATAACAACCCTTCAAGGTAGGCTAGTCATGCCCTATTACTCCCATTTTGGAGATGGCAGAACTGAGAATCAGAAAGGTAAAATTGCCCAGGGTTACACAAGTTGAGTATCATTTCTTTGACTCTAGTCCACAGTATCATTACTATTTGGATATCCAATAGAGAATATGCATTTGTTGAAATGATTCTCTGTTGATCTATATTTTTGTTGTTAAGTTGCTCAGTAGTGCCTGACTCTTTGTGACCCCATGGACTGCAGCACACCAGGCCTCCCTGTCCTTCACTATTTCCTGGAGCTTGCTTAAACTCATATCCATGGAGATGATGATTCCATCCGACCATCTCATCCTCTGTCATCCCCCTCTCCTCCTGCCTTCAGTATTTCTCATCATCAAGGTCTTTTCCAATGAGTCAGTTCTTTGCATCACATGGACAGAGTATTGAAGCTTTAGCTTTAGCATCAGTCCTTTCAATGAATATTCAGGGTTGATTTCCTTTTGGATTGACTGGTTGCATCTCCTTGCAGTCCAAGGGACCCTCAAGAGTCTTCAACACCACAGCTTGAAGGCATCGATTCTTCAGCACTCAGCCTTCTTTATGGTCCAACTCTCACAACTATATATGACTACTGGAACAACCATAGCTTTGACTAGACGGACTTTTGTTGGCAAAGTAATGTCTCTGCTTTTTAATACACTGTCTAGGTTGTCATAGCTTTTCTTCTAAGGAGCAAGCGTCTTTTAATTTCAGGGCTGCAGTCACCATCTGCAGTGATTTTGGATCGCCAAAACATGAAGTCTCTCACTGTTTCCATTGTTTCCCCATATGAATGCCATGAAGTGATGGGACCAGATGCCATGATTTTAGCTTTTTGAATGTTAAGTTTTATGCCAGCTTTTTCACTCTCCTCTTTCCCCTTCATCAAGAGGCTCTTTAGTTCCTCTTCACGTTCTGCCATAAGGGTGATGTCATCTGAATATCTGAGGTTATTGATATTTCTCCTGGCAATCTTGATTCCAGCTTGTGCTTCATCCAGCCCAGCATTTTGCATGATGTACTCTATATGTAAGTTAAATAAGCAGGGTGACAATATAAAGCATTTACACACTCCTTTCCCTTTATGAACCAGTCTGTTGTTCCATGTTAGGTTCTAACTGTTGCTTCTTGAGCTATATACAGGTTTTGCAGGAGGCAGGTAAGGAGGTCTGATATTCCCATCTCTTTAAGAATATTGTATGATTCTATATTATAACTCTATTTCCAAGTCATTCTTCTCTTTCCCTAAGTCCTCTTTTACTTGTCAGCTTGTATTTGATTTCTGTTTTCTTTCTTGTCTGAAAAATCAAAATATTTATTTAAAATTTCTTTTTCTTTGAAAACTGGGGAAAGAAAAGTAAAAGAAAACAGAGTAGTTTAGAAACTTGTGTTTGACTGTATTTTATAACAGAATCAGTTACTCTAGATTCTGATTTGAGAGAATGAACTTGTTATACTAAAAACAAACATGATTGTCACGTTAGAATCCAAGAACTGTTGCTTTTCTGTCTGTTATAGGCCAATGAGTGGCCCCTTTTGGCTTTTGTGAATTCTGTCTTCTAAGTGATGCAACAAGGCTGGAGTGATGAAACAGATGGGCAAAGTTGAATAAAATATCATTGGTTAAGTGTTTGATTTTCTTCTCGTTTTGTTCTAGAAGTCTTAAATTAATGTTTCTAGATGTTTGTGCTAGTTCTTCTCCATTGGATAGCTTAGTTACTATCAGTGTTCTTTTCATAGGAAAATATGTGATCTTTAATTAGCTTTTCATTACAACCTTCTCAGATCTCTGAACCAGGAAATCTCAAAGTATTAAACCCACTCTGATTCATAAGAAGACAGTCCCTCATAAATCTATTCAATCATCAGGTACTATTCCACATTTATGATGTGCCCATACCTGGACTAAGCCCTGAGAATACCAAGACGAATGTGAGCCTCCCACTGCTTTCATGTGAATTATTTTATGAGAAGAAATGTTCATCTGCTAACCTTCTTCCTAGTTCCCCAAGGCTTTGCATTCCTGGATCCCAAGCATTCTCTCATTCTCACTGACTACTGCTAATCTTGTAATGCTTCCTTTTTAGATCATAATGACCTTTAGCACATCAATATCAATATCTCTAATTTTTCTTTCTTTGGTAGTTGGTTTCCTTTCACACTGCAGTATACTAAGTAGATCGAAGAGGAGCATCCTTGGTTGACATAGGGGTCTAGGGTTTCCTTGGTCTAGAAGCCTGGATTAAGTCCTGCTGGGAGAAGATAAGAAAGCCCAGGTCTTGGATTGCATCCAGGGTTGCATCCAGGTAGTGCCATGAAAGAAGCTACCTTCAGCAGAGAGCTCCTCCCCCTCTTTTAACTGTGCCTGCTTGAGCAGTATTGTTGCTTGGGTTGACCATGCCACAAGGAAGGGAGAATCTTGTCAAGAAGGTCTAGAGGAGGAAAGCCTAGTTTAAGGATATTTAACATACAGATTGAATGATAACAATTTCTATTTTGTATCACGTTCCAGATGCTCTGAAGCAATTCAATACACATTTACTTCAGCTGATCAATATTTCCATGCCATGAATTTGTCCCTGTGTTTGTTTTATTTTACAAATAAAATATAGTGTCATATCCAAGGTCAGAATTATCAAACTATCACTGAGGCCAAAACTGGAGCACAAATTCTCCAAGTCCAGCCCTGTGGACTTCTTTGGAATACCGCCCAAACAGCTCAGAGCAGCTCAGAGCCTTCCTCAATAGAGGCATATGTTTTCATCATCTACTGCTCTCTGCTTCTGCTACCTCCATCATCAAGCTTATAATGCACAGTTCTACCTGTATCCGAGTTTCATCAAGACACACATTTCCATGCAAATGGGCACCCATCCCCCCAAAAGATAGGTAGAAGGTAGCATTTGTTTAATTTTACTAAGATACCTCACCTTATCTCCTTTATATCAAGATATACTACATGATTTTTTTTAAAGGCTAGGGAATCTGGCCCTGTGTTCATTTCCATGGCTACACACTCAGTCATCCAACACTGGCTTAGCAGCATATGATATATTCAATACATTTTAAACACTGCTGCATTTAAAAATAGCTTTAAAAGGTTGTAAATGTCAATTTGAGATTTGAAATATGTCAGATAGCTGTCATTTTTACACCCTTCATTAATTTCAATTGGACTCAGTGAATTGTATTTGACAAACTGTTATCATACATTGACTATAAGCATGCTACATTTGTGTAGCACAGCCCTGACGTACGGAATGTTTTGAGGGGAACTTGGATACGTGATTTCTCTTTGACCTCCTCCATGACATAAGACCATCAAATGACAAGTGTGGCAGCATTCAACTCTCAGGTTTTCCAACTGGTGGCATTTGGAAAAACTTCAAGAGACTTGTTCAGAGAAGGAAATGTCCACTGGAGGGTTTCCAGTTACAAAAATAGACACATTTGGTCTACGTGCAAAATGGCAAAATTTGGACTACAGCTCAGGCAAATAGGTCATAAATAAAAATCCCGTTGGGTAGGTCTGAGCAGGAGGAGACATGCATGGAAGAGTCAGACCTGGTTATAAAAATAATTTCATTATTAAATTTAATAGCAACTATCAGCGATTCAGTACTACATGAAGGGCATGATACAAAGAGCGTAGTGCTTAAAACCCCAGGCTCTCGTGTGTCAGACTGTGCAAGTTCAAAGGCTGGCTTCACAACTTACTCTGTGACTTTGGGCAAGTCACTTGACATCTAGCCGCCTTTGCTAATTTGTAAAACCAAGATAATAATATTACTTACCTCATAGAGTTACATTGAGGATAATCTGAGTTCAGTGGAGGTTAGTTGTTGTTATTATATAGCAGGACCCTGTGAGGTGCTTGGCACATATTCATTTAATTCGGATATTACGAGCAGCATCACGAATTTACAAATGGAGAAACAGAGACTTCACTGGAGGCTTATTTTGTTCAGAGTTATCCACCTCAAAGGGGTCAGAGTCAGGGAGTCAGGGAACTGATAACATATTTTAGGTTAGTTTGTTCATCTCTAAAAGGCAGTAATTGAACTTGAAGGTCCCATCTACATCAACCATTATTGGAAGCAGTTGACACCCAGAGCTACCTCACTGAGAAAAATGAGTTCCATAAATCCTAGCGTCTGGATACAGAAAGCCAAGTTTATGCCCCTCCAGGACCAGGCAGTCAGTTTTAAGAACACAGGGCATCCTCTTTTCTCTCTCGAGAAAGAGACCTAGCAGAGAGCTCCCTTTTCTCTCTTAAGAGAAGCTGGGCTTTTTTGTATGTAGCGGTGTGAGTGTCATTTTGTTTTAACACAGCATTAAAGAAAATGTCAAAAAGTAAATAACTGGCTAAATATATTTTCAAAATGCTGCTGTTGAATAAATTTTACCTAAAAGTTACTGATTTTCAACTGTGTATCATTCTGAATAAAGAAAATTATTCACTTCTCTTCACTTTTTTCTTTTTCTTGGCTTTAGTGCAGGAAAAAAGTCACTTGAAACCCTACTAATATAAATTAGTTTCTTAAAATTTGAGAAATCTTTTGAGATCATTGAGTCCAGAGTTCTCAGATTCCCGGTTCATCTGAACATTCTTTCTTTTTATCTGGACAAATTCTTTCTTTTGTCTGGATCACAGTTGGCTGGTAGGTCATACTTCCTTTAAGATCTAGCTAATATACTTAAAAGTATGCCAGCTTTCAATAACCACAAAATAATATCAGACTTTTATGAGGAAGTTCTTAGTTTTTGGATATCAGTAACTAATTCAAAAATGTATAAAACTGCTGTGGGATAAGAAATAGCTGTCTGCAGGCAATTTTTGCCTCTGAGTGAGCCATTGTTTTATTTTAGATTAAATCCAATCCAGACATTTTGCATATGTGGAAACTTTCCCCCACAGAGAAAGTCATGGTCACCTTTCAGATCTTTAAGATCTTGCATTGCTGCTAAGTTGCTTCAGTCATGTCTGACTCTGTGCGACCCCATAGGTGGCAGCCCACTAGGCTCCCCCATCCCTGGGATTCTCCAAGCAAGAACACTGGAGTGCGTTGCCATTTCCTTCTCCAATGCATGAAAAGTGCATGTGAAGTGAAAAGTGAAAGTGAAGTCCCTCAGTCGTGTCCAACTCTTAGCGACCCCATGGACTGCAGCCTACCAGGCCTTCCATCCATGGGATTTTCCAGGCAAAAGTACTGGAGTGGGGTGCCATCTTGCATTGAGATGATAGTGATATAGGACAGGAACTCAGGCGCTCGCAGTTCTATGCTTTGGTTAGTTTCGATATATCATCCCACCTCTTTTACTTGTTGTCAGGCAAGAGTAAAGTAGCATGGTCTGTTAACTCATACAAGAGAGAAAACATTAGTTTGCCTACATATTTGGAAAGTGGAAACACTTTAAGATTGGATTCATAGGATTCACTTGTAGCTTGGATTCATAGGATTGGATTTGAGGATTCTAGAAAAAAAAGAAGATTTTATAGTCTATGGTTATGGTTTCCTGATTGTATGAGGAAGAGAGAAGCACATCCAAACCAAAGAGGGCCTGCGGTCCACCCTAAGAGATTTGATCTGCCACAGAGACCACGGAGGAGCAGGGAGGCTGTGGGGCTGACCCAAGGCACTGCCAGTTTCAGGTAAACCATATCCCATCGTGGTCAGTTTCTTAAAGCTTATCTGTCCTTCAGCCCCCTTTCTCCTTTCATTTTCCCACGGAATAAGCTTAGCTCTCATACCGTATGTGAGCGAGTGATCTCATTTATCTCTGTGCTTTCTCTTTACTGATGGCTCCACCGACTGGAAGCAAGTGCTGTCTTTATTTCACTGTGGGAGTTCAGCATCCTTCATATTAGTTATTTTATGTAAACGAGGACTCTAAGAGGGAAATTATAATTTATGAGAACTGCATAGAGCTGCCGACCAATAATCATAAACATTCTAAACAACTTCATCTTGGTTCAGAACAAAACATACGTTTTGTCACCTAATAAGGATTTTCATTATAACGTTTCTATTCAAGACTGCCCTATTACTATGAATAAATATGGGTGGGTGATTTTTTTGTCCTGTATGTTTTTAAGTATCTGCTCATTGCTATGATTCTTCCTTAAGGCTGAGAGGACAGTAAATATTATCAAGTGAGTTGACCTTTATCGAGTCTCACTGTTCAGGAAATTAACTGCCAGTGCCTTTTGAAGTTGAGGTGTTAGAGTGGATTAGTTGTTTTTTGCTTTGTTTTGAACAAAGTAATGAGCAAGTTGTAGATCCCTGATCCTGAAATTGAAACCCCTTGACTCATTTGGTCTCTTCTGTCAGTCATCATTTATTATCATTTTTGCTTCTGCAGAATCAAACAGAAAGTGATAGTTGTTTGATTGTGTTGTAATTTCAGAATATAATAGTTTTTCCAGTTGGTTTTCTATGGATTCCAACACTTGTGGGAAAAGGGATTCAGACTCGTGACATGGAAGATTTTTTTTTCTTTTAATCTTTAGTGTCATCAATGAATAAACATTCAGACTACCTTAATTATAATTCAGGGAGATAACAAATAGTCAGGTTTTTCCCAGAGTTGCACATCACCACAGAACAAAAGGAAAGGCAAGCAAAACTCCCCAGTTAGACTAAACCTTTATCCCCTTAATATTTTTTTATGTTGGTGGAGGGAATAGAGAACAAAACCAGTTCTTTTTTTCCTCCGTTACTCCTTTACTACTTATTATTTTTAAATCTAGCTTCTTTATCCCTGGGTAGTGTTTGAACAAAAGGCCATTAGGTAGAATCTTTGCTTCCAAATTTAAATGCTCATCTAGAGATAACCAGTGTAATCAGCTGAGTTTGCAAAGAATACACAATCATAAAATCATTTAATTAAATTCCATTAATGCTGTTTGTTTTGGTGCCCATTTGGGTATTAATAACACCGTTGCTGTTTTCAGTGCCAAAGGTTTACCACTTAATTATTATCTTCTTATTGGAGATGTTAGAATTAATTTGTAGGGTTCTATAATCACACACGGGGTGTTGCTTCACCAGATATAATACACTTTCTAGAACTACAAGTCCCACAATCTGTGCTTGATCTAAAGATGAAGCCATGGAAATCAAATGAAAACATTTGTTAACTTGTAAAAATGAAACTCAGAAAGGAAGAACAGTTATTCAGACTGTGAGTAAATTTGATGGGGTGTGAATGGATCACTTTATTGTGCTCTGTTTATAGCATCCTTGCCATTTTCTGAAATGGCAGCCCAGTGCTTTTCATTGTCTTAATTAGATTAAGAGTGGATTAGAGGAGCCAAATCTATTATTAAAATGGCAATTCTGCTGTGTGTTCCTGAAAACCCCCTTTTGGTTTTTAATTTCTTAAATTCTGCTGATGCAAAATAGCAAATGCCTTACTTGTAATTATGAGCATGTATGCATTCATTTAAAAGGCAGGTAGGGTTTTAGGAAAGTCAGATCTTTGGTTTTTGGAAAATATTTCTGAAGCTATAAGGAAAGGAAGGAAGAGAGGGAGAGTGGGGAAGGAGGGCTGTGTTTCATTTAGCTATGATGGAAACATGGGGAAATAGTGTAATTATTTTCTTCCACTTTTGGCTAACTCAAACGTATAAAGGACAGTGCATGACTATGCGTGCTGATACCTGTAGTTTCTCAGGCCCGCTAGTGTTTTCCAGTTTACTCCCCACCTGGAATACTTGAGATGCAGGTTCCTCATCCTTCTAACTTGGGACGTTTGTTCTGTGAAAAACCTTCCAGAATGATTATCTGGTTTCAAATTTTGCATATCTATCTCTTCTCCTTGTGCCTATACACATGCAACTTTCAGTTTATAAGTTTCCTATATAATCTGTTATAAACAGTATGCAGGTACCGTTTTGAACTTCATTTGGAGCTGCTGCATTGGAAACTGTAGTGTTTTGTTTGTCCAATAGGTACCCTAGTTTTCATTTGCTGTGGGGTTCCACCCTATAAACTGTCACTGTGAAATGCTAATTTATTTTTTCCATATTTTCTCTCTATTTAAAAATTACTGTATAGTTACGTGATTAAATTTCATAGTATCTCTCTCACCACATACATACAAATGAATGCATGTAGAAATTAGTGAAATTTGAATATGGTCGGTGGTTTACTTTAATGATATCATAATGGTGTCAGTTTTCTGATTTCAGTAATGTACTATGGTGATGTAGGATTTCATTGGAAAAAGCTAAATGAAGGCTACATGGGAAACTTCAGTGTTATTTTTGCAACTTCAGTGGGTGTTTATTTTAAAATAAAGTTTTTTTAATATATAGTTTTAGTCCATTGACTACTAAACTGCTACCAGCAAGTATTGATTCCTACTTGATCTATATTAAATTAGTTTTATTTTCATAACACTGAGATA
The DNA here is from genome assembly GCA_006410875.1 of Neotragus pygmaeus. Lineage (NCBI taxonomy): Eukaryota > Metazoa > Chordata > Mammalia > Artiodactyla > Bovidae > Neotragus > Neotragus pygmaeus. The sequence continues at coordinate 969,087 of SJYV01032113.1, read as the reverse complement.
TCACCAGTCTTCTGAACACTCATAATTCTCTTCTACTTCTTGGTACATTGCATCTCTTAGCACAGGATCCATATCTGAAAGGTCTTTTTAGCCCCCAAAACTAACACTGGCCCCAGAGCTTTGAGTATCCTCTTCTTGGGACATTTAATTGTTGGGTATTCCTATACAAATGTAAGATATAAAATGAAGATAAGTCACGGAAAGATGGCTAAATACATTGAAGAACGGCTGCATTCACACAATGTTAGCCACACAGGAAACACTCTCTATATTCTGAATGAATGAATCAGTTGATTAATTCTGTTCACATGTGAATTTTGTACCTTAGCAAGATAGGACTCCTTTCCTGCCGAGCCATCTGTTCTTTTGAATGCTTGGTGACGGACTCAGATTCTGAGATCGCTCATTAATTGTCATTGCCTCAGTGAGGTGCAATATTTGGGATTGGAGGTCTTGAAGTAATACCTAATTGAGGAGGACTGTGACAAAATTTATCACTAATTACTTGTCTCTCAAATGGGAATCAGTGCCATCCACAACATATGATAGTGATAATGGTTATCATTTATCAAGTGATTAGTATTCTAAGCACTTTACACGTATTCTCTCCCTTCAATTTTATTCCATTACCAGCTTAGAGTTCAGTAAAATAACTTGTCCAGGGTCACCCATAATTGGCTTGTGAGTGTATGAGCTGGGACTTGAACCCAGAAAACCTGCCTTCAGGGGACCTTCTGTGGTCTTCCTTTCACACATATGCCCTTATGCTCTTAAATGGTGAGTGGTTACATGTTAGAGTCATTGAGGACCTCTTCTGGACCAACTCTCAGATACTCTTATTTAATTTATCTGGGGAGGGGGACATTTTGTTAAAGTTCCACGGTTCCTCCTAGCAAGCAGCTGTGTTGAGCATCACTTACTTAGTTGCACAGCAGGACTTAATGTCTGTAAAGAGTGAAAGCTGTGTATTATTCTACCCACAAGTTCATTTTGTCTGGGCACTACCATTGCAATGCAGGATAGTGATCCCAGCCACCTCTCTTTGGAGAGAGAGAGCTGGGAGCCTACCTTTTTGTGTGATACGTTTCCCACCTTTGGTTACCAATCTGCTTTTCATATTCTCAGCCACAGTCTTTATAATTCCACTACCCACCATCTGCCACTGATGTTCATTTTAATAGCATTTACCTATGTAAAGGTTTCTGTTTGCCCCCAAAAAAAGAAAGGAAAAGAGACGTTACACCAAATTCCTAAAATACACCAGTTTAGGAGAGCTGGGCAGATCAGGTAAATGAATTAAGAAGATAAGTCTCTGAATAGTGAGTTTGCCATTTTAAAAAAATAGAAGTGGTTATAACTGGGACAAACTGGGGAATATATGTCCCATTTCTAGGTGTCCTTAAACTCTAATCTCACAAGTTAGCCACATGGAAATCCTGCCCAGTGTTTTGGATCTTCCAGTTTTTCAAGAGTCTCTGAAAGCCTAATTTTTTGTTTTATTTTCCATTGCAAAATTACCATGGCAGCTAGTTCCATTTGGGTTTTTCTTAATTACGGTTGCTTTATTTTTGTCTTTTCTTTTTTATGAGGTATAGTTGATTTACAATATTATATAGTTGCATTAGCTGCTTTCAGCACTGCACAGGTCAATTTCATGCCACCAATAAAAACACAGAAGAGCTTGTGTGTAACTCAAAGCAAGCAGCTACCTTATTCTGCTATGTGTGATGCATGCTACGTTGCTTCAATCATGTCCAACTCTTTTGCAGCCCCATGGACCATAGCCCTGCAGGCTCCTCTGTCCGTGGGATTTTCCAGGCAAGAATACTGGAGTGGGTTACACTTTTCCAGGGGATCTTCCCAATCCAGGGATCAAGCCCATTATCTCTTATTATTGGATTGGCAGGCGGATTCTTTACCACTAGCCCCACCTGGGAAGCCCCTTATTCCGCTACATTTATGCATTTGGAAATCCTCACTAACTACCAAAGGTGCCAAGTTCCAATCTTCACCAGAAATTGGCAATCTTCTTGAATGTAGACAAGGCATAGAATTTTGTGAACCCTGTTTTTTTAATCTGTGAAATTGAACCCAGGGAAGGGCATGACAGAGTTATAGTGGGCATTAAAGGCCTGGACTGTGGAGAAAGGCTAGTACAGATGAGACCCTCTTGCTCCTACTCACCAGCTCCTTGACTTTCAATGAGTTATTTAGCCTTCAAAGCTAAATGCATTTCCTCATCTGTAAAATGGAGGGATAAGATACTGACTCTCATGGTTGTCCTGAGGATTAAATTAAATTGTGTATTTAAAGTGTGAAGCAGAGTGGATGGACCTGGAGACTGTCATACAGATGAAGTGAGTGAGAAAGAGAAAAGCAAAGATTGCATATTAATGCATAGATGTGAAATCTTGAAAAATGGTATAGATGTTCTTATTTGCAAAGGAGAAACAGGCAGACAGACACAGAAATCAGACATAAGGATACTAAGGGGGAAAAGGGGGGAGGGCGAGACGAATTGGGAGACTGGGATTGACCCACATACAATGCTGATACTATGTATGCAATAAACAACTAGTGAGAACCTGCTGCACAGCACAAAGAACCCTACTCAGTGCTCCATGGTGACCCAAATGGGAAGGAAATCCAAACATGAGGGGCTATATGTGTACATACAGCTGACTGATTTTGTTGTACAGTAAAAAGTAACACAATATTGTAAAGCAACTATACTCCAATAAAAAAATTAAAAAAATAAAAGTTGAGCATTAAATCGTTGGTTCTAGTAATAATGAAGGATGTCTTTTTTGAGTATCATGTTTTTAATAGTGAAATCAGGCAATCTATCACCCTGGACTTTGTCCCATTACTCCTGTTGGCCTCAAACATTGCATAAATTTGCTTGTTCCTCCTTTGCTACCCCTTCCAGTGACATTACAAAGCCTTTTCCTAATTATTGGTATTTTTAAAAAATTAGCAGGATTGATGGCTTCACGGTGATGGATAGAAATGCAAGTTTCTGCCCACTGTCATATAGACCATACTGATCTAGAGGTTATGCCTGTAGAACCAGGGGAAATCTCTTTGGGAAGAATAGAAATGAACCATGATTAATAATGAATATATGTATGTGTTTTAAGAGTAGGGTTGTATTAAATGTGAAGAGTCAATAAATGCCTGTTAACCTTCTCAGAGGTCAACAGTCAGTTGGGTAACTGGTTACGCAGGACTATATGAGCAGCTGGGGCCTAATTCAGACCTGCTCTGAAATCTCATGGTGGTTCATGCCAATAAGAAAGTATCTCTATAATAATGATAATCAGTTTAAGCCAAGAGGACAGGGCATAGCTGTGGGGAGCACTTGAGAGAGAAAACAGAACAATTCATGTTCCTGAGAAGCAAGTCTCAAGTTCTCCCTTTTTGGTATACATCTGGTAGCTTTCATTTACCAAAAAACATTTTTAACATAAGTTCATGACTCTTGGGCCAAAGGCGCTTTCCAGTTCTTTTTAAACTTATTGTGAAATGATTGGGATTGTGCATCCTCCTTCTTAATAATACTATTGCAGTTTTAAATCTCTAATTCAAACCATGTTGGACACAAACTCTGTGTTTTGGCTTGTATTATATTTTTTCTCAAAAATTGAGCTTAAATTGTACAATAGAAAATCTGTGTTGGGACTTCCCTGGAGGGGCAGTGATAAAGATTCTGCACTTCTATTGGGATATGGGTTCAGTCCCTCGTCAGGGGACTTAAGATCCCATATGCCACTCGGTGCACCAAAAATTAACAAAAATTATAAAATACCCACACACACAAAGAGCTGAACAGGAACATTGTCAAAGTGTGGTCATAACCTACCTGCATCAAAGTCATCTGGGACAGTGGCAGGATGTGTTATTTAAAGGGAAGATTCCAAAGTCTCACTCCAAGCTTATGAATTCAGGCTTTCTTGGAGTAGAACTTTCATTCTGCATATTCAAGCTCCTCAAACAAGCCCTATGTACAGGAAATTGGAGAATCGAATTCCTTTTCATTTCTCTAAGGAAATTCCTACTATATTATGAAAATTTCAAAGACAAAAAGGTTAATATGTGTGTATATTCATGAAAGATTCCTGCTGACAGCTGCGTGTGTTTACACTATTTTATGTACTAGCTCTTAATAAAATTACATAAGTGTGTCAATTTTTAACATACTTAAGATTTATCTTTATTAATTCAAGCAAAATGAGTGAAATTGAAAAATTAATTCTATTTTTTACTTTTGTTCTATTCCGTTTACTTGATTTTATTTTCAAAAAGTAAACTCCAACTTGGCTGAGGAAGACATATGACAAGAAGCAAACCCTTTGGTCACCACAGGCCAGCAAACCTCTGAAATCCAGGCGCTCAAGACTGGAAACTCTGCATAAATGCAGAGAGATACAAAGTCTGCCATGTGTTAAAAACACATATGATCTTAATGAACTAATGTTTAGAAGAATTGGATTAAGTGATAAAACAGTAAGTNTGTGGTGACCAAAGGCCAGCAAACCTCTGAAATCCAGGCGCTCAAGACTGGAAACTCTGCATAAATGCAGAGAGATACAAAGTCTGCCATGTGTTAAAAACACATATGATCTTAATGAACTAATGTTTAGAAGAATTGGATTAAGTGATAAAACAGTAAGTTGACATTCAGAATAAGTTTTCACAATTGGGAAGTTTCATCCAATTATTGGTGAAGATTTAGATTCCTCCCTTCCCTTAGTAAGTTTTTAGAAAGATATCAGAGAAAAAGATTCAGCACTGAAATTAAGCCATACCACACAGTTCAAGTGAGTATTGTTCTTGCTCCAAGTACATTGGGTTTTTTTAAATCCCTTGAACACTGTAGATATGACAATCGCTTAAAATAGTATTTCCAAGGAAGAAAATGACAGATCATCAGCTTAGGAGGAACATGGCTTTAGAGCTATTTTTGCTATATGTGTATTCCAATCCAAATAGCCAAAGAGGAGGCCAGAGGCTGAGAATTCCTTCATTTATTCTTTGGGATTTTGTTTTGTTTTCCCCTTTATGGTATTTCCCTCTTACTGTCCTGTCAAAGCTGCAAATGTTATCACCCATTTCCTCTTCCTTCTACCCGAATCTTAACAAAATATGCAATCATTTGCACTTGTGGCAGGGAAAGCAAAAAAAAAGGGGGGGCAAATTTTTTTGAGAACAAAATTCTGTTAAAATATCTTGTACAATTTTTTTGAAAAATGTCACCATAAGATGCTGCATAAGATGGCAGGAGGCTAAGATTTGCTTTTTTTTTTATCTTTTATTTTTTTTAATTTCTTATTTTTACTTTATTTTACTTTACAATACTGTATTGGTTTTGGCAGACACGTAGCCCAAGAACTAGAGTCGCTGTTTTCTTGTTTCAGGGCCAACTACTTCAAACACAGTTTATCTGATACAGTGTCCTCATTCTGTCCTGAAAAAAGAAGATTGTATTTATTTCACTTTCTAATACAGAGTTCTGCTTATTATTATTTTTGTTGCCCATTTTATGAAATAATTTTCACTGAAAATTACTGAGAATGATTGACAATCCTTTTCCTTGCTTGTGTGGTTTCTCTTTATCATCTCAAAAAAACCTGAGATTTTTTTTTTCAGTTTCAGTTCCAGCACCTCTAGTAAATTGAGCTCATTCCCTTTGAATTCCCACCTTAACCCTGTGTTTGCCATCAAATCTGATATTATTATAATCTGGCAATCTGTAAGCTATGTCACAGCCAAAAGGGGTTTGTGTAGCCAGCAAGGTGATTTTTAAATTGAATTTGAATGCCTTTCATTAAATACACTCCCCAGTACGCACAATTGCCTCAAACCTGGCTGCTTCCCTCACTGGCCTCTGAAGGAATCCTGGCAAGACCACCTCTGGTGCTGATCTTGTTACAGCTTTTCCATTCATTTTTCTGCTTGTGTAACTGCTAAGTTTCCGGAGAGTGCGTGTGTGTGTGTGTGTGTGTGTGTTGGCTGTTAGTATACATCTCTTGTGTGTGTATTGGTTGTGTTGTGTGAGGTGGGTGGGAGGGAGTGGTACATGTGTACTTTAGTTGTATTATTTTACTGTGTGTGTGTGTGTGTGTGTGTGCGCGCATGTGTGTGTATGGTGTGGTATGTGATGTTGGGTGGAGATGCTAGTGGAGCAGCTGGTTATTTTGATTTTCTTTCTTTCTTACTCCTCTTCCATCCTTAATAGCCAAATAATTCTCTCTCCCTTGGGAGATTTTAATAATTTTTTAAAAATTAGGTGGTTTTCATATTTTATGTATAAATATCAATCATATAATTTGGGCTTCCCCACTGGCTCAGTGGTGAAGCATCCACATGTAAGGCAGGAGCCACAAGAGATGCAGGTTCAATGCCTGCATCAGGAAGATCCCCTGGAGGAGGGCATGGCAACTTACTCCAGCGTTCTGGCCTGGAGAATCCCAGGGACAGAAGAGCCTGGCCGGCTCCAGTCCACAGGGTCACAAAGAGTCGGAGATGACTGAAGTGACTTTGCATGCAGGAATCATATAATTTATGTGATAATTCTTATCCTCCCCCAAATACAAAATCCTGATATAAAAAGTCTCTCATTTAGCTAAAAAGAATGCTCTGGGCCTCAGATATTTGACTCTGTCAGTGAAGAGTCAGGATGCAGAAATTTCTCTTTAACAACAGCTGATGGCATTTTTAAACTGAGGACTTCACAACAAGAACATTCACTGGGAATGACAAAATATATTCTATGATACCATTACCAAACACTTAGCAGAAGTGTTTATCTGCAGAAACATAACATTATATAGAGAGCTATAAACAAGGTGCATCTTGCATTAACACCCATCTTATTTCACCAAGGAACTGTTCACCCTCGTAACTGTGCTGATTTTCAGTGTTGCGTTCCTGGTGGCTTCATTTAGCAAATCACTGTCTAGATACCAAATCATTATCTAGTTAGCTAGTTTACCCTGAACAGAGAACTCTCACATTTCCTTTTGGCAGTGGGTACACATTCAGATTTTTAGCATTCACCCTCACCACCTGTCTACTAGTCTCAGCCACTGCCCTTCCTAATTTGCTCTTTGAAAAATGTATCCAGAGTCAGGACTAACATGATTTTCCACAGTGACAACTGCAGTTGCCCATTATTATCGATAAGTTTAATTCCTTATTTTATGTGAGTTTGTGAAACACAAGGAACATTTCCTGATTAAAGTCGCCCCCACTATTCAGGTTTAATTTTTCAGTCCATGCTTGCCTTAACTGTTTTATTATCATATACTACCTCAGCCGCGTGCGCCCTAGTTGCTTCATTCATGTCCAGCTCTTTGTGACTCTCTGGACTGTAGCCCACTAGGCTCCTCTGTCCATGGGATTTTCCTGGCAAGAATGCTGGAATAGATTGCTGTGCTCTCCTCCAGGGTATCTTCTTGACCCAGGGATGGAATCCACATCTCATGTCTCCTGCATTGGCAGATGGATTCTTTACCATTGAATCACCAGGGAAGCCCATACCATCTCACTGAAGCCATGCAAAATTGTACCATTTAACCATGACTTATTTTTAGGGACTATATACTTATAGCAGTGCTTGTGAACTAAGAAGTATTTACTGATATGTGTGATGGTGATCATTTTTATGTGTCTGTGAATCTCAGATAAGGAATAAATAAAAGTAGAGTTAAAAGTGTCAGGAAAGGACTGTCTTCTCAGGTCTATCAGTTGTCTATTGCTGTATAACAAAACTGCCAGAAATGTAATGGTTTAAAACAATTATATTTAATAATCACAGACCTTGTGGGTCAGAAATTTGGGAGTGAATTACTTTATGAGGCTGCACAAGGGTTTGTGGCCCCAAGCACAGCATCTGAAGGCTTTATTGGGATTGAAGGATCTGTTTCCTATGTAGCTTCTTCACAAGGCTAGCATTTGGTATTGGATGCTGAAAGGAGGCTCAAGTTCTCCTCTGCTTTGGTTCCTGCACAAGTTGGTGTCCTCGTGACATGGCAGCTTGCTTCTCCAAGAGCACAAGGTTCAAAAGAGATGAAGAAGCAATCTTTTTTAAGATTCACTATTATATCTGCCCTATTTTATATTCACAAGAAGGGAGTCACTGAGTCTTGAGCACATTCAAGGGAAAAGAATTGGGCTCTGCCTTTGGAAGGAATAAACATGAAAGAATTTGTTCAGTTCAGTTCAGTTGCTCAGCCATATCCGACTTTGTGACCCCATGAATCGCAGCATGCCAGGCCTCTCTGTCCATCACCAACTCCTGGAGTCCACTCAAACTCACATCCATCTAGTCAGTGATGCCATGCAGCCATCTCATCCTCTGTCGTCCCCTTCTCCTCCTGCCCCCAATCCCTTCCGGCATCAGAGTCTTTTTGAATGAGTCAACTCTTCGCATGAGGTGGCCAAAGTATTGGAGATGCAGCTGTAGCATCGTTCCTTCCAAAGAATACCCAGGACTGATCTCCTTTAGCATGGACTGGTTGGATCTTGCAACAAAGTCTCTCAAGAGTCTTCAACACCACAGTTCAAAAGCATCAATTCTTCAGCACTCAGCTTTCTTCACAGTCCAACTCTCATATCCATACATGGGAAAAACCATAGCCTTGACTAGACAGACATTTGTTGATAAAGTAATGTCTCTGCTTTTGAATATGCTATCTAGGTTGGTCATAGCTTTTCTTCCAAGGAGTAAGCGTCTTCTAATTTCATCTGCAGTGATTTTGGAGCCCAAAAATATAAAGTCTGACACTGTTTCCACTGTTTCTCCATCTATTTCCCATGAAGTGATGGGACCAGATGCCATGATCTTAGTTTTCTGAATGTTGACTTTAAGCCAACTTTTTCACTCTCCTCTTTCACTTTCATCAAGAGGCTTTTCAGTTCCTCTTCACTTTCTGCCATAAGGGT
>SJYV01032113.1:874128-958558 GCA_006410875.1 Neotragus pygmaeus | reverse complement strand
TTGTGATCCACACAGTCAAAGGCTTTGGCATAGTCAATAAAGCAGAAATAGATGTTTTTCTGGAACTCTCTTACTTTTTCCATGATCCAGCGGATGTTGGCAATTTGATCTCTGGTTCCTCTGCCTTTTCTAAAACCAGCTTGAACATCTGGAAGTTCACGGTTCACGTAGTGCTGAAGCCTGGCTTGGAGAATTTTGAGCATTGCTTTACTAGCGTGTGAGATGAGTGCAATTGTGTGGTAGTTTGAGCATTCTTTGGCATTGCCTTTCTTTGGGATTGGAATAAAAACTGACCTTTTCCAGTTGTGAATGTATTTTAAAACTACCATATGATGTTCCTGTAATTTTTGCTGTTGTTATTGTACAGTGACTAAGTCATGTCTGACTCTTAGCAACCCCGTGGATGCAGTATGCCAGACTTTCCTGCCTTTCACTACCACCTGGAGCTTGCTCAAACTCATGGCCATTGATTCGGTGAAGCCATCCAACCATTTCATTCTCTGTTACCCGCTTCTCCTGCCCTCAGTCTTGCCCAGCATCAGGGTGTTTTCCAGTGAGTCAGCTCTTCGCATCTGGTGGCCAAAGTATTGGAGCTTCAGCTTCAGGATCAGTCCTTCCAAAGAATATTCAGGGTGGTTTTACTTAGGATTGACCTCTTATAATTTTTAACTTTTTATAGATTTGACAAATTGGAGTAGATCATCAGCATTTATTTATTTTGGTCAGTCTTGAAATGTGATCAGAAGGCCACTGTGGAAGGCCATGTTCTTCCAGATACACAGAATGGTTTCAGTTTGACAGTATTATGTGGGTTTTACTGTGTGTGTTTCTGGCATGACTTCCCAGAGTGCTTGATATATTTAATAAAGTTAAAACCACTTATTGGCATCATATATAAAACAATCCAAGCCTCCCCTACTCATTTGGCTAAGTGGCTGGGTTTTTTTTTTTTTTTTTTTTAATAGAAAACAGTAACTTGACTAGGTCAGTGGTTTATAAACATAGGTTTTACATCTGACTCACCTGAAACCTTTTATGAATAAAGATTTCTGGCCACTAGCCCAGATCTACTAAATCACAAATTCTGGGGAATTGGGCCCTGAGAACTGTTATTGTTTTTAAAGCTCTAGGTGATTCTGACAGAGTCAATTAGAACAGGGTTTGAGAACTACTGCCATACTTAACCAAATTTATTCACTGACTAAAGGCACTTGTAAGGGACAACATCCAAAAAAAAAAAAAAAAGGCTAGGGGAATCGTTGACACTCGTGATAACCTATGTTGCTTTCAAAAAAGCCTCCGTCTTTCCCCATCCCAGCCACCTGCCTGAATGTGACTATTTAGTTCTGTAGCCACGTCCCTCCAAGGCAGTAACATAAGGGGCCATTCCAGCGGTCAGGGCACTGGCCCAGAAGTGTGTTGTTCATGCTTTACAAAGCCAAGGACTCTCTTTCTGATTAGAGTTGTCCTTTTACCCAAAGGCTTTCCATGCAACCAAGGGAGCACAACAATGACATGAGGGCTTGGAAAGGAAAGATCTTCTTTGATTTTTATTTCATGAATTGGTGCCTCCGTAAAAGTGGTACAGGCTTGTTTTACAGTGTCAGTGCATGGAATTGAGGGGAGGACAGTTAAAACCCATCCGTTTTTCCAAAGTTTAAGCCACCCTAATGAATTAATCCATAGATAATGGATTGAAGTCAGTGCAATTACCCCAGTAAATAAGGCTTGTTAAAAAGAGATAAGGTAACACGCTAAAGAAAACAGCAATTTCAGCTATTAACTGGATGAAATCTAGGCACTCATAATTCAGTATATGAGTTTTCTTTGAAAGAGAGATGGTGAGACCCCAATATCAGTGTAGAAACCAGATGCCGGAGTTTACCTGTGAGTATTACACTCCAAAAAAAGAGGATAATTGTGACAACCCTTTTCCCAACAACCTTATTATGTACAACAGGTGTACCCAGTAAATCTTTATAAATATAAGGCTTTGATTCCTCAAGACAGGAAACACATCCTTGCTCTGTATTCAGGTTTTTGTCCCTCATTTTTTTCTTTTTTTCTGAAAGTCCCTAAGTGAATTTCCTTCTTCATTTTGTACATTCCTGCCACATGGGTTGTTTCCAAAAACCTTGTCATCTTTTCATGGCCTCAACTCAAAATTCTAAGTTGTTTGTAGGGTTTACAGTGGTTGACCCCGTTATTTTTGGGACTGACCCACGAGCTGCAGCTGAAAGTCCTCCCTGGTCTAGTTTTTCTACATTTCCAACACTGGGTTCCATTACCTTCCCCCATGCTATTCTCACGTGTAGGCTCTTTATTCTTTGTTCATAATCTGTCATTTGTCCTCCTGAGATGGTGTCCCTTGGAAGGAAAGTTATGACCAACCTAGATGGCATATTCAAAAGCAGAGACATTACTTTGCCANATGTCAAGTGTTGCACTTTAAAAAAAATAATTTCCCACCAGATTATTCGAACCCAGAATGGTGAAAATATAATAGCAATTTCTGGCAAACTGTTTGGGGAAAAAAAAAAGTGCCAGGCATTCATTTGGAGAGTGCTGTGATGCAAATATGTGTTAAGTAATGTAATAGAGTTAAGAATTATCATAGTATTAAGATGAGTCATAGGAATCTGAAAATAAGTAGAAGATTCATTACTTTTAATATTTGAAAGTAAATTAATTCCGTATCTCATAGTTTCATTGATTTCATTTTCTTTCATATTCTAATATCGTGTCAGAGAGATTGCTGCAATATTTACATATTGTCTTTGCTGCCTGCAATATAGTTACCCTCTCAAATTATCCACCTGAATCCATTTAATTCCATAATGGGTTTCTTTGGAAGTTGAGTTGTGGAACGTCATAAATGTTCAGGGAAAGCATGCCACTGTGGACTCAGAAATTATATAAAAATGCTTCCAGTACACATGCTAAATAAAAACGGTTCACATAAAGTTTATTAACTAAACAAATTAAACCAGCTTGGTAATGGGTGTTTCACATGAAATTCCTAAAGCAGTATTGATGGGCTTTGTAAACCTGCTGCTGCTGCTAAGTCACTTCAGTANGCTAAATAAAAACGGTTCACATAAAGTTTATTAACTAAACAAATTAAACCAGCTTGGTAATGGGTGTTTCACATGAAATTCCTAAAGCAGTATTGATGGGCTTTGTAAACCTGCTGCTGCTGCTAAGTCACTTCAGTAGTGTCCGACTCTGTATGACCCCATAGATGGCAGCCCACCAGGCTCCCCCGTCCCTGGGATTCTCCAGGCAAGAACACCAGAGTGGGTTGCCATTTCCTTCTCCAATGCATGAAGGTGAAAAGTGAAGTCGCTGAGTCGTGTCTGACTCTTAGCGAACCCATGGACTGCAGCCCATCAGGCTCCTGCATCCATGGGATTTTCCAGGCAAGAGTACTGGAGTGGGGTGTGATTGCCTTCTCCATGTAAATCTGAGGTTTGAGCTCATGTTTGGCTCACATCATAACTGAGAACTGAAACTGGCTTTTCCCAGTTTCTCTTCTAAGTCGGGGCAAAGGCTGTCTTCCTTTCTCTGGGGTGGGAGAGGTCTTGCCAAGGGTAGGGTGGGTTTCCAGACTCGAATAATTCCAGAGGATTATAGAAAGGGTCGGAGAAGGAAATGGCAACCCACTCCAGTACTCTTACCTGGAAAATTCCGTGGATGGGGGAGCCTGGTAGGCTACAGTCCACGGGGTCGCAAAGAGTCGGACACGACTGAATGACTTGACTTTCTTTCTTTCTATAGTTCCTTTAGGAGAAGGAAATGACAACCCACTCCAATGTTCTTGACCGGAGAATCCCATGGACACAGGGGCCTGGTGGGCTACAGTCTATGGGGTTGCAAAGAGTCAGACACGACTAAGCAACTAATACACACATATACACATAGGAAGGGTCAGGAGGTAGGTCTGTGATGCCCAAACATTAATAATAAGTGTAGAGTTATGTACTCAATAAATGGAAGCTACTGTTATGTATGTGTACTATCTATGTTGGGAAGATTTAATAAGATAAATGCTTTATGATGCAGCTTATATCATTACTCCATTTAGCAAACAGAGGCTCAAAGAGGTTAAGAAACTTGTCCAAAATCACTCTGCTAGTGTCACTTTATGCTAAAGTATTTCTCAAAATGGCAATCAGACCTGCCCTTCCCCAGCCCTCTGGTTCCTCAGCTACATTAAGAAGTCAAAGAACCGTTAAAGTCTCCCTTTATTAATCTAAAGAATGAGAGGTTCATTCCATACCAGGGTCCTTTTCTTGAGCAAAATCATATTTTCCTTTTCCTACTGTTTTAAAATGACATTCTCATGGCTGGGAGAAGGGAGTAATCATTGTAACTTGCTCATTGGGATGGAAAGAGGTGCCAGCAGTGAGGGGAAAAGCAATGTGGAAACGTGCAGGAAGGGTAGAGAAGAAGGATGGTGGTGATGACCAGCGTCACTCAGGACTAAGGCTATTATAATTGCCACAGGAAGTCATAACAAGCACCAATCAAATCAAGCTTGTCAATCAATCAGAAAACCCCCCTCAGTCTCTGATGCTTCTCTGATGCTCTTCACAGGAATAACTTATGTGTTTTTCTTCTTTTGTCAGGAACATGTAATTTAGAAAGCAGAGATTTTTTTTTAGGTAAACATGAAAGATTAAAAGGAAATAGACAATGGAGCTTTTAAAGAATGCTTTCATAAGCCCTTCAGTGGATGTTATCCAGTAAGTAAGTTTCACAGTATGTTATCAATGTTAGTTTAGAGAAAGAAAGGTCAAAAAGTTAAACTTTGATATCTTTATCTTTTCACAAAGGTTATTCCTGAAGGAGCTATATGTAAAAAGAAAAACAAACAAACAAAAAGAATATATATTATAGCAACAACAAAAAAAATCCTTTCTTGTTTTCATTCCAAGTAATGGGTTTCACCTCATAGCTATTCTTTTCTGAACAAGGTTCATGTTATTATCCTTGGGTATTATTTTCTGATGGTGTCAGACATAGTGGGTCATTATCGAAGAGCTGGCTTATTTCTGGAAGATGTTATTAAATGTTGTGGAAGTATGGTTATTTCCATTAAAATGCCAGAAGAAAGGAAAAATGTGGAAAATCTAGGGTTAGTTCTAAGGAAACCAAGCTGCACCTTAGAAAATGAGACAAGTTGGTATTAAAATTTTTAGATATTTTGGGGCTTAGCCTGCTCCATACAGTTACACAAAGGCTGAGACAGACACAAACTCAGAGTTGTACTGGAGCTAAACTGGAGATATAAATGAGTGAACCAGGCTGATTGGTGATGGACACAGGAGTATTAAAGCATTCCATACTTCCCTTCATCCTGTGATAAGAATGTAATAGCACAAGTGAAAAGTTAAAAAGTAACATATTCAACCTCAGTGTCAAGGCATATAATTATGAAAGGAAAGACACTGACAAGCCAGATGGCGTATGAAGGGCACAGCTATAATTCAACTCAAGCCAATAGCTCCTTCCATATTTTGAAAATCTGGGTCAAAATCCAGAGGAGGATAAGGGTTGCATATAGCTGAAGGGAAAGAAAGGAGAAATTTAGACATCCTCTCATTCCTGGATAGGATATAGAAATATGAGATGATTTCTCAACTTCTTGGAGACACTGTGGCACTCTCAAAGAGTTCCAAGAGTTGGGATGTAATAACATATAGAAAAATGGGATATTGGCAAATTAATCTGAAGGTGTTTTGTTCAGTAGTTTGAAATACAGAAACCAGTCATAAGGACAGGAGTCCTCTGAAATTAGCATAGTAGCATTGGAAATTACCAGACTGATGGGAAGTTGGTAGAGCTGATGGATCTAGAATGAAGATTAATGTCCAGGAAAGAATAGCTGTTGACAGAGACTCTCAGGAAAGATGTTGACTCTACTCTCAACATAGGGCCCATGAGGAAAGGAGCATGTTTCAAAGGGAAGAGGCTGAGATACTGAATTATTTCACATGGGCAGCATTCCCAAGGACAGAACAGAATCTAGAAGTGCACATCTGTCCTGCAAGTGCCCCCTTGTCTGATCCCCTTTTGTAGGAATTGCTTCTAGTTTCAGTTTAAGATGTTTAGACCTAAGATACTGGCAGAAGCCTTCCCAGTTTAGAAACTTGATCCCTATTCTGACTTCTCTCATTTTTCTCCTACATTCAATCCTTGGGTACATTTTGACTGCAGGTCACCTTGGACTTTGTTTCAGCCTCACAAAATCTGTAAAAGTTTGGCCTAGAGATAGTCTCTGTCCAAAAAGCAGTTGCCAGGATCTGCTTTGGTACAGCCACGTGTGTAGATACCTGTGTGGAGAACTACGGAAGCTAACAGTGGTGTGAATGAAAGCAGGATGAGCCACACTAGTCTAGTGCATTTCACAGTGTCACATAAGGGGGGCTTCCCTGGCAGTCCAGTGGTTAAGACCCCATGCTTCTAATGCAAGGGGTGCAGGTTTGATCCCTGGTTGGGAAAATAAGATCCCACATGCTATGCAGTGCAGCAAAAAAATAAAATAAAAACAAAAATGCCTTAGTAACTCTATTACAGACAGAGGCCCATTCTCACAGAGACTGACCAGCTCTGGCAGACTTGTGAGCAGCACCTGGCTTAGGCAAATTACTGAAATCCATTGTGTGATACTCTTTCCTTTCATACTATAAAAGTATACACTGTGCACACAATATTAAAAAAAAATACAGTAATTAGGAATTCTAGTTTGATGATACGCGGAAAGGGGATCTAAAATTTGTTTATCATATACTGTGTACCAAGCACTGCCCAGCCCAGTTTTCTTTACCATAGTGACCCGGCTTTGGAACATGTCCCAGCAATGGGGACAACAGGAGTACCTAGACCATCCTAGGAAATCAGAACCATATGGTCACGTACCTGCACCTTCCTCTTTTTCTTCTAACAGAGCTTGAAAACTCCAGCGAGTGATTTGGAAGTCTGTTTGATGTCTCTCTCTAGTGAGAAGCAACGCGACTCTTGTCTTACTGCGGTCGGATGGATATCTGTCTGGGAAAGAGGGCGGAGGGTGGCAGGGGTGCTGGGGGAGCCCTCACCGCAGGCTTTGATCTCTCTCGACTCCTCCCGGGATGGCTCACCTTTTGATGTTGGGAATCAGTTAATTACTAGCCGAAATTGGTCTGAGGGACTAGGAAACAGTCGGAAGGCTCTTTTCTCAAACAGCCTGTACTTTGATCTGAGGAACTTTAAGGCAACTTTCCAGGGCATCTCAAGCAAATGAAAAGGGCTCAGTCTGTGGCCCCTCCCTAGCTGCAGTCCCCATTTTGATCCTCTTATTCCACTGCCTACCATCCTTATTTAGCAGACCTCTTCTCCTTCCTGAGCCCTTGTGGTTTCATCTGCAGAAAATGATGACTTTAGGAGCAATTGTTAAGGGTCTTTCATACTGCAGAGTGCATACAACTTGCTAATTCCTTCCTTAGATCTTAACTTGAAACTTCCATCTCTCTTTCTATCCCTAACTCTTGGTAAACACCAGCTTGAAAAGCTCCTGCAACACAATCTTGATTTGTAAGACAGTATATTAAATTAATGGGTTGGGAGTCAAATTTCCTGCCCTTTCCTTTGTTGATGCAAGTTAACATCCTCCGGGTTGACCTGGAAGGCTGAGAAATGCTCTGGGCTTTGATGGGCAGGTGGTGCTAGGGAGCTCGGCTCTCCTTTCTCTTCCAAACAAGGCAACACAAGCTGGCACCTTGCCTAGTCATCCAGTTCTCCTAATGAACACATCTCCCTAGTCTGAGGCCCCTGCATTGTGACCATGCCACAGGGCTGACAAAGAGATAATTTTCAGTGCTCAGGAAAAAAAGAAAAAAGCACATGCAGAAACCTTCTGAGAGTGTGTTTTGTTCTAATGTCACGGCCCATTATGGCATTTTCATTCTAATTGCATCTGAAACCCATTTAAAGAGGTGGACTTGGAAGACATAGGCAGGAGTGATCTAGATGCATCTTAGAGGAGCCTGGATATTACCTGTGCTGTCATCATCAGACCCGAAGGCTGCTAACATGGTATTAAGTATTCAAGCACATGTGATATAGTTGATCCTCTTGTATATAAATCCCTTGTTCTTATATAAGAGGTAGATTCATATCAAAGTATCTCAGGCAACAGAGTACTGTTCAATATTCAAAGATAAAATATGCATTCCTATGCATGGGCATTTTCTACTTTTTCAAATGGAAACTAAGCCATATAGATAAACCACCCATACATGGAGACTAGAATTACTCATTTAGAAGAATGATGACTAGGTGGGTTTTGTTTTGTTTTTTTCTTTATTCTCATCCCCATCATGGGAGGTGGCTCATACTTCAAAGAGCTTTAGGACTTCCTGACCTTCTGTAAGTAATAATGAAAGTCCCCAAGGCCAGAGAAATGAAACCACAGGGTCTTTTTCCATAAAATATATTGTGTTCCATAGTCTCAATATCTCTACCCTCTGTGAGAAGCAGGTTTCCCAATTGAAATAATTTCCACATTGCTTTGACTTTCCCACACTGTGGTCCCTTCCTCATTTAGCAGGCTTCGTTCTATATGCATAATTGGGAATTAATTTTCTAATTAGGTTTTTCACATTTATGAAGTTGTTTGATGGGGTGTCTGTTCTTATAACATGGCCTAAAGGCTAAAGTAGAGGTAATAATTCTTTTTTTTCTGGCTTTGCCCCTAATTCAGCTAAGGTTCCTAGGAAATATATTTAACTTTTATGAGATCCTGGTAATACATCTTTAATGCTGATCTACCTTTGAAAGGTTGTTAGGAATGTGCTAACGAAGGCTTTAAGACTCATTACAATACGGTTGGCTTTATTTGTAATTGTTGCTCAAACAAAGCCATTTCTTTTGCAACGTGAAAGGTATTTAGAAAACCAAGACCAACAACTGTTGCAGAAAGTAAAACCAGATGGTGGTGGGAGGCAAAATAACATTGATTTGACACTTAGATGAGGAATGAATGGTAAGGGTCTGTCATCTGAATTCTCTGTGATTTGCCACAATGCTTTCACAGGTACAGAACTTGACAGTCTGCAGCTCATGGATCAGATCATGTCAGATCCATAAAGGCAACCAGATATAAGCAAAACCATTTAAATAGTCTATTTGCTTTCTAACCATTAGGCTTAGAAGTGAAAAAGAAATCTTGGTGTCACNAAGGTCTGTATAGTCAAAGCTATGGTTTTTCCAGTAGTCATGTACGGATGTGACCAATTGGACCATAAAGGAGGCTGAGTGCCAAGTACTGACGCTTTTGAACTGTGGTGTTGGAGAAGACTCTTGAGAGTCCCTTGGACTACAGGGAAATCAAACCAGTCAACCCTAAGGAAAATCAACCTGAATAGTCACTGGGAGGACTGATGCTGAAGCTGAAGTTCTAATACTTTGGCTACCTGATGTAAAGAGGCAACTCATTGGAATAGACCCTGATGCTGGAAAGACTGAAGGCAAAAGGAGAAGAGGATGACAAAGGATGAGATGGTTAGATGGCATCACTGACTCAATGAACATGAATTTGAGCAAACCCTGGGAGACAGTGAAGGACAGGGAAGGCTGGCGGGCTGCAGTCCATGAGGTCACAAAGAGTTGAATATGATTTTGCGACTCAACTACAATGCTAGTGTAATCTACATGTATTAAGCAAGTAAGGGCTTCTCAAATAAAGAAAAAACAGTCTTATTTGGTTTTATAAATAATAAAGATGATTTTAAAAGTTAAAAATTGAGCTTAAAAAACACAACCCAAACCACCTGTTTTTAAAAGTCACACCAGCCATCTACTTCTAAAAAACCCTTATCAAAGCTATTTCTTCAAACCCAACATTTACTAATTCAACACTTGACCACAGTTGGATAATTTAGTAATTCTGAATACTGCCTAGTATTTTCTGCCCTTATTTCTTTGCTTATGTTCCCTCTTCTCAGAATGACCTTTTCCTTAATAGTCAATATCTGATCCATATTTAAAAGACATATTTATTGAAGCTTAATTTTATTGCCCCTCCAGTGTTACTTTCTCTGGCTCCACCCCTTCCAGGCCTTCAGCCCAGCCCTTGGTCCAGTGATGGGTCATGTGACCTTAGGCTTAGCCAGTCAGCTAAGCTACATTTCTCTGCTCATAGAGATTGGCTCTGAAATGGCATGTGACTTAAGCCAGGCAAAGAGCTTAACTGAGGGATTTTAAAGAAACCACTGGGAAACAGTCTTCATATATTCCTGTTGGATTTCAACTTGAGAGGATAGAAAATCTAGTTACCAGAGCCATCTTATCTGTTGGAGAGTGGAGTCAACCAAGAAGGAAATTGGGAAAAAGAAACATTCTTGCTAAGATCTTATGAACACCACAAACCAAACCACACCACATTCCCAGAATGGTTAGTTACATAAACCAATCGTTTTCCCTCTTGCTTAAGCCAGAATTGTGTTTTCTAAAAGAAGAAAAACAAAAACCAACCAATCTCAAATACTACTCCTTTCACCAAACCTCTATTAATATTCCTAATTCAACACAGTATCTCTCTACCATCAATCATTTTGTTTCTCAATTTTGATACATATTTTATTCATCCTTATTTTAAGATCCTTTATTAACTTGTCTTGACCCCTATCAGATAAGAATGGAAGAGCTCTTGACTGGTCTGGCAAATGGGGCCCAAACTAAGGTTTTTTAAGAAAAATGCCTCGGGTGCAATATTTAAGGAAGCACCCACTCTCAGGCACTCACTCTGCACTCCTATGAAGGGAGAGAGAATGCATGCCTCCTTAAATGGTGCTCCCTGTGCACTTAACTCACCGCATTCTAGTTCTGACTCTGCTAACAGAGTAACTACTTAATAAGCCTTAGGCAAATTCAAGAGACTTCCAAATTTTGCATGAGATTGGGAATTATCCAGCATCACATTTATTTTTCAGCAGTATACTCATTTGACAAGTCTGTTCCACTTTTTTTTTTTTTTTTTTGACCTTTACCTCTTCATCTTGCAGTCATTTGTCAATACACAATGATTTTAGGGAGAGTTTGTTGATGACATGACTCAAAAAACCTCTTAATAATATTTGCCAGCAAGGAAGTGAAGCAATAACTCTACTAAGTGACACATTCAGAAATAACATGGAATAAAGGATAGAGGATTGAATTTTTACTCACTTACTTATATTTTCATAGCTCAGTGTCTGTTGTGGAGCCAGAATTATACAACTCATTATCTAGGTCAATCTCATGAGCCATCCTGTCAGCACAGATGTGCTACTTTTACACTAGAATTCTCAGCGGTAAAGTCAATTTCAAGCTGGCACCTATTATTAATAAAAGTGTTAAATAAATCAATTAGAGAAAAAACAATGAAATCGATGAAGCCTGTACAACAAGCACAATAAGATGTAAACATATCTTCATTTTATAAGGAATTTTGTTGATTAAAGTTGTGGGAGGTCAGTAGTAGCCTCTCTGTGTTTGTGCTGGTGGTATTGGCTTATTGGTTGTAAGCAAAAGAAGAGAAGTCGCTCAGTCGTGTCCGACTCTTTGAGACCCGTGGACTGTAGCCCACCAAGCTCCTCCCTCCATGGGATTCTCCAGGCAAGAATACTGGAGTGGGCTGCCCTTTCCTTCTCCAGGGGATCTTCCCGACCCAGGGATCGAACATTGCAGGCAGACGCTTTAACCTCTGCATCACCAGGGAAGCTCTGTAAGCAACAGAAACTGACTCCAAATAAAGGAAATGTTTCAGAAAGTAACATCAGGACAAACAAACAAACAGGTTCCAAAGAAAACTTTTGGAACAGTCTAGAAGCAAGACAGCTCCAAGGAGCTAAATGACAAGAACATATATCTGCAGTCTCATCAAGCACAAATAGGATAAATCTCCACCAACCATTTTCCTCACATAATTCCACTCAAGTTTTGTTTTTGCATTATTTTACTCAAGACTAGTTCCTAGGACAGTAGGTTAATTTCCTGGTTATGATCATAGGTCTACACCACAGCCAAGAGAAAGAAAAGCATTCTCTTGAAAAGTTCTACCAACGCTTCACACAAACAACAGATTTCTATTACTTGGGTACAATTAGAATCAGAAAACCTTTGCTGGCCTACTTTACACATATTCTGGGCAAATTGCCAATTTGTGTTGAACATGGGCAAAACATTTTATCGTGATACTTTACTGTAGCAGTCATATCACATTTGTTCAGATTTCAAAAGCACAAAACTGTGTCCATAGGCATATGGTTGAATTTTGAAGCAAAAATAAATAAAAAGAAAAATTTGGTGTTGCTGTATTCTAATTCAGCAATTTGGCTACTCAAAGACTATTCTGCCATCTATTAGTAAATGAATTGGACTAATCTCTCTATTACTTGTGTTGAAATGATTTGCCAATAGGTATGGAGAGTGAGAATATCCAAGACATAGATTTTTAAACCCCCAATTTTATCACAGATTAGCCCTTCCCGCCCTTCGCCCCGGAGGATGCTTAGAAATGTGTGCACAATCCAGATAAGCTGGGTACAAGGACACTATTATTAATTCAGGCATTGACCCTAGTTACTAACGTAGATCTCCAGTGATGTTGGCTGGAGCATATAGAAGACTCTTTTGTCTGGGTTTATTAGGGCCAAGTAGCCTGGAACTAATGGACTCTGAAAGTCTTGTTTTTCTGCTTTTCTGGAATTACAAACCTGATTTTACTCTCAAATTCAAGGCAAGTCCAATGCAGGTTTTGTCCTTCCCAGCGAAAAACAAAGGCAAAGTCAAAAGTGTGTAAGAGTTCAGCTGCCCTCAGCTACCCAAGTCAGAAGTTTGCACTGATTCACAGCTTCTCCCAAGATAGCTGCATCTAAGCCTCACTGAAAGACTATAAAGAGAGGAACCAGCACCAGCTTCGTGGGCTTGTGATCTGTGCAGTTGTCCTGGATTCAAAGGAACTTCACATACTTGGCTTAACATACTGCAGTCGCCTATTGAGGCTGTTAATAACTCAAACAAAAGGCTTATACTTTCATTGCATGCTAGGCCTTGCGTGTTATACAGGTGATGCTAAGAAAGGCAGAAACAAAGGAAGCCAGAGTAGCTTATAAGTGGGAACACCTAGGCCACAAGTTGCCATAGCTTTTAATCTCTTTAAATAAATGTCATCTCTTGACACTCTAGCCAGATACAAAAAGGGGGGATTCAGGCAATCCATATTTAACATGCTTTCTTCTTAGGAAGGGCAGAAAAGCTAGGAGACAGGTGAAAATGATGAAGAAGAATCACAGTGTTTCCACCACTAGAAGTCAGCTCTCAGCCAGCAGCCTTTGGATCCAGACCTCAGACACGTTGATTTATCCAAGACAAATCACTTTTCTGAAACATAAAATGTTTTGATAGGCAGAGTGCGAAAGAAATGGGTGAAAGTGATCGAAAGGTACAAACTTCAGTTATAAATAATTCCTGCAATGTAATGTACAGCATGATGAGATAGTTAATACTCATGTGCTCAGTCGCGTCCAACCCTTTGTGGCTCCATGGGCTGTAGCCCACCCGGCTCCTCCGTCCAGGGAATTTTCCATGCAAGAATACTGGAATGGGTTACTACTTCCTGCTCCAGGGGAGCTTCACAACCCAGGGATCCAGCACACATCTCTTGTGTCTCCTGCATTGATTCTTCACCACTAGTGCCACCTGTGGGCTCAGTCACTTCAGTTGTGTCCAACTCATCGCAGCCCCATGGACTGTAGCCTGCCAGGCTTCTTTGTCCATGGGATTATCCAGGCAAGAATACTGGAGTGGGTTGCCATTACCTTCTCCAGGGGATCTTCCTGACCCAGGGATCAAACCCATGTCTCTTGCGTCTCCTGCGTTGGCAGTCAGGTTCTTAACCAACTGCGCCACCTGGGAAGCCCTTTAGCGCCCAGCAAAGCCCAGTTACTACTACTGTATTACATGTTGGAAAGTTGCTAAAAGGCTAGATCTTAAAAGTCCTCATCACAGGAGAAAAAATATATGGTGATGGTTGTTCACTAGACTTACTCCTGTGATCACTTCAAATATATTAAATATACAAATATATTAAAATGTAATGATTGTGCTGCTTGTCATTTATATCTCAAATATATTTGTGTGTGTATTTGAAATTGGTTGTTCTCCAAGGGTGAGGATTAACTCCTTGGATGAATTGACCTTCCTATTTTTTAAAAATATACTCTTTTAAAAATTTATTCAGTCATTTGTTGTATGAAACTTTCAGGGAACTTTGTTAGGTTCAAGAGAAAATCTAGCATTCTATCCATTATTATTGAAGGTTAACGTTTGACTTAAAACATAGTTGAGTACAGAATGCTGTACCTCCTAGTAGAAAAGTATTCTGTTAAAGCCAGATATTTTAACATGTTATTCATCTGTTTAAAATCTTTCAATCTGTTCTCATTGTAGAAAGTTGAATAAAAATGAAATTCCTGAGTCCACTCATATTCAGATCTTGGTGTAAATATCACTTGGTGATAGAGGTTTTCTTTGTCTTTCCAAATCAAATCAGGACTCTTGATGTGCTCCCTTAGGGCATCTACTATTTAACATGACAGCATTTTTCAAAATTAACAATAAATTTTATTGAAGTATAGTTGATTTACAATGCTGTATTAGTTTTAGTTATATAGCAAAGTGACTCAGTTATATTTGGGTTGGCCGAAAAGTTCATTTAAGGTTCCCAGAAGACATTACAGAAAACCCCAAATGAACTTTTTGTCTTACTCAATACATAGGCATATATCTATTCTTCTTCAGATTCTTTTTCTACATAGATTATTGCAAAATATTGAGTATAGTTCCCTGTGCTACACAGTAGGTCCTTGTTTTTTATCTGTTTTATATTTAGTAATGTGTATATGTTACTCTCAAATCACTAGTTTATCCCCCCACCCACCTTTCCCCTTTGGTAACCATAAGTGTGTTTATTTTGTCTATGGGTCTGTTTCTGTTTTGTAAATAAGTTCATTTGTATCATTTTTTATATTCCACATGTAAGTGATATCATATGGTATTTGTCTTTGTCTGACTTACTTGACTTATTATGGTAATCTCTAATTTCATCCATGTTGCTGCAAATATCATTATTTTGTTCTTTTTTATGGTTAAGTACTATTCAATATCTATGGCTGAGAGTATACCTCATTTTCTTTACCCATTTATCTGTCCATGGACATTTAGGTTGCTTCCAGCTCTTAGCTATCATAAATAGTGCTGCAGTGAACATCAGGTTGTGTTATCTTTTTGAATTATGGTTTCTCTGGATATATGCTAAAGAGTGGGATTGCTGGATCATATGATTTTAGCTCTGTTTTTAGTTTTATAAGGAACCTCCACACTGTTCTCCATAGTGGCTACACCAATTTACCTTCCTACCAACANAATTAAGGTCCGTCTAGTCAAGGCTATGGTTTTTCCTGTGTTCATGTATGGATGTGAGGGTTGGACTGTGAAGAAAGTTGAGCACCAAAGAATTGATGCTTTTGAACTGTGGTGTTGGAGAAGATTCTTGAGAGTCCCTTGGACTGCAAGGAGATCCAACCTGTCCATTATAAAGGAGATCAGTTCTGGGTGTTCATTGGAAGAACTGATGCTAAAGCTGAGGCTCCAATACTTTGGCTACCTCATGAGAAGAGTTTACTCATTGGCAAAGACTCTGATGCTGGGAGGGATTAGGGGCAGGAAGAGAAGGGGATAACAGGGGATGAGATGGCTGGATAGCATCACTGACTCGATGGACATGATTTGAGTGAACTCCAGGAATTAGTGATGGACAGGGAGGTCTGGTGTGCTGCATTTCACGGGGTCGCAAAGAGTCGGACAAGACTGAGCAACTGAACTGAACTGAACTGAATTTAGTGGAAATATCAGAAGTACATAGCGTACTGAGAACTTCATGGACAGAATATAAAGGAAAAGTAGAAGAAGCAAGATTGGGGGAAGTGAATCTAAGGCAACTATATTGGAGTGCATGATTAAAAGTTTAAACAAGGAATTTGGAGGAGACTATGGGATGAAGAAGAAGCCTAACTGCCTCCACATACACTGTGAGGTCGAATGTCTCCCTATGGGAGAAGGATGGCCAACAGAGAACATCATGAACTTAAAAATAGTGACAGCAGTCTGTACAGTATTCACAGTAGAGCCAGAACACCTTGGTCAATATCCATATATTGACTCATAACTAGAGTTGGCTTAAGACCCTCCTACTTGGACAAGGTTCTGTATCCAGAAGAAAAAGGGAAAAATATTAATGGCACAAAAATTGACTGATGATAAAATAGGATTTGGATGAGGATGACCTGACCCCTTCCCCATACTGGAAAATAACATGCCTGCCTCCCAGTGCTCCACCAGGACCAGAGGCCAGCTTAAAGCCCAAGCTACAGCCAGGTGAAGCTCCTGCAGCAGCCTCTGCTCTTCTACCAGTTTTCCTGTAGTTTATACAGCCGCCATTTCGGCAGGCTCCGATACCAGCAATGGAGACCTCTGGTCAATGCCCCCAGAATTCCACCTCAGCTGGACCTCCTAGATTGTATCAACCTCTCCTGGTCTGCACTTCACCAAGGAACAAGGGGAAAGAACCCCACTATAGATGCCCCTCAGAGAGCTACAACAGCCTCCAGTTCAGGATGCATGGGTCAATTCCATCAGCCCCCTGTAGCCTATTATTACCAGCCATTTTCCTCTATGGATATACTAAACTGGCAGAGACTTGCTCTACCAGACTCGGGGGAGCCAAAAGCCATGATTAGGCTAATGGAGACTATTTTTTGAACCCACCGCCCTGCATAGGATGACATAATCCAACCACTCATCTCCCTCTTCAGCACTGAGGGCAGACACAGGATCCTAACTGAAGCCAGAAAATGGTTAAGGGAATGGCAAGGGTATTGAGGGTACTGCAAACCCACAGTGGTGGGCAGAACTAGCTGCTTCCAACAAGAGGCCCAATTGGGACTGCAACAAAGAGGAAGAGAAGGGCCACCTGGAGAGATATCAAGTGGCTATTTTACAAGGTCTCAGGATGGGGGCCCGAAGAGCTCTGAGTGTCACAAAACCCTCTGAAGTGATTCAAAGGGAAAGTCAATCACCCTCTGAGTTCTGTGGGAGGTCTGTAGACCTTATACGCCAATAGACCCAGAGGCTGCTGGGTCTCAGATGATGATAAATGTAGCCTACTTGTCTCTAGCCTACCCTGAAAATGTCAGCTGTGGGGACACCAAGTGACACATGAATTTTTAACATCACTGAATGCCCACTACCTTTGTTAGGAAGAGACTTGCTGTCTAAATTGGGGGCACAAATGACCTTTCCCCCAAGAAAGACCCACTGTTCGAGTGGGCTCAACCACATATTTACTCTTCTTCTCAGTAACCCCTCAAGATGAATGGAGGTTGCACAATACCCTGGAAAGGAAACTGGATGAGTTAAACAGTAAAGAAAGTGAAAGTGAAGTCCCTCAGTCGTGTTCTACTCTGAGACCCCATGGGCCCTAACCTAGCAGGCTCTTCTGTCCATGGGATTTTCCAGGCAAGAGTACTGGAATGGGTGGCCATTTCCTTCTCCAGGGGATTTTCCCGACCCAGGGATCGAACACAGATCTCCGCATTGCAGGCAGGCGCTTTACTGTCTGAGCCATCAGGGAAGCCTAAACAGTCAAGAGAGAGAGTTAATAATTCCCTGAGGTCTGGGCGGAAGACAACCCCAACCCCTCAGGCTTGCAAAATAAGTC
Source organism: Neotragus pygmaeus (assembly GCA_006410875.1). Taxonomy (NCBI): domain Eukaryota; kingdom Metazoa; phylum Chordata; class Mammalia; order Artiodactyla; family Bovidae; genus Neotragus; species Neotragus pygmaeus. The sequence continues at coordinate 940,761 of SJYV01032113.1, read as the reverse complement.
CCACTGGTAATAGAACTCAAACCCAGTACAATTACATCAGCACCCTCCTTGGGTCTGCCAGACCTTGCTAAGCCATTTACTCTTTACGTGACTGAAAAGGACAAGGTGGCTATGGGGATCTTGCCCCAGATTATGGGGACATGGGACAGACCAGTGACTTATCTCTAATCAGCTCAACAGTGTTGCCACTGGATGGCTGGGATGCTTACGGGCAGTTGCTGCAGTTGCCTTACTGGTCTGGGAGGCAAGAAAGCTGACATTGGGCCAATATTTGTTTGTAAAAGTCCTGCATGAGGTCAACACTCTCCTGCGAGGGGACGCCCATAAATGGCTGTCAACATCCTGAATTACTCAATACCAGGGACTATTATGTGAGAACCCTCATGTTACTACTGAGCCTTGTCAGGCCCTGAATCTGGCCTGTCTCTTTCTTGTGGGAGAAGGTGGGCCGTCACATGATTGCAAGGAAATATGCCAGCAGACCTGACTTGAGAGACTGGCCAAACCCGGACCCAGATTTGGTCCTGTACACCAATGGCGCCAGCCTGGTGAAACAAGGACAATGACTGTTGGGATAGGCAGTAGTCACGGAAGAATCCATCGTTGAGGCTAGCTCTCTGCCATCACATGGTCCACTCAATAGGCCAAACTATATGCTCTAACCCAGGCCCTCCAGCTGTCCCAAGGTAAGAAGACAAGCATTTACACAGACTCCAGGTGTGCTTTTGCCACACTCCAGGGCTCTGTATGAGGGGAGTGGCCTGGGCAGCTAGTGAAAGGGTATTAAAGATAAGGAAGAATTAAGACCCTGTTAGATGCTGCCTGGGAACCAGAAAGGGTCGCAGTCATACACTGCTGAGGACGTCAAAAAGAGGATACCCCCCGGGCTCAGGGAACAGACTGGCAGATAATACTGCTAAATAAGCAGCCGAGGGCTTGGGGGTGACAAGTGAAGCCCCTATTAAAGGTCTCATATTGGCAGAGCCACCTGAGTTAAGGCTAGACTCTCCAAAATACACTGAAGTCCAAAATCAATTAACCAAAGCAGAAGGGGCCATCAAGACTGAAAAGCGATGGTGGCAATTGCCAAGTGGCAAATTATTGGTACTGGTGGAGCTGGCACCCACTATGGTAAGCCAAACACATCAAGCGACCCATTTAGGCCATGCTAAACTGGAAGAGCTAATTTGAAAATATTTCTTGGTTCCCCGTCTATCTTCCCTATGCAGGACAAAAAATCTCAGAACTGCACTGCCTGCTCACAGGTCAATACTGCCTCTAGGCACAGACAGAAACCTCCAGGGATTCAGGTAAAAGGCACAAAGCCCTTTGAACACCTGGGAGTGGACTTCACTGAAACAAAAACCTCACCAGCACTACCATTACCTGTTGGTCATGGTATGTACATTTTAGGGATGGGTAAAAGATTTTTTGACCCAGACTGTATGAGCAACGAAAGTATCCCAGTGACTTCTTAAGGAGATAGTTCCCTGATTTGGATTTCCTACCAGAATTCGTTCCAATCATTCATTACAATCCCAAAGAAAGGCAATGCATTCATTCCAATCCCAAAGAAAGGCAATGCCAAAGAATGCTCAAACTACTGCACAATTGCACCCATATCACACACTAGTGAAGTAATGCTCAAAATTCTCCAAGCCAGGCTTCAGCACTTCCGTGAATCATGAACTTCAGATGTTCAACCTGGTTTTAGAAAAGGCAGAGGAACCAGAGATCAAATTGCCAACATCCACTGGATCATCGAACAAGCAAAACATTTCCAGAAAAACATGTGTTTCTGCTTTATTGACTATGCCAAAGCTTTTGACTGTGTAGATCACAATAAACTGTGGAAAATTCTGAAAGAGATGGGAATACCAGACCACTTGACCTGCCTCTTGAGAAACCTGCATGCAGGTCAGGAAGCAACAGTTAAAACTGATCTGGAACAACAGACTGGTTCCAAATAGGAAAAGGAGTACATCAAGGCTGTATATTGTCACTCTGCTGATTTAACTTCTATGCAGAGTACATCATGAGAAACGCTGGGCTGGAAGAAGCACAAGCTGGAACAAGATTGCAGGGAGAAATATCAATAACCTTAGATATACAGATGACACCACCCTTATGACAGAAAATGAAGAGGAACTAAAAAACTTTTTGATGAAAGTGAAAGAGGAGAGTGAAAAAAAGTTGGCTTCAAGCTCAGTATTCAGAAAAATAAGATCATGGCATCTTGTCCCATCACTTCATGGGAAATAGGTGGGGAAACAATGTCAGACCTTGTTTTTGAGGGGCTCCAAAATCACTGCAGATGGTGATTGCAGCCATGAAGTTGGAAGCCATGCTCCTTGGAAGGAATGTAATGACCAACCTAGACAGCATATTCAAAAGCAGAGACATTACCTTTCTACAAATGTTAGCTTAGTCAAGGCTATGGTTTTTCCAGTGGTCATCTATAGATGTGAGAGTTGGACTATAAAGAAAGCTGAACACCAAAGAATTGCTTTTGAACTGTGGTGTTGGAGAAGACTCTTGAGAGTCCCTTGAACTGCAAGGAGATTCAACCGATCCATTGTAAAGGAGATCCGTCCCGGGTGTTCGTTGGAAGGACTGATGATAAAGCTAAAAGTTCAATACAGTAGGCTCCTCATGTGAAGAGTTGACTCATTGGAAAAGACTCTGTTGCTGGGAGGGTTTGGGAGCAGGAGGAGAAGGGGACGACAGAGGATGAGATGGCTGAATGGTATCACCAACTAGATGAACATGAGTTTGAGTGAACTCCGGGAGATGGTGATGGACAGGGAGGCCTGGCATGCTGCAATTCATGGGGTGGCAAAGAGTCAGACACGACTGAGCAACTGAACTGAATTGAACTGAACTGAACCAGCATTGGATTGGACAATGGCCTGGCTTTCGTAGCTGATTTAGTACAACAAGTAAGCAAAACTTACATCAAGTGGAAATTACATAGAGCATGTGGGCCCCAGAGTTCTGGGATGGCAGAAGGAACCAAATGGACACTTGAAGAGACACTGTCCAAACAGATCTTAGAGACTGACTGTTCTTGTGTGGACTTGTTTCTGATGGCTCTGCTCAATCTCAGGATGACCTCACAGTCCCATGGCTCTTCTCTGTACAAAACTGTGCATGGGAGGCCCCCTCCAGTGATAAAATAGGTGTCAACAAATTTGTCTCAGCTGCACTCATCTCACATGCTAGTAAAGTAATGCTCAAAATTCTCCAAGCCAGGCTTCAGCAATACATGAAACATGAACTCCCTGATGTTCAAGCTGGTTTTAGAAAAGGCAGAGGAACCAGAGATCAAANTACGGAGCACCTGGTTGAGCTCCCTTTAATCTTGGCCATTCTGATTTGAGTGAGGTGACATTGCAGATTTTGTATACTTCATTATTTGATCTTTCTCTTCCATATCAAGGCTTCCCTGGTGGCTCAGATGGCGAAGCGTCTGCCTACAATGCAGGAGACCCAGGTTCGATCCCTGGGTTGGGAAGATTCTCTGGAGAAGGAAATGGCAACCCACTCCAGTATTCTTGCTTGGATAATTCCATGGATGGAGGAGTGTGGTAGGCTACAGTCTATGGGGTTGCAGAGAGTTGGACACGACTGAGTGACTTGACTTTCATTTTTTCACTTTCTTTCTTCCGTATTAAGCTGTATACTTCTTAAGGAAAAGAGCCAAACTTCACTTACTCTCCAGTATATGACAAGCACTGTGCATGGTTCCTAAGGACATAGTACATGTCACATAAATATACATTGACTTTTTAAAAAAATGCATGGACATTCATACCCTATATTTAAAGTGACATCATGTACAGAGGCTCTGAGATGTGAACAGACATGGCATCTTCAAGGACCAGAAAGAAGGACAGAATCCCTGGGATGCAGAGAGCTAAGGAGAGAAGTGGAAGAAGGGAGAAGGGAGAAGAGGAAAGAAGTGAAGTTTGTGAGGGACCCAGGAACCATGTAAAGCAAAGGCCTTGAGGGACAGAGTAAGAAACTAAAGGTGATAGGAAACCATTGCAGTTGTTGAGGTCTATACTGAAGATGACATCTGTAGTATAACACCATAGTATTTTGGAACTTAAGTCTGAAGCATAAAACTTAATTCAATGTCATTTAGAGGTGAGCAAACATTTCTATAAAGAGCTGGAGAGTAAATATCATAAGCTTCTCAAACCACGCGGTCTCTGTCACAACTATTCAACAATCTCATGACTGTGTGAAAGTAGCCACATAGATTTTTTTAAAATAGGTATTGCTGTGTTCCAGAAAATCTTTATGTAGAAAATTAAGCTGAAGGTCAGCTTTGGCCCATTGGCTTTAGTGTACCAGTCCCTGGTCTGGCAGAACCTGGGAGTGTATGCATCTGGGTCATAAGGGATGCCTGCTGGAAAAACAGATTCTTGTGTCTTCCCTCAAACACGTTGAACCTAAATCTTTAGGTTTGCAATCTGAGAGTCTAACACGTTGTCCTAGACAATTCAGTGTATGAGTAAGTTAAGAACCACTGCTCTAGTGGTTCCCTGGGTCCAGGACATTCCCCTGGGGACATTTCTAGAGTACTAAAAAATGTAACCAATTGATCTAGGGTAATGAACACATGAGGGTGGTTTTTCACCGTGAAAGGACTGTTTGGGATGCTCTGTATTCAGTTCAGGGCACAAGGCAGGTTGCAGGAACTGGCCAATAAATCAGAGTGAAGTGTTTCAGGAGACTGTCAGGCAGGGCATATGGTTAGTAGCAAGGCAGAAAGCTCTGCTTAGATAAGGCTGCGGAGATCAGCCCTTCCTTTGAGTTCCCCAGTTTTAATTATTGATGCTAAAAATACTTTTCCCTTAATTGTTTTGTGAAAATAAGTTAAATAAAGAATAAAGCTGTTCCATACATGCACAGGCAAACATTGCACTCTTTTCACATAAACACTGGGATGATTCCTCAGAGTGTTCCTTTTCAAATGTGGTTGCAAAATAACACCCACGGAATGTATTTCCAACCACAAAATACTGTGACAGTAAGCAGACAGCACAAGAGAGCCTGTTATGCTTTATAGATTGCAATGATTATATTGTGGGAGCAGTTGATGCATTTGCTGGTGTTCATTCTATTTCACATTTGCATTTAAATTCCTGTGGAACAAAGATAAGATAAAGAGGGAAACAAATGATGCTTATTTGTTGTTGTGTTGAACTCCTATTATAAGTGTTGCTTTAAAAGTGGGTGAAGCTTGGCAAGGAAGCATTCCACGTGTTCTTTACAAAACATCAGATACACGTTCAATCATCAACTAGAAATATGCAGGAGAACATGTCCCTAGGGCTTTAATAAAATCATAAATCAATAAGGAATAACCCAAAGTATGGTTGCATACAAGGAGCAAATGAAATCCTCAATATTCTCTTTGACACATTTATCCACATTTTATTGATACATAAGAAATGTAGAACTGCATTTGAGTTTTGAAAACAGTATCCTTTTTATTTCAGGCGTATTTTTAAAGCATGGCTTGATATTACTGTTTCTTCTTTCAAATAACCTATACATCGCAGTGTGATCCTTTGATGAATTTATGCAGATCAGTTCTACATCCAGGGTAATTCTTTCTGCTCCTCTAAGCTCTCTATTTTGTTGGGATCCAAGGAAAAAATCTCATAGAGTTCAATTGCACATTCCAGCAAATGCATGTTGAATTCTTCTATCCATGCAAGAAAAACACCTGCCTCCCCAAATGATGTGTTTGCCATCATGAACTTTTTTCTGGATGTTGGCAATGAGAGTCTGAAAGCATTCCTCAAAAGTGGGGTCTGAAGAATACTCTTAACAAGAAACATTCCACAAAAATTAAATTTGGTTGTCAAATTTAGCATTATGACTAAGAACCACTGCTTCACTTAGCTTCTTTTTGGAATATTTAAATTCATACTGGCACGTTCAAGGCTCTGAGAAGTCCAGCAGGAAAGATATGTATGAAAACTTTTTTTTTTACTCTAACCACTGGCATTGGAACATATATTCCTGGGAACATACATACCAAAAACCCTGATATAAGTGTTAATTGGTAACTAGCAGTAAATATGAATTTCCCTGGTGGCTCAGATAGTGAAGTATCTGCCTGCAATGCAGGAGATGTGAGTTCTGTCCCTGGGTTGGAAAGATCCACTGGAGAAGGAAAGGGTTATTCACTCCAGTATCCTTTCTCCTGTCGCCAGAGGAGCCTGGCGGGCTACAGTCCAAGGGGTCGCAAAGAGTCAGACATGACTGAATGACTACCATACTTCACAGAGGTAAATATGTGCTCCTGCTTTTTGAATATTACACTTTTATGTCCTCTAATGCATATTTTAATATATGCTTTAGGCATATTCATTTATTTGTCATACATTCAGCAAATATTTGAGGAAATTTTCTGTGCCAGGGACTGTTGGGTGCTGGGGATACATCAGTTCAAAAGCATATTTTAATTTTGTTTTCAAAATATATTAGTCACTAATATAAATAACATGTTATATTAAAATCAAAGTATTGGAACACATCAAATAAATACTGTTTCAGAATCTTAAATCAAGTGGTCAGGAAAAGTGCAAAATAATAGGTATTTTTTCCTTACATGTCATTAGGGTAACTTGAAGTGAGCAGGTACCTTATTTATTGTTGTGACTCTCTCTCTAGAATACTGACAATGATGCATTTGAATAACTCACAGTTATGAGATTTAGAATCCGAAGCAAAGAAATTCAGAAGCATTAATTTCAGCCTCTTGCTTTAGCTGAATTTCTATGATCTAAATCAGTCCCTTCAAATGTTTTGAAAATCAGATCATAAACAAAATTTTATAAGCTGCCTCTTTTAGAATGTGAATTTAGAATGGCACAAACCTGGCCCATTTTTTTTTCAAATGTTAGGCAAGTTGGGTTATAAAATCTATTTTTGGAAATAGTAANGTCCCTTCAAATGTTTTGAAAATCAGATCATAAACAAAATTTTATAAGCTGCCTCTTTTAGAATGTGAATTTAGAATGGCACAAACCTGGCCCATTTTTTTTTCAAATGTTAGGCAAGTTGGGTTATAAAATCTATTTTTGGAAATAGTAAACATTTTTAAAATTCATAGCAGCTTCAAGCCGTAGATTTAAATAATAGCACACGGGGAAAAAAGTAATTCTGATTCTCATTCTTATGTACCTTATATCCCTTCAGCCATGTCAGTAGAGCTGAAAGGGGCTGCCAAGTTAATTTGGTCAAGTGGTTTGCACAAACCATACATCTTATTAAGTACGACTCTCATTTGTTAGTTAGAAGACCCAGTTCAAACTGGCTTAAGAAAATAAGAACAGCAATAATGAAGTGAATAAGACCAAAAATTGGTTTAGGAGATAACTCTCATCACCTCACAGTGCAGGGGCATCGTTTGCTCAGGCCTGTCTAGATTCAGGTATAAACCATATCACCGGCGTGTGTGTCTCTCTTGTCTTCAGGTTTGGAATGGCTCTCAGACAAGACCCTCCACCTGCTGGTTCCCAGCAGCATCAGACTTACAAAATTCCTCCAACTGGAAAACCCAGCACAAAGAGCAATCTTTTTCTTAATGATTCTCAGAACTGACTCTCATTAGGCTATCCTGACTCAGATGCTTGTACTGCAACCGGTCAGAGTGATCAACAGAATAGAGTGACCTGCTTGGCCAGGCCTGGAAGATGCTTTTATTCCCATAGTTGGCACAGACCAATAGTGAATGATACAGTGTGGGTTAGATGTGGTTCTTCCTGAAGGTAATTGAGATGCAGCTGCCCAGTGAAGGAGGAATTGAGGCAGGGCAGGCAAAACCAGTCTGTCCATTATGTTGTTTTCAAATGAGTATGAACATAGAAGCATGAGGTGTGAAATAGACAAAAAGAGGACGTTTCTCATTAGATAGTCCTGGGGGAGAGGAGGAGGGAATCCAGAGACCTGATGATTCAGACACTCCTCTCAACTCTAAGGGAAGCTGTCCATCTGTCCTGATTTTTCTGGGATGATCCTGATTTGTGTCTGTTGTCCAGGGTAATTACTAATGGCACCCCTTTTACTCTCAAAAGTATTCTGGTTTGCTTAATAAAATTTAAGATTGCCAGATCTTGGGGAATCTCTGAAATCTATGACTGTTGATCAGACACAAGTGCAAAACTTTTAATGTACACCATGGCATTCATCTTAATAAATGCTTCCAAATTTCACCTGAATAATATGAAGATTCTTGGAACATTTTCCTTCTAATCATCCTCTCCCATTTTACTTCTTTCCTATATAAAATTAAACCTTATTGTTATCATTCATACAACTAACGTGTAGAGTGATCCACCTTTAATAAATTCTGTGTTTATCACTGCTTCATTTTTGTTGCTTTTTTTAAAATCCGCTAGGTTTTTTTTTTTTTTCAATGAATGGATAAAGATGTGGTACATATATACATATTCACAATGGAATATTACTCAGCCATAAAAAGGAATGAAACTGGGTCATTTGCATAGATGTGGATGGACCTAGAGTCTGTCATACAGAGTGAATTCAGAAAGAGAAAAGCATCATATATTAATGCATGTTTGTGAAATCTAGAAAAATGGTACAGATGAACCTATTTACAAGGCAGGAGTAGAGACAGAAGATGCAGAGAACAGACTTGTGGGCATGGGAACTGGGATGAATTAGGAGATTTGGGTTGACATGTATACATATTACCATGTATAAAGTAGAGAGCTAGTGGAATCTGCTGTATAGCTCGAGAGCTTAGTTCAGTGCTCTGTGATGACACACAGAGGTGGTGAGAGGGGGAGGGAGGGAAGCTCAAGAGGGAGGGAATAGATGCATACTTATAGCTGACTCACTGCATTATGCAGCAGAAACTACCATTGTTTCTTGATCCTCAGTCTTTCTCCTGAGATAAATTTTTGTCTTCCTGAACTAGTGCTTTGGAACCTTTCTACTCAAAGCGTGGCCTCCTGACCAGCATCATCAACATCATCTGGGAGCTTATTAGGAATGCAGAATTTGGGGCCCATTCAATTAGATTCTGTAGTTTAACATAATACCTGAATAATCTGTATATGCATTAAAGTTGAAGAAGCCCTATTTTAGGACAGAGATTGGACTGACTGCCCATTAGAATCTCCTAGATGTCCTAAAAACCCAAGAATTAATGTGTGTGTGTGTGTAATATATGTATATTTAGAGGTAGACATATGGTGCCAGACCCTTCCTCAGACCAACTAAATTAGAATCTCTGGGCATGGGGCCAGAAGTTACCCTAGAAATTCCTTTGTCATTGTTGTTTGGTCTCTAAGTCACGTCCAACTCTTTGCGACCCCATGGACTACAGCATGCCAGGCTTCCCTGTCCTCCACCATGGTCCAGAGTCTTCCCAAGTTCATGTCCATTGAGAAACTGATGCCATCAAAGCATCTCATCCTTTGCCACCCTCATACCCTTTTGCCTTCCATCTTTCCCAGCATCAGGATCTTTACAATGAGTCAACTCTTTGCATCAGGTAGCCAAAGTATTGAAGCTTCAGCATCAGTCCTTCCAATGAATATTCAAAAAGTTTCTTAATTTAGGATCTTTTGCTTAGTCACTCAGTCATGTCCTACTCTTTGTGACCCCATGGACTGTAACACACCAGGCTCCTCAGTTCATGGGAATTCTCCAGGCAAGGATACTGGAGTGAGTTACCATGCCCTTCTCCATGGGGGTCTTCCCAACCCAGGGATCAAACCCAGGTCTCCTGCAGTAGATTCTTTACTGTCTGAGCCACCAGAGAAGCCCCTAATTTAGGATCAGTTGGTAACAAATTCTCATTTTCTGTTTGTCTGAAAAATATCTATTAATACTATTCATATTGAATAATAGTTCAGTCAGTTACACAATGCTAGGTTGACATTTATTATCCTTCAGTGGCTTAAAGATTTAAAAGATTTTCATTCTTTTCTGGCTTTAATTGTTGTTGCTGAAAAATTTGTTGAGAATAACATTTTTATTTTGTAGACAACCTGAGTTTCTAATTTCTCATAGTCATCAAAATCTCATTTTTGATATTGTGCAATTCTACGGCATTGTGGCTAGGTGTATATTTCTTACTTATCACATTTAGAATTTATTTCATTTTCTTATCTGAGGATTAAAGCTTTTCATCACTTTTGAAAAATTCTTAGCCATATTATTATCCCACATTCTGTTCATTCCTTTTATTTTCAGGAAAGAAAGACTGTAAAACATTTTCCTTTTATCTTCCTGTTTCCTATTCTCTCAAATTTTAGTCTTCTTGTCTCTCTCGTCAACATTCTGGATAAATTTTTCATATCTTCCAATCTAATATGTGACTAATATACATTGGGTTTTTATTTAGATGCTTTTAATTTGGGGTGTTTGAATTTCTATTTAGAATATTTTATTTCTAGGAGTTCTGATTTTTGGCCCCACTCAGTGGCACATGGGATCCTTAGTTTCCCAACTACGAATCAAACCCGTGCCCCCTGCCCTGGATGCACAGAGTCTTAACCACTAGACCACCAGGGAAGTCCCCAGGAGTTCTTTTTATAACCTGACCAGTTTTTTTCCATTGTCTTTCCCTTTGCTCATTATTTCAGTTCTTTAAAAAATATTTACACATAGTTATGTTACAGTTTGAATCTCATAATTCCAATGTCTAAAGGTTTGTTTGTTTTTTTTCCCCTGTTGTTTCTGCTGATGACTGCTCACAAACACCTGTTTCCTTATTTACTTTGCAGTTTTTGAGAGTGAGATTATGTTCTCTGGAATTTATCTGTGTATATTTTGTGGGGCCTGATTTGAAGCTGTATCCCATCCTTGTAGAGACAGTCCATCTTTGCAGAGAAATATGTGTTGGCTTGTGCCATGTTCTATAAAATACAACTAAGTCAAGACTACTTTGATTTCTTGTCTTGGAGTTTCCTGATATATGCTGGTAATGTAAATGTTGAATCCTAAATTTGCCTAAGGGCAGGCCTGTGGTGATAAATTTTTCGGATGGCACTTTTTTCTGTCTAGAATTCAGGATTAGATAAACAGATTCCCTGGTCTGTCTCTTTGCTGACTGGTGAATTTTTTTTTTGGTCTCATCCTTTCTTTGAGGAGAAGCACCCCAGCTTCAAGTCATTCACACTGTTAATGAATAAAGTGAGGATCAGAGTTTGCTCAGGGTCACCCAGCACCTGGGAGGCAGAGATGAAAAAAGGACCCAGATCTTCTCGTAGACCAATCATTTTTCTCTCCAACAAAACAAGCTACAAAAATAGCACTGCCTTCTTCTAATAAGAACTCTTCACCTTTGCCTCCAGTTGGACAAGGAACAGCAAGATTCAGTTATTCCTCACAGTTAAGCTTGATGAATTGTAGAAATAGGTTACTTAGATATATTTTAAGAATCATAAGAACATAAAAAAGTCACATGGGATAAGAATTATAGTCCACACTATTCAGTATTTTGTCTTTTATAGTAGCACCAAGGGACATTGGTGTGACATGATGAGAGTTGCCCTTCTTAATATTGTCCTCAAAGGGGGCATCCCTAACTGGGGAAGATCTATCATCCAGGAATTTCTCTAAACCCTTCTTGAACTCTCATTATAGTTGTGGTTTGTACAACCTTAAGGCATGTCTTTATATGGAATTGATCTTATACTAATCAGGACACAGGATAAATAACCCTGAGGTCCTTTTAAAATATGAGTTTAAGTATCACAAATCTTGTTGTATAAGTAGACTGTGCAAATGGAAGGCGTATTGAGGAGTGATGTGAATCACAGACACTGAGGTGAACAGGCTGTGTTAAAATACAGGCTTTATCCATGTGACCTTGGGCAAAATCTTTCACTCTTCTGAGCTTCTGTTTCCTTCATAGGAAATGGACAATGAATTTAGGATTATCGGAGGTCATTGTGAAAAAGGAATAAGATAATGCATGTAAAATTACATAGTACAAGACTCATAGTAAGCAATGATATGGAACTATTCTTAGTATGACCATTATTAATATTTTTATTATTGTTAGTGGATGAGTCTTCATCCTGGTTACCAACATCACACAAAAATGTGTATATGCCCCCATTTCATTTATTTTAAAACATTTGGATGATGAAGGGCAGAGTAGTATACGAGCAAGAAAAAGTTAATACCTATACTTTCAAATGATTTAGATTTTATGGTTACCAGTGTGTACCAAATAAGTAACCAAATTTTCAGAATACAGTAGTTAATGTATCTCTGCATATGCAGTTGTGGGTCCTTCATTTGAAAAAGAGAAACTAGCAAAGTAAATAAGGTCACTTGCGGTTCCATTCTGGATTATACCCTTATATAAATTGACTCTGATATTTGGTTATCAGGTGCCCTCAATTATCTTATTTTATTTTTGCCAAAAAAAGCATGTAATAGCTCTAATGTTAATAAAATTGCATAGTTTTCCCTGGAAAGTGGCCTCTCCAATTTTTTCTTAAATGTCTTAGTCTGCCCCAACATTTACTTTGCACTAGTAATAACACTCAATTTTCATTGACATTATCTTCCCAATACAATCAGATCCAAAATCGCCAACATCATTCTCATTCCACTCCTGCAAGGAGATAATACAGGACAGGGTCTGGCTGATAACTTCCGCTTCAGTAACCTCTGATTCCACTGCTTGAAATGCTCTGAGTGGTTTTCCCTCGGACCAGAGTCAGAGGTATTCGTGTAAAACAGGTGATTCCCATCAGCAGAGATGCACAACGTGGCATTTGCCTTTAATTGGACTTCCTTCCTGCTAGGTGCACTAGTAGGTCCCTAAGGGTGACTTGGATAAACTGGAGCCTGTACCCACAAGGACCTTCCCAGGCACATGTTTATCCTTTGCCCCAAGGGCTTGTGCTCAAATATGTAGGTTGGAAGGAATTGCAATGAAATTTCTAAGAAACGGTTGTGAGCATTTAGGATGTTCTATCTCAGTTCACAGAAGTATTGATCATGTTTTGTGTCACTTTCAACTCCAAACTAAATCAACTCAGGCTTGCTCACAAAAATCAGGAATTGTTCTTCAAACCCTTATCATATAAGTGACTTTCATCAGGTAACTTAAATTCTCTGAGCCTCACTTGCCTCATCTGTAAAATGGGAACAAATATTAATATTTTTTAAGAATTATTTGAGAATTCAGTAAGATAATTCAAGTATAGTACTTCAAGGCATACTTTATATATACATGTATATATACTCAAAGGGCTTCCCTGGTGGCTCAGACAGTAAAGAATCTGCCTGCAATACAGGAGACCTGGGTTCAACCCCTGGGTCAGGAAGAATCCCTGGAGAAGGGCATGGCAATCCACTCCAGTATTCTTTCCTGGAGAATTCCATGGGCAGAGGAGTCTGGTGGGCTATAGTCCATGGGGTTGCAAAGAATGGTACACGACTGAGCAACACTTTGACTTTTCATGTATACTCATAATATTTAATGTTAATGCTAATATTGGCCTACACTAGTTTTTGTTTTTTGGGTTTTTTTTCCCACAAATAGAGATCTTCATTCCTCAGTTTATGTCTGGAAAGCAAAGTGGGCAATTAAAGACATTCTTTAAATGTCCAAATTCTCCTTTTACTTGATATGCCCAGATGTTAGAGGAAAAACAAAATACATTGGATTATTCGGATAATTTCTCTCTTTGGGGTAGGACATTTTTCATATGTTGAGTTTTCCTGTGTACATGTAGGGTAACCAACCATCTAGGTTTGCCTGAGCCTGAAGGAGTTTCTGGGATGCGGCATTTTCAGTGTGAAAATCATGACAGTCCCGAGCAAACTGAATGAGTTTGTCACCTTATACATTATAGCTTCTGGAAGGCACTGCAAGGCACTTAAATCTAATGAGCTTTTAAGCAACACATAGGTCTTTTGTAAATTTTAAAAATCCTTTAGTGAAGAAAGTGCCAAGGGAAAGGAAGTGGGAGGAGGGATCCTCCTTAGAACTGTTTTCAGCTTAAAAAACAACTCAATGCCAAACTAAAACTGGATTAAAATAAAAGGCCTTCTTTGAATCTGGAGGTAGATAGTTCTGGATTGGTTTAGTAGTTCAACAGTGTCTTTGAGCAGGGGTTCCCAACCCCTGGAGCCATGGACTGATACTGATCCACGACCTGTTAGGAAGCAGGCCATACAGCAGGATGTGAGCAACTGGGGAGAAAGTGAAGCTTCATCTGTATTTACAGCTGCTTTGCATCACTCGCATTACTGCCAGAGCTCCACCTCCTGTCAGATCAGCAGTGACATTAGATTCTCTCATAGAAGTGTGAACCCTACTGTGAACTGTGCTTGTGAGGGACCTAGGTTGCATGCTCCTTGTGAAAATCACCCTGAAACCATCCCCCACTGCCACTCATCCATGGAAAAATTGTCTCTCATGAAACTGGTTCCTGGTGCCAAAAAGGTTGGGGAGTGCTTTCTTTGACAACTGGAGAAACTTTGTATTGGTTTTGGCCACGTTTGCCCTTAGATTCCCTTTGGATTTCATCCTCAAGCATCTCCTTCTCTTTACTGCATGTAAATCCAGAAAGGCAAATAGCAGATTTCTCTTTTACCGTCAGGGAGTAAAACTCACTTTCTGAATCTGGCCCAGGCTATTTCCTTTTATGTTTCCAAGATCTGGGTCAACTGCCTGCCCATTACTCAGTTAAGCAAGTGCTTGGAATCGCTAGACAATCAGACAAAGCAGAGTCTATCCCCCGGGTTGGGGAAGGGGCCAACCTTGGCTAAGCACCTCGTGTGTGCGTGCATGCTCGGCTGTGTCTGACTCTTTGCAGTCCCACAAACTGTAGTCCACCAGGCTCCTCTGTCCATGGAATTTTGCCAGGCCCCATACTGGTACAGCTTTTAGCATGAACAAAAGTAGAATTTGGTTACAAGAGAAGGAGGGAGATAGAAAGAACTAATGGCTAAGGTGCAGACAAACAGCAGAACCTACCATGGGTGGGAAAAAGGGGAAGCCTGTCTGTCCAGAAGCTACTTGTGTTCTTTAGTCAGTCGTTTGTCACAGAAATGTGACTACTTCTTGCTGTTAATTTCCCAAGACATAATAGAAAGATGGCAGATGGATCACCATCTATTGGTTGGGGTAGATCGCAAGGCCCAGGGAAACCATATGAAACTTCTCCCTACCTCAGTTTCTCTCTATCTGACACTTAAGATTAGGCCAGCAGCCTTCTAAACTGGAAGACGAGTCTACCAAAGAAAACAGTAAGGAACTCTCCATTCTGAAGTTTATTTCTTGCCTGCAAATCAAATAAGATATTGATCTTTCATCTCAAGAGAAAGTCTTTCACTGGAACTTTGATGCTCCAACTCTCATAGCAAAGTCCCCAACAAAGAAAATGTGATCTGATTTTCTCACCTTTGAAAATCTTTCTCAACTCCCTGAGTGACTCTCTTGATGTGAACTGAATGTTTATACTCTTCCTTCCCTCCTGAGACTGCTTTGTTTATTAAGGGATGAGGGTTCAAGGTACCTGAAGTAAATCTTCCTCAGCTCTGCCAAGATCCAAGAGCTCTTGTGTAAGTGACCAAACCCTTGTTTATCAGAGACTGGCCTAGTGCAATCAAGGTCTGTTATCTCATTTAATACCTCTTACATGCCTTTTATGAGGATATTATAAGGCTTCATTAACTAATGATTATGATATTTCATATACTTTTTTAGAAATGTTCTATGAATATAAGTGCTATTACTCCTTGGGTCATTCCCTATTTGCATTAATATGACTTTTAGCATCATCCATTTACTCGAATGTGGGGTCCCTCGCACATTTACTGGCTCCTTAGGAACAAAAGGTGACAGTACAGAGTGAGGTTTAATTTTCTTTTCTGCTGTTAAATGATTATTAAAACCTTTCTGAGAGACCATGAGTGAGAATAATCTGGAAAATAATGACTTCTGATAGTAAAGACCCAATCTATAAAATATTTGATTAAGAGTTAAAGAATAAATCAGCAGTCACATGGCCCTGCCTTTTAACTGAGCATACATTTAACATGGCTTCCTAGGGGCTTAGTGGTAAAGAATCTAGCCTGCAAATGCAGGAAATGCAGAAGACGTGGCTTCCATCCCTGGGTCGGGAAGATACTCGGGAGGAGGAAATGGCAACCCACTCCAGTATTCCTGCCTGGAAATTCCATGGAGAGAGGAGCCTGGTGGGCTACAGTCTATAGGGTCACAAAGAGTTGGACACGACTGAGCGACTGAGCCATGTTTAACATAGCCACAGGCTGTTCCTTCCATTTGGGATTTCCAAACAATTTTAAGGAAAAAATAGTCAAAGTATATCCAGAAATATATAGGAAATCCAGTATAATTTTGGTGAAGTTCTACCTTCCACGGCTCTATTTTCATATATACTAGGGCATGTGGCTCTATGGGGCTTCTCTGGTGACTCAGGGGTAAAGAATACACCTGTCAATGCAGGAGATTAGGGTTAGATCCCTGAGTCAGAAAGATCCCCTGGAGAAGAAAATGGCAACCCACTCCACGATTCTTGCCTGGAGAACATCATGAACAGAGGAGCCTGGCGGGTTACCCATCCATGGGGTTGCAGGAGTCGGAGATGACTTAATGACTAAACTACCACTACCATCACGGCTCTAAGCTTGTCTATAGATGTTTGCAGTTTCTATTTGTGTGCAAATGCACAACAGATGATTTGTTTAGAATTGGGGAAAAGAGCTATTTACTTTAAAGTTATATTGTTTGTACATTGTGGACAAAGTTCTGAATAAGAAGTAAGCATTTAGAAAATCTTCATTTAATTGGTTTGGTGAATCTAGCTTTCAGTCAAAAGAAATATGTGAACATCTTTTGCCCAAGACAAACATCGCATAAAGAAGGAAACACATCAGACTGATTTGTTCTATCCCCTGAAGATAGGAAGGTGGAAGAAGCATAAAGAAAATGAAAGACACGAATTCCTATTAAACGGCACAAAGGATTGGTAAACAAAGCTCTGAACACCGTACTCATAGATATTCTAGAGTGTAACTTTTTTTCTTTTTCTAATAAGCCACCCTCGTCTGCTCCATCTCATTCTTTTAAGCAGCAGTCATGCATCACACCTACTGAGCTCTTCCACCTCCGATTTCAAATCGGAGGAAAGCCAGCTTCATACTGGTTATACTTTGTTGGGAGTAGAGGGCCGCATGGCAGAGGGGGTAGTGAGCGCCTGTAATTAACATAATGGTTTAAAATATAGCTTTCAAAAGATGAACATTCTTAGACAAACCAGTGATGGTAGGTCATAGGCTGTGCTTTCCTCGCTAATAACTGCAAAATCCATTGCTGTCCCCTNGGCCGCATGGCAGAGGGGGTAGTGAGCGCCTGTAATTAACATAATGGTTTAAAATATAGCTTTCAAAAGATGAACATTCTTAGACAAACCAGTGATGGTAGGTCATAGGCTGTGCTTTCCTCGCTAATAACTGCAAAATCCATTGCTGTCCCCTTTGAGCTTTTTTTTTAATAAAAGACTATTAAAACTGAATAAAAGCATAATAAGTAGATTAGTTAGAACAATAGTCCTCATGAGAATGTTTTGATTCTGAGTTTAGCTGCTAAAGATAACCCTAAATGCAATCAGGTTTAGCTCCCTGCCTGTGTGAAAGGAAGGTAATACCCTCTGAGATTTTGCCAACAGATGACATTATTTTTTAAGCATCTCTTTCTACATTTAAATTAGTCTTTCCTCTGGGCACTGGCAACAAAACCTTTGTTAAGAATCACCAGAGAAACAGAGCTCAGAATAAATGCTCAGTGGAAAATTATTTTTGAGAATTTGGTTTTAGATGTTTCACATCAAAAAGATGGATGGCAGTGCATCCAAGAGGGAGTGCTTTGTGATCCTTCTCTGTCCTCTTTGTGATTTTAAGGATCAAAACTCCCAAGGTGGCCAGAGATAAGGACAAAGGGAGTTGGTGCGATTTTACTAAACATATACACGTTGTAAAGGGCAATGTGATCCAATGTCAACGACGCTGTGTCCACATTCTGTTCTCCGCGTTTCATTTTATTAATTGCATTCCTTTTGGCCGGATAGATTCAGATTCCCCCCTCTCTCTCATTCTCCAGTTTTCTGTGTACACTGAAAGAGCTGTATAACCCCTCAGGGGGGAAAAAAAGAAAAAAACAACCCATTCATAGACTTGGCCATTTAAACTGTCATGAGTGTTGCTACCCAGGTAAGTTCCTCAGATAAGATCACATAGTCGGTGCCAATATTCTTTGGAACCTCCTGCAGCGTGCACATTCGTAGGGAGGCTGCCTTCCAGTTTCCATCTCTTTACCCTTCTATTTCTTCCTTGAGAGGTATATTCTTTTGTATTTTCCTATATCAGACATTTCGACGTATGCTTTTCTCTACAATCTCCTGGACAACTCTATTATATTCCCAAGAAGCCCTTAGGCAATCCGTTTTGTCCTCCTTCACTGCCATGTTTCATTCTTTTCCCATTCATCGCTACTCCTTCATTGCCTCCCAAAACATCACATTCCCTCAGAGTTTTTGTCTCTATTTGGGTAGGAGAGACTGAAATCTAACACTGTCTCAAGTTTGTAAGTTTGCATCACCAAACTAAGCAATGAGACTCTTTCATTTGTCCACACTCGTCCAAATATGACTGTAAATATGGACTCTCATAATATTGCATTGGCAAAAAAAGTTCTTTTGAGTTTTCTGTAAGACGTATGGAAAAATTCAAATGAACTTTCTGTCTAACCCAGAAGTTTTACTTTTCTTTTACCTTTTAATGAAGTCCTTAGCCTTATAGCTATCAAAGTGTAGGAGATAAAGATACAAGACTTCCTCAGCATAATTTGGTTTCGAATACACATTATCCCACCCTACAGCTTTGTAGCCCTGTAGTGGTGACTTGTGTATATTTGTTTTGTAAATATAATGTGAATTAAGTGAAATTTATTTTGAGACTGTTTTATTATTCTATAATAGCTTTGAAATAATTGGAGAAGCATTTGAAAATCCATAAGTCAAAGAGTAAGCTCCTGTTTATTTAGCATAATCATAAAGCTGATAAGGAATCAGTCACTCTATTATTTTATGAAAGAGGAATTTTGATATCCAATGTGTTGACTTTTTTCCTGAGTCCAACTAAAGTCAGAGTCATCTGAAGAGCTGTATAGCACTAAACAGACTAAGTCCCATCTTAAGCCTCTTCATCAGTAGCATGGGTAATGCCCCAAGTGGAAATATTTTTTTAAGTTCCCCAAATCATTCTGACATCCATCCAGGTTTAAGATCTATGGACCTATTCTATTTCATGTTAAAATTTTATGTATGTCTATATAAATGGATATTGTGTGTATCCATTACATTTATTAATATAAATACATATTTATCATTAGATCATATTAATTCCTTTAGAAAATCTGTATTTGTATTATATATAAACCCAATCTATACCTATAGATGTACAGAACCAGAAATATTATAGGCAGAATGGCCACAAATGTTTTTCTGAAAATTATTCACAGTTCCTGAACTATACACTCTACTTAGAGTATAAAGGTTATGAGCTCCCCTCCCGGAGATATGAGCATGTCAAGAGTACTGATAGCTCTCCTTAACTGAGCTCACTCTTTTGTGTTGTGTGCTGGAGTAACGGTTTTTCATGCATTATCTCTTCAATCCTCCCAACAAATCTGTGAAAGCAGTGCCTGCATTTCTTCTCTCATGCAGTATATACACCCTCTAAAAGTCTTGTTACATGCAAAATCATGCACTGAAAAAAATAAGATGGTTTACTGTAAATCTGGGTTGGGGCAGACCATTTAAACCCTATACAACTTGGTAATCAAGCATCAACAAAATATTGTAATCCTAAAAACTATAACATAGTGGAGAATTATTAAATTTTAATGTTATGAATACATATGTGTGTGGGTGTGTGGGTATGTATATATATATATATTTATCTTTTAGGTAAATTAAAGGTAAAATGATTAGGGATTGGGAATGGCAAAGACTGCTGAGCTGTGGAAGCAAGAGCAAAAGCAAAATATACAAATATCAGGAAGAACCATATATCCTTATAAGACAAAATACAACCAAAATGAGCCACCATCAGATTATAGGATGAGCAGGAGTCATGCGCAGCAGGGGGCAGGGAGTGCGGCATCACTGTTGGTTGACTTGCTGCATTCAGCTGGGTTTTCATTCCAAGGAATGCTGTCATTCCCGACATAAAACATGAACATGCTGGGGAAAACTATATATCAACTAATGAAATTCTACATTGCGTGGCATTATTCCCTTATTTGCCACTGGCCTAACAGCTTAAATACAGCAACAAAACACTTGCTGTAGAAGAATACACCATTCTACTATTAGCCACATCCTACAAATGAGGACATTTTAATCTGTGGACACAGGCATTCTTGAAGAGGGGCAGGTTCCCCCACCCTGCCCTTCTCTTTCCTGCTCCCTACATCTAGTATTGAGGACAGTAGAGGAGGGACTCATTTAGGAAGAAGTGTGATCTTTAGCAAAAATAGGGATGTGATCTTTTGTGATCTTTAGCGAAAATAGGGATGTACAAGTAAAGGAGGAATTGCCTGCTAATTTTAGGAGACATGGGTTCCATCCATGGGTCAGGAAGATCCCCTAGAGAAGGAAATGACAACCCACTCCAGAATTCTTTTCTGGGAAATCCCTTGGAAAGAGGAGCCTGTGGGCTACAGTCCATGGGTCACAAAGAGTCAGGGATGACTGAAAAACTAAAAAACAACAGCAAGAGGTTTTGTTATCCACTAGTCGGTTAGGTGGAAAAGGCAATGGCACCCCACTCCAGTACTCTTTCCTGGAAAATCCCATGGACAGAGGAGCCTGGTAGGCTGAAGTCCATGGAGTCACTAAGAGTCGGACACGACTGAGCGACTTCACTTTGACTTTTCTCTTTCATGCATTGGAGAAGGAAATGGCAACCCACTCCAGTGTTCTTGCCTGGAGAATCCCAGGGACAGGGGAGCCTGATGGGCTGCTGTCTGTGGGGTCACACAGAGTCAGACACGACTGAAGCAACTTAGCAGCAGCAACAGCAGGCAGTTAGGTAGACACAGAAAAAGATAAATTTTTAGTATAATTATAGAGCTATAAGAAGACTTTTTCTCTTATGCTAAGGTAACTTTTATCTCTACTGGGCTTATTTAATTGATCATGTGTTGCCTCATCATTTACCTTATTTGATGCTCACTGCAGCCCCGTTAAAACTGTTAGGGGAGGTGTCACTGACTCCACTTTGAAGATAGAATGACCAGAGCCCAGAGAAGCATCCTGTAAATTAGGAGGAACGAACTGTACATTTTCCCTTCCACCTTGATTCCAATATCTGTGTTACTCCACCACTGAGAAACAGAGATAGACGTTTCACCTGCTAATTAATAAAGCCCACAGTACTCTTTCTTGCAGACATAATACCATGACTTGGTGTCATTGAAATGACTTATTATTCAGTTCAGTTCAGTCATTCAGTCGTGTACAACTCTTTGCTACCCCATGGACTGCAGCACTCCAGGCCTCCCTGTTGATTACCAACTCCTATATTTTACTCAAACTCATGTCCATTGAATCGGTGATGACATTGAACCATCTCACCCTCTGTTGTCCCCTTCTCCTCCTGCCTTCGTTCTTTCCCAGCATTAGGGTCTTTTCAAATGAGTCAATTCTTCACATCAGGTGGCCAAAATGTTGGAATTTCAGCTTCAACATCAGTCCTTCCAATGAACCCTCAGGACTGATCTCCTTTAGAATGGACTGGTTGGATCTCCTTGCAGTCCAAAGGACTCTCAAAAGTCTATTCCAACACCACAGTTCAAAAGCATCAATTCTTCGGCACTCAGCTTTCTTTGTAGTCTGACTCTATCTTATTATTACCAAGGGCCAAGCTCTGTGGCTTTAAAAGGACTCTGTACTTGGACCTGCCTTGCTTCAGAAAAGATGAATTGGTCATTTAGAGTATGAATTTTGAATTCAGGCAGACTTGGGCTTATATTCTAATTCTATTTTCTTAGTGATCTGGATACTTAACTTGTTTTCCCCCAGTTTCCTGATCTATAACATGGGAACAGTAACTTTGCCCAGAGAGGATTGTTATAAAGATCAAATATGTACATATGCTAAATCTATAGTACAGTGTACAGAGTTAACATTCAATTAATAGTAACTATTATTAGGATGTTCTTTTAGAAAAACAGATTATAAAAATCCAGTTCATTTACAAAGGAACTTAAAAATATCTGCCAAACTGTGTAAAATATAAGCTCAGTTCTATATCCTAAATTTCCCAGGAATCAGCTGTATGTGAAAGGTAGACCATGCACATGACTATTCATCGTTTATAAACTCTTTAAATAAAAAGAATTGAGAAAACTTAAAGTCAGTGACAAAATACAATAACTAGCATTCATTTTTCTTATCCCCTTTGCATACAGCTGTGCTATAAAGTATATTCATCTAAGTTATGAGATAGAGAATAGAAAACAATATGGGAAAAAATAGACTGTGAATATATCAACCAGAAGAATCAACATAGCTGCTTTTATTGAACTTCAGTGTTAGACTCTGAATTTCTCAGTTATAGACATGAAGTTCATGGTACTTACATAGTTTTTTTATTTGTTTGTTAATAAAAATGGGTGTAGGGGTTAGAGAAAAATAAAAGTTACTCAAGAATACAAAATGTTTTCCAGGTATTAAATCCCCAAATTTTTCATGCCCAGATTTTTATATCAGGGATATTGAATGGATAGCATAAGCAATGTTCTCAATGCCCTCTTCTTGATAACCGAGACTCAGATGGGTTTTTGAATGTGCATACCTGATAATATCCTTTGATCAAAGTCAATGGCATAGCATTAGAACCTTATTCAGTATGATTCATACTCCTTGACTGAGGTCTAAGCACATGGCCTTCTGGTGATCTGACTTCAGTTACTAGAGGGGTGAATGGATCATGTATCCCACAGACAGGTTTTCTGGCCCATCATTTCTCTCAGCCAGGCTTTCAATAGAAGCTTGGAATTAAATAATCAAGTAGGCGATGCTCTCTAGAAAAGATTAGGCATGGTGATATGCACCATTAAGAGTAGGTCTGTATGTCTGAAAATCAAACCAGGAGCTAATCCTTTGATGCCCAAATGAAAGTTTATCTTCAGAGACATGAATATAGGTATACACACAAGCATGTTTTTCTCTCAGAAGAGAACTTAAACAGACTGGTGACTCGAGCACACAAGAATAAGAATTATAGTGTGATGAATAATTTGGGCAGAAATACTTGGCTGAGAAAAGTCGCTTTAAAGTAAGCCAAAAAATAAGCAAAATATAGAGGAAAATGTGATGATTCATCCAACTCTTATCATATAATAATAAATGGAGCCATGTCAGTTTCTCAAGAGATACCAACTGACCTTACCCATATCCCCACCCAAACATAGTGACTTTGTATAAAGAGCATGAAACAATCACGTCACATTTTGACTTATGGAGGTGTCACCAATATGTGTATGCCAGTTATCATATCAGATCAGATCAGTTCAGTTCAGTTGCTCAGTCGTGTCCGACTCTTTGCGACCCCATGAATCGCAGCATTCCAGGCCTCCCTGTCCATCACCATCTCCCAGAGTTCAATCAAACTCACATCCATCGAATCGGTGATGCTATCCAGCCATCTCATCCTCCATTGTCCACTTCTCCCCCTGCCCCCAATCCCTCCCAGCATCAGAGTCTTTTCCAGTGAGTCAACTCTTCGCATGAGGTGGCCAAAGTACTGGAGTTTCAGCTTTAGCATCATTCCTTCCAAAGAACACCCAGGGCTGATCTCCTTTAGAATGAACTGGTTGGATCTCCTTGCGGTCCAAGGGACTCTCAAGAGTCTTCTCCAACACCACAGTTCAAATGCATCAATTTTTTGGCGCTCAGCTTTCTTCACAGTCCAACTCTCATAGCCATACATGACCACAGGAAAAACCATAGCCTTAACTAGATGGACCTTTGTTGCAAAATAATGTCTCTGCTTTTGAATATGCTATCTAGGTTGGTGATAACTTTTCTTCCAAGGAGTAAGCGTCTTTTAATTTCATGGCTGCAGGCACCATCTGCAGTGATTTAAGTGAAAGTGAAGTCGCTCAGTCGTGTCCGACTCTTTGCGACCCCATGGACTACGTAGCCCACCAAGCTCCTCCCTCCATGGGATTCTCCAGGCAAGAATACTGGGATTCTCCAGGCAAGAATACTGGAGTGGGTTGCCATAAAAATATAAATTCTGATACTGTTTCCACTGTTTCCCCATCTATTTCCCATGAAGTGATGTGACCAGATGCCATGATCTTCATTTTCTGAATGTTGAGCTTTAAGCCAACTTTTTCACTCTCCTTTTTCAATCTCATCAAGAAGCTGTTTCTATATCTACATCTGTGAGTAGGACTCGAGAAAATAATTTAAATTGTATTTTAGTATCATCTTGTGTGTTTGGGGTGAGGGAAGATGTCTCCTTTTTAGTTTGTAGTATGATTTCAGTTTGTTGCAGTGTGTGTATACTACTTTAATAATAAGAAAAAATGAGTTTATTCTAATTTTAACGAAAATATGGTTTCCAGTAAGACTTTTATTTGGCTCCCATGCCAAAACAGGTTTGTTCACAACTGTTGAAAGGGGATACCAGTTCTCATGATTGCCTTTGGGAAAGCTGTCAGAGGCATAGATTGTCTCTACCAAACCTCTAACATTCATTCCTTCACCTAACATATACTGAACACCCACTGTGTACAGTGTGTTTCAAGTACTTGAGATTTTTAGCAAGAATCTGATGGGCGGGCTTCAGTGTTTAGCATAAAGGATGCTTGTGGGGGCATTTAAAGATAATAAAGAATCTTCAAAAAAAATCCAAATCCTAGTTCAAATACTGACTTCTAGGTTGGTGGTCTCAGAAAAGGGTTAAAGTTGAGAGACCCCAATTGAATCTGCAGCTTCTATTAAATTTGAACCCTAGAGACACCTTCCTGCAAATACCTTTTTTTTTTTTTGAGTGTAGAACAATTCATATTATATACACCCTTCTACTGACCTGTCTCTTTGAACCCTGCAGGCACTTGACAACTGATGAATAAAATAATATTGTGTGCTCTTGGGGCTATTGCAAACCCTATTGTGTCTATAAAAGCTCTCATTTTTTCCCGACATATGGGAGAGGATACAACATGGAGAGAGGCTGCATAGAATAACTGACATAGCACAGTCTAAACCCCAGGGGCACTAATGACATTGCATCCACAGAGCCAAGTTAGAATGTTCTATAATGATGTCATTAGACTCCTGAAAAGCTAACTTATTGCTGACTGGAATTTCTCTATTACATTCTCTTTAAATGGGGAATAAACTCCAGGGTGTGTGGCTCTGCATGGTATTGACATTGAATGGCTGTGTCTCCAGTCACTCTGCTAAAGCCGTTTGACCTTCCTGCATGCAGTTTAGTCAACTCAGCTGCCCTTTTGATGGAGACAAATGAATTTCCAGGATTATGCAGGTCAGGTCACCTGGGGTCAATAACTGATTATTCAGTCATGCCATCTCCTCTGTTCTACCTTGGCATCTTTGAACATTTATTCTTTAGGTCTTCACCTCTGATTTAGTGTCCCCAAATGTTTATTCCTATGAAAGTACATATGTAACTCAAATATAGAAATCCATAGCTGATGCCTAGAACACATTTAAAACCACTCCTGGGGAAGCAGATACCCAAAATGGGCAGTCTAAAGCATTTATTTGAAAGGCAAAGTTGTAGTAAGGGAAAAAATAATCAGAGAAGAAGAAAATAAAAAAATTTGAGATCAAGATTCTTTTGTTTATAAGCCAAGTGACCTAGGATGAGTTACATCACCTCTGTATGTCTCAGGTTTCTGGCCTGGAAAAAGGAAAAAAACTGAAGTCGTTCAGTTGTGCCCAACTCTTTGCAACCCCATGGACTATAGCTTACCACGCTCCTCTGTCCATGGGATTTTCCAGGCAAGACTACTGGAGTGGGTTACCATTTCCTTCTCCAAAGGATCTTCCCGACCCAGGAATCGAACCCGAGTCTCCTGCATTGTAGGCAGACAGGGGCTTTACCGTCTGAGCCACCAGGGAAGTCCTGGCCTGGAAAGTGGGGTCATTAATAGAATCTCCCTCTTGGGGTGGCTCAAGTGGGATAAATATGTGAAACACCTAGTAAGTAATCAAGAATGGTGAAGCACTGATGAATATGGGCACAGGAGTAACTGTACCTGGAATTTTACCAGAGGAGCATCAGTTAACAGAAATATAATCTTCCTAAACCTAGAATTTAGATTGTGTTTATGTACTAGCTGGTCACACTGTCAGCACTGAAGCTTTTATAAATGTCTCCCTATCAAAACACTGCAGTTTTTATGTAGCTGGGCTCTGTTTAAGCTCCAGCCCCAGACAGCTCCAAATCTGCATTTCCCGCATTTGCATTCTCTATCTCACTGGCTCTCAAAACAAAGGCAAGAAAGTAAATTTTCAACTTAGAACACCCATTCTGTCACACTGATGTGCTATCCAATTCATGGTGGGGGAAAAGAAAGACATCATTCTGGTAATATGTAAGCGCTCTGAAAACATCAAGTAAGCCCAATGCCAATATGATATAATGAGATTTTTTTTAAAAAAAAAACTATGCTGTAGTCTAACAAGATTGGCATGGTTTATTAATGGTCTGTGCTTCTTTTCCATTGGGAAGATGAAGAATTTTGTTTCCTGTTTGGGGTGACACACACAGACTGTTGCGTACCTGCTGACACTTAAGTAAGCCGGAGTATGTAGAATCCAAAGTCAGTCACTACAACAAGTTCACAAGGAAAAAGGAATATAATGTTCAGAGCACAGTAGTCCTATCTTTCCATTAACGAGATCTGGCTTTCTAAACTCATGTATATCCACTGCACATCTTTGTACCAGGTATGATGATCTGCTCCTCGGAGGGCCAGGCCTGGATGTTCAATGGATTGCCATTGCTTTGTCTGCGTCAGCAACACAGCCCGACATTAATCATGGTACCCCTGAAGTCATTTGAAGATGATTCATGGTCACAGAATTTTAGAATGTTTTCTTGATCACACAGTTTAAGGACTTCATGTGAGAGACTGTCTAGCCTCCCATATATAGTTGTTAAGGGGTTAAAAATCCCAGCTTTGCTACTTAGAATTTGGTGATTTTGCTTCAGAGGTTGTATATTTCTTTCAGTATGGTAGGCAAAATAATAGTACCTAGCTCAAAGGGAATAAGTCAGATCCAGCACATGTTCAATATTTGATAAACACTGGCAGTTGTTAAAGTCAGAGAGTCACATTCTCATATAGAGAGTACAAGACAAATATCATTATATCCAGATAATACTTTTACAGGAAGCTTCTCTCCCTTCTGTATCCTGATCATCCCTGTAGTTGTACACTTCTTAGGTCATCTGGGTAATATAGAAATGTCAGAGATCAGTCTGTCTTTCAAAACCTTTGCAGTATTTACTGACCCATGATGCTCGAGAGCAACCCGGAATAGGCAATGTGAAGTCTCAAGCACATTCAAAGAGCTAGTTTTGAAGAAAAAAAAATTATATCACCCAAGTCTTCTATTGTTGCAACAACTCATAACTATTTACATGGCCCTTTCATTCTATGCATGGTGAATTTTTCTTGAATATAGATGTTGTAGGTATTATCTGTTCTATGCAT
This sequence comes from Neotragus pygmaeus, assembly GCA_006410875.1. Lineage (NCBI taxonomy): Eukaryota > Metazoa > Chordata > Mammalia > Artiodactyla > Bovidae > Neotragus > Neotragus pygmaeus. The sequence continues at coordinate 912,947 of SJYV01032113.1, read as the reverse complement.
CTTTGATTATAATTTTCTCATCTCAACCATCTTTAGTTGAAGCTTCAGCCTTTTAATTTTTAATCTAGATTTTTCTCCCTTGAAATTAAGCATACTTATATCACTAACTCCCTTCTGTACTCATTCTTCTCAATCCAGTCTAAATACTCACCCTATAAATCATCCATCAAAAACTTTTTAAAAATAGCAGGCGTAATTCCTGGATTATTTTGGAATATGCAGCCTAGGTTAAAAAAAAGGAAAGCTTAGCACATTTATACTTTAAGCTTATTTCTAATGACTAGTACTCAAGAATACTTTGACAAAGTAATAAATTAACTAGAATGTATACAAAGTAAGATGGCACATGTAAAACTATTCTCATACGTTGAATACACGCATTCATGTCTGTCCAAGAGGAGAGTAATCATGGTTGAAGGGTGTCAGGGAAGGCTTCCTGGAAAAATGTCAGATGATTAAGTTTCAAAAGCTATAAAGGGAGCTTTGGAATGACAGATTTTTTTTTCAGTTACTGTTCCTGCACCCATATCTCATAAAATAGTATGTTTTCTACATTATATTGTATCCTTTGTTAAAAGAGCACTTCATGGAATGAAACATACATTTCCCTCCCTCTTGAAGTGTCCTTGAAAAAGTTGAGATTCTACTAGGCCTTTATTGTGAATCTAATGCTTTTTGTCATCAAGAAAAAGTCGAACTAATTAAACTATGTGAGAACAGAGCACCTGAAAATGACCTCTTAAAGTCAGCTGATGTCTGTAGGTAATTCTCTCCACTAAATGTATGCATGTTGTACAGTAAGGGCATTAGGCGGTCAGTGGCCTTTCCCTCTGTGTCCTCTTCAGACTTGTGCACCTGTCTTTCAAATGTGGAGGACAAAGGAATGTCATCAAATCTCTTTTCAGCTGCGAGAGGAACTGTTCTAGAGACCTTGCAACATTTTTTAACAATTTTCCAGTGTTTCTAGTTATCTCAGGAGAAGATTATAACATGAAATGATTCTCTAAACAGTTTAAGGGTTCTTAGCAATAAATTTTATTTAAAAAATTACAATTTTACTGAAGCAAATAATTGCATTTACCTTGACCATGTAATTGAGGATATCACTCAAACATCACATAGATTTTTATGAAGATTTTCAAGAAAACATTTCTCATGACTTAGTATTGGAATAGATAAAGAGGAGCTGCTTTTTGTTCATTTTTAAGAAATTGTTGCTTGTTTGACTAATAGTATCTTTCTATTTCCATTGGTTGGCAAGTAAATCATACCTAGACTTTTTTTCTTCTCTATCCAAATCTGTAAATATTTATGTCTCATATTCTTTGTACTAATATTTTCTCTCTTTTCTTCATGTTTTCCAACTCTTTTCACCATTATTATTTTTAAATTTTTTCTTTTAAACCTATAAGTCTATAGGAAACTGAGAGTATTTGGGGACAATTTAGTTACGAAAATATGGTTTCAACTATAACAATTAAAGAAAATACTATTAATAGAAATCTATTGATAATAGCAGAAGTTTTAAGATAAATTTGAATAGACTATGATTGAAATGATGACTTTGTCTTCCCCAAGATACAGATATAGATATAGATGCAAGATACAAATTGTTTATAATGTAGAAGAGGTGGAAATGGTCTACATGTTTATCAGCAAGCAGGTGGTTACATAAGTTAATGAAAAGTGAAAATCTTTCAGTCGTGTCCAATTCTTTGTGACCCTATGGGCTATACAGTCCATGGAATTCTCCAGGCCAGAATACTGGAGTGGGTAGCCTTTCTCTTCTCCAGGAGATCNGTTTATCAGCAAGCAGGTGGTTACATAAGTTAATGAAAAGTGAAAATCTTTCAGTCGTGTCCAATTCTTTGTGACCCTATGGGCTATACAGTCCATGGAATTCTCCAGGCCAGAATACTGGAGTGGGTAGCCTTTCTCTTCTCCAGGAGATCTTCCCAACCCAGGGACCGAACCCAGGTTTCCCGCATTGCAGGCGGATACTTTACCAGCTGAGCCACACAAGGAAAGGCCAAATAAATTAATCTATTGATGCAATAAAATAAACGTATGACTTAGAAACATGATGTAGAACATTTTAAAATATGGAATAGTATTTGTGTTAAAATATAAAATTTAACATGGCAGGCTACAAAATAGCCTACCTAGGACTGTTCTTGTTTTAAAAAAAAAAAAAAAAAAAGAATAGATTTCAACGCACACATCACTTGCAGTATCTTAGTTCCCATGGCACCCCACTCCAGTACTCTTGCCTGGAGAATCCTAGGGACGGGGGAGCCTGGTGGACTGCCGTCTATGGGGTTGCACAGTCGGACACAACTGAAGTGACTTAACAGTAACAGTAACAGTTCCCTGCTCAGGGATCAAACCCATGACCTCTGAAGTGGAAATGCCAAGTCCTAACCACTGGACTGCCAGGGAATTCATGTGCTACATTTCTAATCAGAGAAAAATTATTTGTTTTAAAAAGTCACATATGAGCCATTTATTATTATCACATCTGGCAGATAATTTCTGTCTCTCAAAATAAGCTATAAGATAGGATTCATATTCAATCAAAACAGAGCCTTTTCCACCTGGATGGCAACGGTGTAGTATCTAGATTGGCAAAAATATCTAATAAGCAGGTTCTGCCTGCAAAGTCATTCTCTTCTTTCCCCTGTATTCCCACAGTAGTCTTTTTCTGTTACATACTTGCCACCCTGAAGTCCACCTCTTTGTTCATTAGTCTTTGGTTTCATACCCAATGACCCATTAGTCTGTATCTCATTTGCAGAGAAGATGATTCATATATATAGATATTCCTTAAATGTGTGTGGAGTGAGTAAGTATGTAAGCGACTCAGTAGAAATAGAAAAGAGGCCCTTGCTGCCAATCAGACCAGAATACGAGCAGACAAGACACCTCCTCTCACAGTCAATTTTCTTGGCTGACTTTGTATAATTGCCTCAAATCTGAATTTCCTTTACCTATCTAGCTCCTGCCTAAATGTTGAATATTGTATTTTCCCCTCAAAGAATGTCAATAAAGATTTTATTTTTTTTTCAATTACTGTTGCAGGGAATGTTTCCCTTTAGGAAAACTAAAATTTAATAACTTTTCTTCAGCAAAGTTGACGATCTCTTTATTCTCACCATGATGACTGTAGTCAATCAGTAGTAAGTTGGAAGCCTGGCTGAACATAAAGTGATTAAAAGAAAGCCAAAACACAAATGCACCCTCTTGAAAACCTAATCACATTATGAAGCCCTAAGCATGAGTTATGAGGTAGCTATGGCTGCCTGGGTTTTGATGAAGTACCTATAATTTCATATCAGCTGCCACAGGACTATTTCCTATAGCCTTTCTAACTTCTAAGTTTGAAATAAGATTTACTCTGTTATCATCTACTTATACAAGCTTCAAGATCTACCTAGGAAAAAATAGTATTAATAATATGTTAAACTGCATTGCTATAAGATACTTATTTTTCCACACTCATACAGTGGAATTCAAGCAGTAAAAATAAAATAGGTAATTCATTAGATTTAAAAGTTCTGGTTGTGAAAAGCATTTTCTCAATTCAGGAATCCTGGCATGAATCCACATGCTATCAGCAAGTACGATAGACATATTTCTTTTGAAACTATGTGCATTATTTTTATCTAGTTTAGATAAGGAATAATTAGACTTATTTAAAGTTAAGAGGTTATGTGATCATGATTAATTTCAATATATTCATATTTCAGCTTTAAACCAGTTTTCTCTGTTGGTGCTGAATGCACGTTTTTATTTCAGAAAGAGTAATTTAACAGGGAAATCTTGGAAATTAGTTTCTTAGGCTGTTTTTTTTTTTTATGTTATTAGACATTGATACTCTCCAACATTATAAGCAGTTTAGATTTTTATTCAAGGTCCATATTCTGCAGGAAGAATTTGATGAAGATTCTAAAACACAAATCTATCTTCACATATAGAAACAGAAAAGGGAAACCTTTTTGCAATGCTCACCTGAGATAGTCTGGGGTCAATTCTGGAAGGGATAGCATTTATGGCTTATGTTTAATCATAGTAACAGCTCTCATTTTTAAGTTGGATATTTTCATTGGCCAAGTTATTCTTTATTTTTAAGGGAACACAGATTTTATAACCACCTGGTTAAATATCAGAAGTCTGTCTCTGCATTGCCTTTGTCTTTTCCTTGTCATTCTTCAAGACACAGGCTTTGGAGAAAATATCCCCCAGGCTGCAGTGGACTTTCCTTCTCAGGGCTCCCATAGGTTTTCCAGTCTAATTAATTAATCACTCCATTCCTTCAACCAATGTTGAACCCACTTTATGCTAGGTACAGTACTTGGCCCTGGGGATGGTGATAAAGAAATGATCTCTGCCACTGTATTGCTTACAAATTTATAGAGAAAACAAACATGAAAAGGGGTTTGAAGAATATATACATATATATAAATATATATATAAGAACATATATATATATATATATATGGTACTCTGATAGGTTAAAAAGAAAACTCCCTGAGAAGGTAACAATAGGGCTAAATCTGAAGGATACATAGGAATTCAACAAAAGAGTTGGACAAGAGGTTTCCAGATAAAAAGGAATTATAAAGATTTGGGGCAAACAAGAGAGTGTTGGTTTAAAGAACTGAAAATCACGGGGGTAAAAATGAAGTGGGGGGAGTTTGGAGAGTGAGATATTGGAAAGGCCTTGAAGTTCTAGTTAGGATGTTAAAGACAGAGAGAGATTGAGCATATATTTATGCACAGTCACGTGGAGAGAAGACAGTTTAAAAAGCCCAAGGGGTGGAGAACAAGAGGACAGGCAGAAGCTGGCTTATAGTTCCTGTCAGTACATGAAGAGAGTGGCCCAGGCATACAGGAGCGAGAGAAGACGCAAAGTGCTGAACAGCTGCTGGGAAGGCTTAGGAGGTAGAAATGTCAGAACTTTGAGATCAAAGCATGTATCTAGCATGTTATTGTTATCCAGTCACAAAGTCTTTTACAGGCATTTTTTTTTTTAGTCTAAAACCAGACTCCCTGCCTGACACATTTTAGATGCTTGGCACATACTGCAGATGTTGCTGTTTGTTGTTCAGTCACTAAGTCATGTCTGACTCTTTTTGACCCCATTGACTGCAGCATGCCAGGCTTCCCTGTCCATCACTGTCTCCTGGAGTTTGCTCCGATTCGTGTTCAATGAGTCAGTGATGCTATCTAACCTTCTCATCCTCTGCCACCCTGTTCTTCTTTTGCCTGCAACCTTTCCCGGAATCAGGGTCTTTTCCAATGAGTTGACTCTTCGCATCAAGTAGTCAAAGTATTGGAGCTTCAGCTTCAGCATCAATCCTTCCAGTAAGGATTGATTTCCTTTAGAATTGACTGGTTTGATCTTGCAGCCCAAGTTACTCTCAAGAGTCTTCTTCAGCACCACAACTAGAAAGCATCAATTCTTTGGCAGTCAGCCTTCTTTATGGCCCAGCTCTCACATTCATACATGACTATTTGAAAAAACATAGCTTTGACTATGTGGACCTTTGTGGGCAAAATAATGTCTCTGCTTTTTAATATGCTGTCTAGTTTTGTCAGAGCTTTCCTTCCAAAGTGCAAGCATCTCTTAATTCTATGGCTGCAGGCACCATCCACAGTGATTTTAAAATATGTCACTGCTTCTGCTTTTTCCCCTTCTATTTGCCATAAAGTGATGGGACCAGATGCCATGATCTTAGTTTTTTGAATGTTGAGTTTCAAGCCAGGCTTTTCATTTTCCTCTTTCACCCTCATCAAGAGGCTCTTTAGTTCTTTCCTTTCTGCTATTAGAGTGGTATCATCTGCACATCTGAGATTCTTTTGATATTTCTCCCAGCAATCTTGATTCTAGCTTGTGATTCATCCAGACCAGTACTTCACATGATATACTCTGCATAGAAGTAAAATAAGCATGGTGACATATAATATATAGCCTTGTTGTACTCCTTTCCTAATTTTGAACCAGTCCATTGTTCCATCTCCAGTTCTAACTGTTCCTTCTTGACCCACAAGCCTCAATTGATTTCAATGTTGTAAACTGCCTTTGAATGAATTATACAAAGATTACACACATATACCTATGTATATATGTACACATATGTGTGTATATAATATTTCAAGACCCTACTGCTATTGAAACATACAGCATCTTTTCAATGTGTTGGATGTTTGTTAGCATAGTTTCCTGTATGAAAATAATAATAGCAACTCTACTTAGTTCTTTTATAGCAGTTACTATAATCTGTATTAACTGCATATATTTGTTTGTTTGAATATTTATTGGCTGTCTTCTCCAGTAGCTCCATCATAGGCAGGACCATGTCTCTCTTCCTCACTGAGCATCAGTTCAGTTCAGTCGCTCAGTCGTGTTCGACTCTTTGCAACCCCATGAATTGCAGCACACCAGGCCTCCCNTTGAATATTTATTGGCTGTCTTCTCCAGTAGCTCCATCATAGGCAGGACCATGTCTCTCTTCCTCACTGAGCATCAGTTCAGTTCAGTCGCTCAGTCGTGTTCGACTCTTTGCAACCCCATGAATTGCAGCACACCAGGCCTCCCTGTCCGTCACCAACTCCCACTGAGCATCAGAGATAGAAAAATTCGAAGAAATAGACATAGCCTTCACTGGCATTTTTATATTACTTTGTCTTAATTTCTCAAAGGGAAGATGATTCCTGTAATATCCTAACTTCCTGGTTGTACAAGTATCCCTAACCTCTTAGAAGAAGAACACTGTTCATGTGAAATACAACAGTGTTCGTTATGTTTATATTTAAAAACTAAAGTGTGTTATATAAGCATCCAATTGACTGTACTGGAATCCCCAAAGGTACCAATAATTGGGATTACATGAGGGAATAAATACAGGCAGCATTAGAAAAAGCATTGTCATTTTATGTGTCCCAAATAGAATGGTTTCCTGAGATAGGGCAAACCTTATTTGTCAGACTTAAAATTTATGTTCCTTTGCAAGGGGTACCTGATGTTATAATGGAACTCATAAAAACATATAAAGAGCTTTGGAAGGAAAGAAGACATTTCAAAGTGTGGAAACAATTGATGGAATCATAATAATGCTAATTTTAATAACAATCTGTAAATATGCTGCCAGCTTCACTCTCTACCACATTGTACTCTTATTTATGATTATTCTAATGTAATTGGAAGTGTTTTTAAATTAAAAGTGCATGTAGTACGTGGATAAAGGAGATGCCTCTTGGGTAGCCTGGTGGCCATTGTGCTTTGCCTGTGGCTTCTCGAGCTTTTGAAAGGACAAATCACACACTCCATGTGGATATGCCAGTGAGTAGGATCAAAGGGTCAACTCCTGGAGCTGGCAAGGGGACCACCAGTGTCAGCCCATCTTCACCGTCACGTTTCAGTATGCCTGACGAATGCACAATGTTTTATTTCAATAAAAACAACCATAGAGTATACACCAAGCCTCTCCTAAGATCTTCTACACTCACTGGATTCTTCTCCAGGAGGCAGGTGGCCCCAGTCTTGGCTACCTGTCCCAGTTGGGGTAATGGTCTCTTCAAATGATGCCACCTGGAAAATTCTCATGCAGGTCAGCATCAAAGTAGCTTCTCTCTCGGCCTTGGCACAGATCAGGAGGCTTATGCATTCAGGAATCTCCCAGTGTATTCAGTGTGCCTTCAGTACCAAAAACGCACCTCTCAGTATCTGCCTGATCAAGAATGAGGGCCTGGGCTGATATTTGGTTCATGGGGCAAATGAATGAGTTGGGAGAATGGGTCTGCAACAAATAAAGAAAACTTGTACCTTCCGAGAGACGTGGGATGATATTTACAGGAGGATTCCTCAAAGCCAGCACTCTCATCCACTGTTCTGCGTGTGCCATGTGGGAAACATTGGAAGAATGTAGCTAAAATATTTTAAGAATAAATCAGGTTATATATTACCTACTGTAAGGACATGACATTCTTTCTTACCATCCCTAGAAGTCCTTTCCCCATTAATAAGATTAGGAGTAATTGTTGTAAGTGTCATAACAAGAATTTAAATCTTTATTGAGCACCTGCTATACTGCACTAGCCTGGCGTGCTTGCAGTCCGTGGGGTTGCAAAATGTCAGACATGACTAAGTGACTGAATAACAACAATTATACTGAATCCCCTTCACACACACTTTCTCAGTTAATTCATGAAAGTTCTGTTAATAAATATCCAGGTTCTATTAATATCAGCATATTATAGATGAGAGTAATGGAGGCAATTGGATCTAAAGCAGTTAGAGTAAGGATACATGATTTGTAGGTGGAGAGGCCAAATTAGAACCCAAATGAGAACCTGTGGAATGCAAACTTTCAGGTCCCAACCGGTACACAGCGCGGTGTTGGTTGTTACCATTCCAAAGCCACAGTTTAGAAACAGACTCTTGGAACTTCTCGTGGAGTTGTAAGTCATCAGTACTTAAACAATTTCATTACTGTTTCTGCAGTTTCAGAAACCAACTTGAAAAAAAAAGAATTGTGGAATGTTTGTATTGTTAAATATTAAAAATTATGCCTTGAAAAGTGACTCAAATGTATGGTTTAGTGGAGAAAATGAAACCAGTGGTGAAGATTAAAATCCTTGAGATGATCTTTTAAATACTATTGGGAAGAAATGCATTTTCAATATCTCAGTGTTTGGTACTGTCAGATCATTGCTGTATCAGTAATTCTTTTTCAGGGAATTTACATGCCTACCTATACTTATGAGCTTCAGCCTGGCGCCAGGGCGTACAAAAGTCCTGTGAAAGCATAAATGCATTTTTAAGCTGAAATATTCCTAATGGTTGAATTCTAAACATAATCAAGACAGCTATGTAGTTAAGGCAATTCATGGTAGACAGGTGGGACTTCCCAGGTAGCACTAGTGGTACGGAGCCCACCTGTCAAGGCAGGAGACGTAAGAGATGAGGGTTCAATCTGGGTTGGGAAGATCCTCCGGAGGATGGCATGGCAAACCACTCCAGCGTTTTCCAGCCTGGAGAATCCATGGACAGAGGAGCCTGGTGGGCTACAGTCCATGGAGTCACAAAGACTCAGACATGACTGAAGTGACTTATCATGTATGGCAAATAGATAATCCATGATGGTATATGACAGTCTGTGATAAGTGATTTAAAAAAAACAAAACAGATGTGTCACTGTTGCTAACACAGGATGTATTTACCTTTCAAAAGAGGGAAAAAGGCTATAGAGGGAACGGAGCAGTAAGGCTGAACAGGAGTGTCCATAAGGTTTTCCAAAAGTCTTATAAAGCAGATAGGTATACATTTTTGTAAGTCATCTGAGTTCAAATCTGAGTTCAAATCATGGGTGCCAGGGGTAATGTTACCTCGAATAAATCACTTATTATCTTTTAGCTTGAACTTCCTAATCTATAATATGCAAATAATAAATGTGCTTTTTCTCATATGAATGATGCAAAACTCAAATAAAGCAATGCACTGAAGCACCTAGAATAGTAGCTGACACATAATAAGACTTGGAATTTATTGATCACTTAATATTAATTTGCCAAGATCAGCTTGCCTATCCTGTAACAAAGGACATCTTTGTAAAGGCACATTTTTAATTGAGGTATAGTTAACATCATAGTTTTATGTGTACAACACAGTAATTCTATATTTTCGCAGGTTACACATCATACACATTTATTATAAAATTATTGCCCTTATTCCCTGTGCTTATATTAACATCCCTGTGACTTGTTTATTTTATATGTGGTAGTTTGAATCTCTTAATCTCCTTTACCTTTTTCATACCTCCCCCTACCCTTGGCCCCTCTGGTGACCACCAGCTTGTTCTACGTATCTGAGTCTTTTTCTGGTTTGTTATATTTGTTAGTTTTTCAGATTGCACATGTAAGTGAAAGTACGTGGTATTTGTCTTTCTCTGTCTGACTTGTTTTACTTAGCATAATAATCTCTAGGTCCATCCATGTGTTCACAAATGGCAAGATTTCATTCTTTTGTATGGCTGAGTAATATCCCATTGTATGTAACACCACATCCCCTTTATCCTTTCATCTGTCAATGGGCCGTTCAATTTAGGCTGCTTCCATACCTTAGCTGTTATAACTATACTGCAATGAATATGAGGGTGCAGATATTTGAGTTAGTGTTTTCATTTCCTTTGAGTAAACTCCCAGAAAGGAAATCACTTGATCATATGGTAGTTCTATCTTTAATTTTTTTGAGGAACCGCCATACTGTTCTCCATAGCGGCTGCACCGATTTACATTCCCACCAGCGGTGCACAAGGGTTCCCTTTTTCCACATCCTCACCAACACTTGTTTGCTCTTGTCTGTTTGATGACAGCCATTCTGACATGTGTGAGGTAAGATCTCATTGTGGTAATGATTTGCATTTCCCTGATTAGTAGATATGGCACACTGAGTACATATATGTGAAAGGATAACCCAGTTCCCTCATAAATGCCTCAGCAGTACAGATTCATGATGTAATGACCAAAAAGATGGTTTTATGTAGAACCTATGACCTTTCTTAGTCTTAGTGTTTTAGATTTGAGATGGAAAACTCTACTATCTTGGGTGAATAATTATCATGTCTTTAACTTAAGTGTTTAAAGGGACTATAGCACATTTGTTAATGTTTCTTTCCTTGCAGGCATCTCTTCCACAGCCCAGCGTTTGCTGCATTTGTACACCGAGGGCCTATTTGCTCCAAGTAGTGTCTGTATGGCAGGCACTTTGATTAAGTGAGAGCTTTAAAAATGGAAACATGGCTCCAGCCTAGAAAAGCTGGATGTGTGCATGTGTGTTCAAGGTCTTGGTATAAGTGGGGCCTGAGGAGTTTCTATGGTAACCTCAATCAGTGTTACAATAGCCAGTCTCATGGAATGTGATGGCATTCAGAGATATGTTCTGGAGTTTTCTTGATAGTCAACCTAAGTATGGAAATTAAAACAAATAGGATAGATACATCACTGTAGCTTTGTATTGGAGGCTGGAGCCAATAAAGGAACTGATGCCTCAGATAATAAAGAATATTAAAGATAAAACATCAAGAAATGAAGCTTATGGCATCTTGGCACATGGGAGATCCCTCAGCTTCCACTTCTTATTTGCTAAGTTCTCAATGAAATCCTGGGGCAAAGAAGACAGAGTCATAGTCCAGAAGATGATTTGCATAATAATCTCATAATCCGGTCTCATAATCAGATCTCATAATCCGGTCTCATAATCAGATCCCTACCTGTTGAAAAATCTGTTGTCACATTTCTTAAACATCTGTCACACAACACAACAGACATATGCAGTTAAAAATATATATAGGACATGAATGAAGTTATATCTCTGCTTGTTATTTTGCTAGTAAATTTTAGTGATATGTTCTCTGTAACTTCAGGGAAAATTAACTCAGCTGTACTCTTAGGGTTCCAGAAAACAAAGTTTGGTTGCTTTAAGCCCATCATTTTACATGAAAATGGCACCCATGTAATATCTGACTTCTCTACAGATTAGAGCTTATGCACATATATGTTCTATACTTTCATTTGATATAATTGTCAATACATTTTTTAGGATTATGTATATACAAAAGTTACTGAGACCACCATTTTCTGAAGAAAAAAAAAAAATTGCCTCAATTTTCATCATAACTTAGGGGAGGGTGACAGGGAGAACATTTATCCCCCAACTTAGTTATCAAGAGAAAACGCCGTCCATGCAGTGTTTTCACTTTGATCCCAAGGTCATATTGATGGATAGGTGATGTTGTTCACTTATCACTTAGTTTGAGAGTTCACAGATGTTTTAGTTAAGGTATTTTAAAATAAATTCTAAATGATCAAGGTACTTGGAGTTTAAGACTTAAAAAAAAAATTAAGCCACTTTATCCAGCCAGTTATACACTATTTATGGAAGCAGAATTTGTTATGGCAGAAGCATGCAAGAATTTTCCTTCTACCTCTCCCTTTCTCTCCTTTCCCTTTTTTTCAAATGGTAGATGTTTGTATGTATAAGAAAACTTTAGAAGAACAAAGAAGCCAGGGAAAAAACACTTGAAAATCATCTACCGATAGTATGTATGAAGTTGGAAACCTACTGTATGGCTCAGGGAACTCTACTCTATGCTCCATGATGACCTAAATGGGAAAGAAATCCAAAAAAGAGGGGGTGTATGTATACATACAGATGATTCACTTCTCTGTGCAGGAGAAACTAACACAACTCTGTAAAGCAAATATACTCCAGTAAAAATTAATTTTAGAAAAAGAAAAAGGAAAATCATCTATTATCTTACCATTTAGCAAAAATCACTATGGACACTGTGAGAAATATGAATCTAGGACTTTCTTTATAATTATATGTGATAAAAATTAAAACAATATTAATAATACTTTTATAGCACTTACTCTGTGCCAGGCACTTTTTTAAATGCTTTACATGTAATTCTCCAAAGAGTCCTATGAGCCAGGTATGCAGTCATCCCAGATGCATGGGAAAAGTTGGGTAGAGACAGGTCAAGTGACATAGTAAGGTTATAAAGGTAATAGATATGTGTGGCAGAACCAGAATTTGATCTCAGCCAGTCAAGCTCAGGAGGACCTTGTCCCAACCTAACTATTCTGTTATACTACCTCTTTGTGTGTATATTTTAAAACAAAAGTGGCATCATATTTTATTTCTTGCTTCATAATTTTTTCACTTAACACATTGTCAACTTTCCCCTGTATTATCACGTGTTCTTCTATGGCACCATTTTTCCTGATTCTCTTTGCGAGTTCATCTAAAGGGCAGGCAATAATGTCTTTAAATGATTCCCTCTTGTGGGCCATGTAGACTGTATCACATGGCAGAAGGCTGTATAACTGAGGAGTTTCTGTCTTCGTCCTGGAAACACCAGCGTTCTAACTAACTCATATACCAACTTTGTTTGAAAAACAAAACAGATTGCATGTTTCAAGACAGAGCTGCTGGCAAAATACTCCATCGTGTCAGATTTATACAAACCCATCTCCTGTGTATTGCACCATGTCCTAGAAAACTGAAAACCATGAAAACAAGTGCTCATATTTTAAGGAACTCAATGACAGCTGATAAAATATTGCATTTTCTGTAGCAGTTTTTACATAAAGCTTCCACCTTAAAGAAATGGATTCGATGGGACTAGGTGGTAATTTTTTTAACACAAGCAGTGACAAAATAAACACCATCTGTTAGTATTGACTTATTCTACAGCATTCTCAGGCTGGATGGTTTTATTTCACTTTTTTCAGAAATGGTTAATGACACATCTGGTAGTCAGTGAAGGTACACTTTGGGTGATAAAATGTGGTCATAAGTTTAGACAGAATGCTAACAGAATATTTTTTTCCCCTTCCCATTATAACCAGTGGGACATGTCTGAGTCCCCAACTAGCTACTCATTTTAAACCTTGTGCAGAATGATGTGTTTGGCACTAGTTGAACTTTTGGAACAGTGTTCTGTCGTTTGGAATGCTCAGAGAAGCAGATACCAAGGCAGAATGAGATATGCAAGAGATTTCTTGGGGGAAACACCTGAAGACTGAAACAGAAGTGCCAGAGAAGGTGGGGAGAGGCTCCAGCTGACAGTGTGAGTCTGACACTGGTGACAGGAGAATGGGAGGAAAGGAGGATGGGGTAAAAGAGCCCCAGAGTGTAGCTAGTTCTGAAAAACGTCAGCCAGGACAGCGGAGAATCTAGGAACCAAATTTGTCTACCAGAGTTTTCCTACACTCCACAGAAATGAGACTGAAGTATGTTACCTGCTTTGCTCCATCACTGGCTGAGAGTGTCCTGTAGGAAGCCTGACGTTGGCACACACGCAGCTGTGGATCCAAAGGGGACCGTGCTGTGGGTCTCCATCAACTGTGCTCCTACAGCAGGAGATCTGAGGGTGCATTTTCATGGTCACCACAAATATCTGCCCAGGCAATGACACAGAGTGAGATGAGGTGACCACTGCCATCATTATCTCTATGTCTTTTTTTAAGAAAATATGCTATTTTAAATACTTTATATATACGATTTAAATACTTTCCTCTCCCAGTTTCTCCACTGATCTCCAGCAGAGGGTTAGCATAACTGGAGGCTGTGCTCAGTCACTCAGTTGTACCTGACTCTTTCTGATCCCATGGACTGTAGCCCACCAGACTCCTCTGTCCATGGGACAAGAATACGGGAGTGGGGTGCCATGTGCTTCTCGAGGGGATCTTCCCAACTGGAGGGATGGGTCCTGTTTTGATTAAATTCTATCAGCTGAGGAGAAAGAAAACAGTGCTTTACCCAGTTCTTACCTCTTCATCTGCTCTTTAAAAACATCCTGAGGCACTCTAAGGCTACTGCCAGTTTCACTTTTGGTGGAAAGTGATCCTCGGATTACCATAATTCTTGGCTGTGAACCCAGGAACCCCTCCTCCTGTTTGAGCTGAAAAATCATTTTGGAGTGGGAGAGGTGGAATTTAGGAAAGAACACATGCTTTCCAGCCATTCAAAACCCAGCATGTTTTTTGAGGGGCAGAAGGCTAAAAACAGAAAAAAAATGAATGCTGCCTTATCCAATCACTGTCTCTGAGCCAAGCCTTTATAGTATCCTCTTCCTTCATTTTGACAGCCTTCCGAGGTAAGTAGAGCTTGTGTCATTGGGTTTGTTTCTTTGTTTTTAACGGAAGAGGGAAATCAAGTGCAGAAAAATCTGGTGACTTTTCATTGGCACATAACTGGAAAGCACAGATCGGGATTTTAACCTGTTCTTTCTCTGTTTTTCCTGAATTCGTATATAGAATAGATTTGCCAAAATGTGTCAATCCCACCTGTTACTTTACTTGTATGAGAAGCACTTCTAATGTTTGTACAGCTATCTTTCTTTACATCCTGTAAAGGGCACCGCACAGAGAGACCTGCATTTTATTACCGTTTCCGCCACGAAATAGTTGTGTGCCTGTGAATTAGTTAAGTTCTTGGGGCCTTAGTTTTTCCCTCAATAAAGACAGGAGGTTGAGTTAGATAGTATTTACCAAACTTCAACCATTTTCCATCACCATTGTTTTTGGCACATCTATAAGAACACCTATAATTTATTTGCTTGATGTAAATGAACTTATTTACAAAAGCAGAAACAGACTCAGACATAGAAAACAAATTAAAGGTTACCAAAAGGGAAAGGGGGTAGGGATAAATTAGAAGTTTAGGATTAACAGATACACATGACTATAAATAAAATAAACAAGGACTGACTGTATAGCACAGGGCACTATATTCATATGTTATAGCAACCTATAATGGAAAAGAATCTGAAAAAATGGAAAAAAATCTGGGCTTCCCTGGTGGCTCAGTGATAAAGAATCCACCTGCCAATGCATATGTGGGTTCAGTCTCTGGGTCGGAAAGATTCCCTGGAGAAGGAAGTGGTAACACACTCCAGTATTCTTGCCTGGAACATTCCGTGGACAGAGGAGCCTTGTGGGCTACAGTCCATGGGGTCACAAGAGTCAGATACAACTTAGAAACTAAACAACAGCAACGTATATGTGTGTATTTGTGAGCTCACTGCTCACCCTCTGCCTCCCTACACCACCACNTTGCCTGGAACATTCCGTGGACAGAGGAGCCTTGTGGGCTACAGTCCATGGGGTCACAAGAGTCAGATACAACTTAGAAACTAAACAACAGCAACGTATATGTGTGTATATGTGAGCTCACTGCTCACCCTCTGCCTCCCTACACCACCACCTACCTCCCTGATTCATTGTACAGGGCCATCTTCCTTCCTGCTTTACCGGCCTGTGATGCTGCTCCCTGAAATTCTCTTATTTATGTGTTATGTCTATTTGCTTACTGCTATTCTCCCCTCACTAGACTCCAAATCCCTGGGATAGGATTTGTTTATCCTCTTCACAGCTTGTTCTCAGGGTCTAGAACAGTGGTAGTACAAAGTATTAGGTCAATAAATATATACTGAAAAGTCAAATGAATTAGCCTGAGGCAATTGTCCCCATTCACTCTAACTTACTGAATTAGTTCCTAATTCTGGCTGCACACTACCATCACCTGGGGCTTTGTTGGAAACAGTTTGCACATCATCACCCCTGGATAGTCTGATTCAGTTTGTCTTGGGTGAAGCTTAGGAATCTGTATTTTTAATTAGCATGTCAGGTGATGGGACACAGCCAGTGCCTGGACTGCAAGACAGAAATCACTCCCTTGGGGAATATTACTGAAGACAGAACTTCGTTGTCAGCTCATGAAGACACAGTGTCCTGGATTGAAAGCAATTAATTATGTATTGATGATTTTTTAAAACGTACATCTCAAAGGCTTATCCAGTTTGTGTATGTGCTCTGACAGACCCAGTTAGATTCATTCATACCCTGTTTGCAATATGGTAGGGAGACCAGCTGCTCAGTCAGGTGCCTCTTCCCCAAGAAAAAAAATCCATTAGGTTAACAAACAAAATGGTGAACTGCTGAGAAGTCGTGAAAATGGCCTTTGGGCTTTCTTCTAGAGTGAAGTCAATACACTGTGGCATTGTGGCAGATGGACCACAATGTTGCAGATTCGCTTGTGCTGGGAATGAGGCCATTTTGAGTTCTTCCATTGGTCCCCTGAAGGGCTGCCTGGTTGGCTTTGCATGTATCCATTTGGCAGGATGGAGTGGAAATTGAGAGCCCAAGCTTTAGAGTCAGAGAGCCCTAGGTCTGAACCACAGAATGGCCACTGATTAAACTGTGATATGGGGCACTTCGCATAGCGTTTGTGAGCCTCAGATCTTTCATCTGTAATTAGGGATAATATTGTCCAACTCATGGCTTTGTGATGAGAATGCCTGGCATTTTGTATATATGCAGCTTAATAAATGCAAATATCATACCCTCTGGGAAGATTAACTCAGGCAGCCCCGTTGCCAGAAATCACCCTACTAATTCTCCAAAGTCTAAGAAATCTTGTCCTCGGTGATCAAGAAAGGGACCAGCCAAGACTGCTTAGTTTAATGTGGAAAAAGTGCAAATAATGGACCTTTGTTAAAAAAGTATCGCTCCTCCAAACTTCATTTGACACTTGCGGCATAAAGTTAGGATTTTAATAAAGAATTTTTAAATAGTTGCAAAATTTTCCTGAAAGGTAGATTGGGTTTCCAGAAGGAAAAAAAAAAAAAAAAACTGGGCTTGATTAAGATGAATCAAAAATTAATGTTCTAAGGAACAGTCTCAGTGGATAAACTGAGCAGACCAGGTAACTCATATACTAGCACCTGATGCTGCTCCCTCTCACTGTCATCAGCCCTTTAAGAAATTTCTAGGCAAAAAATAGATAAATGTGTTGGTTAATGCAAGAGTTATTAAACATGAGTTGGAGTGAAAAGACCTGGGGTTGATGGTAAGAGACATATATCTCAGATATTTGTAGCAAAACTAATACACAGATAGACTTTAATGCTAAGCTCGATTTATATCTTGAAGTATACTGACTAGCATGTCCACCATGCCACAGTAGCTTCATGATCACCATGTAGGAAGGCTAGTTACTTAGGGGAACGTCCCTTACTGGGAGTTCCCATTCCCCCAAGATTTAGCTTTAAGTTGAAATTCAAGGAATCCAGCACAATCTTATCTTTTAACTTTTAAAATTAACTTAAATCCTGGAAGCACAACAGACTAATAAGTTGAATGAACTTTTTCAAGTTCCATTTATTTAAGATTTTTAGACAGGCCCCATAAACTTCAAGTTGAGGTTTTCAGTCAGTTCAGTTCAGTCGCTCAGTCGTGTCCGACTCTTTGCGACCCCATGAATCACAGCTCTCCAGGCCTCCCTGTCCATCACCAACTCCCGGAGTTCACCCAGACTCACGTCCATCGAGTCAGTGATGCCATCCAGCCATCTCATCCTCTGTCATCCTCTTCTCCTCCTGCCGCCAATCCCTCCCAGCATCAGAATCTCTTCCAATGAGTCAACTCTTCTCAAGAGGTGGCCAAAGTACTGGAGTTTCAGCTTTAGCATCATTCCTTCCAAAGAAAACCCAGGGCTGATCTCCTTCAGAATGGACTGATTGGATCTCCTTGCAGTCCAAGGGACTCTCAAGAGTCTTCTCTAACACCACAGTTCTAAAGCATCAATTAGGTGCTCAGCCTTCTTCACAGTCCAACTCTCACATCCATACATGACCACAGGAAAAACCATAGCCTTGACCAGATGGACCTTAGTCGGCAAAGTGATGTCTCTNCTTTTTTTTTAATCTGTCAAAAGTCTTCAGGATTCTAAAAAGCCATGTGAAAAATTAAGGGAGGACCATTTACAGATGATGAGAGAGGCTGCATACCATATTTCAGAAGTCCCACAAGTTGAAAATCACAGCTAGTCTTTTGAAATGGCTGTCCAGGCAGGATTTCATGACTAAGAGTGAAGTGTTTGAAGCAGGTAGTTTTATTTCCCACTGTGAGGTACTCTGAACAAAATAAAGACATTCTAAGCTCAGGTCTGACTTTCTACACCTCACCTATTATCCATAGCAGAGAGAAATCCCTTGCACAGAGTTCCCAGGTATAGAAGCTAATTGCAGTAGTTCCCCTACACTTCCTTTTATGACTGAAACTTGGGGCAGTACAGTGTGCTGATTATATTGATAATCACACAGTGGTTGGTCTGCTTTAAGAATGGAAGATCTATTTTTTCATACTCAGACTCATTCGTGTTACTCAGTAAGATGCCTCGCCCTAATTCTCACAGCTCATCTTTGGTGCTGCTGATTTTAAGGTTTATACTAGTTAATTATCGTATCAGTTATCTATTGTGATGTAACAAACCACCCTTCCCCCCATTTATNTGCAGGATGCTTGGGGCTGGTGTACGGGGATGATCCAGAGAGACGTTGTGGGGTGGGAGGTGGGAGGGGGATTCGGGATTGGGAGCTTGTGTGCACCTGTGGTGGATTCATGTCGATGTATGGCCAACCCAATAGAGTATTGTAAAGTTAAATTTAAAAATAAATAAATTAATTAATTAAAAAATGATCAAACCTCATTTGATAGCTTTTGAAACTATTTTAATCATTCAGATAATGTCTCCTAATGAATTTAAATTTAAAATTGTGACTTAAATGTTAACATTTTTGTCACAGCAAACATTAATTTGAGCTAGGCCAAATTTATGACATAGTGTGTTTATGTGCTATATGTACACTTTATGGTTCATAAAGACTCTTTGCATAATCAATGCATAAGGTATATTTATATTTATTCTATGCGACTTGCAACATTTTACCATTTGGAATTACTACTTAGATTTATAACAAGAGTATCTTCATTTATAACACTGTGCTGGTAACACTTTTGGTGATTAAACGTGGTGACCTTGCTCAGGAATACAATCCCAATTACTATGCTACTCTATGCTTATTAGCTAGCTTATTGGTAATAAAGAATAATTTTAAGACAAAGTATTATTTGATTCATTTTCTCAGAAATTTTCCTGTTCGAATACCAGAAATGCTCTGGGTTGCAAAAAGCAATAACTTTAAATGAGGGTTAAACAAATCAGTTAAGATGAAGCCTGTAGCTGCTTTGCTCATGAACAAAGCCCTTATTGTTAATAACAAAGTAAAACTGAAGCTGGTAGAGGGTCTGGGGCCAGTAGGAAGTAGGAGAAATGAATACTAATCTATTGGGAAAGCTCCAGCAAATGTTGGCCTCTCAGGAGCACTCTCAGTTTTCAGGCTGTTAGTGGGTTTTTTTCGTTTTTTTCTTTTTTTTACTTTTCATTTGTATCATATTGGCTCTCAGGACATGGAAAATACTGGAATCAAAAAAAGCTACTTTTTCCAAGATGTATGAAGGAGGGTAGGCAAATAAAGACTATGGACGATCTGTTTTAAGGATCCTTTTCCATCTGGCTTTGTCCATCTGGATGTGCTCCTCAACACAGCACCAGCATATCTCTTGCCATCTGCAGTTTCATCAGAACAACATAATAATGATACCATTAATACTCTGTATAAGACATTGTTCTGATAAATAAATATATTTTCCCTCTTAATATTCAGAAAAACCTTATGATTGGGTATGAATATATTCATTGTATGGATGACAAAACAGAAGTTGAGAGGCAATAATTAGCTTACAAAGGTCCTGGCAGGCTGGTTGTTCATTACACTATCCTGCTTCCACAGCATCCCTCAACCCTTGCATCTTGTAAGTTTCTCTTGCACATTCACTATAATCCACTGTTGACAAGGAAATGCTGGAGCCCGTGGAAGCTAGTTTTATAAAGCATGAAAATGATATACATGACTGCTTGAAATGGTTAAATCACCACTTAAAAGCTAATAACATCTGTGCAAAGGGGGGGCCTCCTAGGTAAAATCAAGCCAGGAAATTTGACTCTTTCAAAATGAATCCTAGGAGATAATTAAAATCTCTCTACCACTTTATGTTAGAAGAATGAGTGAGAGCAAAACTGAGAGAGAGAGAGAGAGAGTAGACATGCATACAGGGTACCCAGGAATCTTCACATATTTTGAGTCCGTACGTTAATGGTAAACCTCTGTTCTCAGCTTTGCCCAAGTCAATGCAGTAATTCAATGTAACAAGGATAGCAGAGATCATAAGTACAATGACCAAAAAAACTGGAAGTATACTGAAGTTTCAACAGTATAATTTATTATTCTAAATTGTTGTATATTCATACAAAAAATGATACACCCATCACCAGTAATAGTATTAAAGAAAAATTCTGACATGGGCAAATGCTAAGAAAAAGAAAACAAGCTAAAAAATAGTATGATTCCAATTTTTAATCCATATTCAAAAACACATGCACATACAGAGAAAGGGAAGCACCTACACCAATGTTTTAAAAGGGCTTTTTCTGGGGCAGGATGATTGATTTTTTTGTTTGATTATCTGACTTTTCCACATTTTCTAGGGTTTCAACATAGAATATTTCTTTTTAAAGTTATTAAATAAAATATTCACCTAAAGACATTAGATTATGATGATTCAGTGATTAATATCTAAACTTGAATAATGACAAATAGATTTGGATATGGACCAATATAGGACATGAAGAAAAAATAACACATAAAATAAGAAAAAGATAAAGAAAGAAGGCAAAGATATAAAAAGAGCAAAGGCTGAGAAACCTCTCTTAACATGATCTAGCTTAGTATTTCACTAATTCCCTTACAGGTAGGAATAAATTAAATATCCAAACCACTCTGTATATCATTTGTAGTTTCTTACCTGTATATATCTGCTGAAATCAAGTATTTCATGATATAATTCACTCCTGTGTGTTCACTTATTCCCATTACCATGTCTATTGTCACTGTTATGTTCCAAGTGAAAGAGCCCTTTTGGTATTGTTAACTTGATCAGATGACACAGAGGACAATTACCATCAAGAGTTTAGCATATCAAATGGGCACACCTGGTAAGGAACAGCCCTAATGAAAGGACTGCACCTGAATAGTAAATTAAACTACACCTTACATAGTTGTATGCAAATAGCTGAGACTTGAACAAACCACTGTTATTTATTTCTTAGCATGTGACAGGGATTGTGTTGCTGCTGCTGCTGCTAAGTCGCTTCAGTCATGTCCGACTCTGTGCGACCCCATAGACAGCCGCCTACCAGGTTCCACCGTCCCTGAGATTCTCCAGGCCAGAACACTGGAGTGGGTTGCCATTTCCTTCTCCAATGCATGAAAGTGAAAAGTGAAGGTGAAGTTGTTCAGTCATGTCCAACTCTCAGCGACCCCGTGGACTACAGCCTACCAGGCTCCTCCATCCATGGGATTTTCCAAGCAAGAATACTGGAGTGGGGTGCCATTGCCTTCTCCAGGGATTGTGTTAGGTGCTAATAAAGGTACTACAATAGTTCATGAGGCCAGTTCAAGGACTTTTAAACAGATACACACAAAATACACCTTAACATTGTGGAATTTTGCTGTTTGTAATGTATGTGATGACACATTAAGCTTGTCCTCTGCCCTGGATTATACTTTGTAAAAGCATTTGTAATATTTAATTTCAACTTTTCATTCTCTCCTTAGTTCCCAATAACAAAATGTTATCCAAAGATGCGATAGCTTCAAAGAGTGCTAGTCTTTACCTGCTGCCTGAAGTTCAATCAATACATGAATTTCAGTCAACACCATTCCTCTCCATTTGCTGACAACTGGAGAAGAAACTGCTTCACAGACTCAGACTGAGACATAAAAAAAATGGCCAAGGACCATTTTGAGCAGTGAGCTTTAGGGGCTGCAGATGTAAAACTAAAACAAAAGTGTCTAGAGTTAGCTAGGTCAGGGACTATGGACCTCCCTGGCCCCTCTCCCGCAGAGCGTCCACTTTTGATTTCTGTTTGGAGGCACATATATTTATGCTATTGCTTTGTTCTACTTAAGCCCAGGAAGCAATTTACTTCTTTATGTTCTGTGTATCATTTTGCCTCTACAGTAGTATCCCAGCATTTCTTTAGCAGCATCAGACTCCTTAACCTAAATTACTGTAATCTCTTAATGACTATTCATTCTTAATGACTATTTCTGTCCCAACTGGAAGCCAACGAGTTTATACGGTCATAATGAGAAAAATATCTAATATTGATTTCACCAAAATTTGTGACAAAAAGGATAGGAGGAAGAGAAGAATCTGTGTTGGAAGCAACGGGGTTTAAAAGTTAAATATTCATCTTTCATAATGGAAACACAATCTATAATTTCTAAAACTGAAGAACCACAAGTATAATGGTGTTATTTAAAAATATGGTGGCAAATACTAGGAGGCACAACAAAAAGAATGGAAAGTCCCTTGGAAGCAGGACCTAAGGCAGAGAAGAAAAGATCAAGGGAAGTGTCCAAAACTTTTCACTGTAAGTCTTAGAATATTATTCATTTTACAAACATACCACATATATGACATGCTTTGATTAAAATAGAAATTTAATTAAAAAAATTATTAACTCATTCATAGGCCATATGAATGTATTCAAAGGCCATATAGTCACCATTACTTTTACCTTTTTATACTGCTCATGAAGTTCTGCAAGGAAATCAAACCAATCAATACTAAAGGAAATCAACCTTAAATATTCATTGGAAAGACTGTTGCTGAAACTGAAGTTCCAATACTTTGGCCACTTGATGCAAAAAGCCTAGTCATTGGAAAAGAACTTGATGCTGGGAAATAGTGAAGGCAAAAAGAGAAGGGGGCAGCAGAGGATGAGATAGTTAGATAGAATCACCAACTCAATAGACATGAATTTGAGCAACTCCAGGATATATGGAGGACAGAGGAGCCGGGAGTGCTGCAGTCAATGGGGTCGCAAAGAGTCAGACGCAACTTGGTGACTGAACAACAACTTTTACCTTCATTTATGACATTTTTGACATTCTTTTTGACATTCACTTTTGACATTCTTATTAAATAAAAACTTACTATAGATACAGTTATCTGGTTTCATCTTGTACTAAAACTAACAGTATGAAATCTTGAAACTGTCATGCATACTCTAATATTATCCTTCATTAACCACATCTTTGATGCCAACTGCACACCCAATCAAGCATCTAAAGTTACCAAATGACTCCAGAGTTAGTGTCCTGGTTACAAAACACTAGCCAGCTGCAGGAAACATGGAAGGGAAAAAGTTATGCCTTGGCTACTGAATATAATCCATGCTCAGTGTTAATGATACTATGTGAGTCCATAAATTATAATGGCTAATGCTAGAACATTAACACCACCCAAAAACACACTCGTAAGCAAGCCAGCATGGCAAAATGAGGTCATGGAGAAGCTTAAAGCTATTTTAGGATATATCGTGAACACCAGTATAACTCCTCTGACACCACCTGCTCTCATTTGGAGGACTGTATTTTTAAGTCCCCCAACAGCAACTGGGCTCAAACCCAGTGCTGACTCTACAGTCCAGTTCAGGATAAATGCTGTCCTGTTGTTAGGTGTTGACCTTTAAATGAGACATTTAAATCCCCCTGCCAACATTCCCCACCTTCTGCTTAATTGGCACAGTATAAAAGATGTGGCTGAGAGAGCATTCAACAGTGGTCATAGCTGCTTCCATATTATCATAGTAATAGAAGCATGTGATTTACCCCTTTGAAAAAATAGTTAGACAATATAATCCAACATAATAAATCATTCTTGCTGTGAGGATCATGGTGGCATCAAGAAAGCAACCTGCACTCACATTAGGAATTTACTTATTCTTTTCAAAGAACTATTCTGGCCCCACAATGAAATCAAGACTACTTAACTTATGTTACTGTCTGAGATGAATACCTGACTTCATATATGATTTTTGTCAGTAAACTCCAAAAAAGAGGAATTTATGTCCAAATTCCTTTCAAAGTCATAATTCCCAAGTGTGAAAAGGTTGATAAAACTTGGTTTTCAAAGCCATCAGAGTAACCCTTAATAATTAACTTGAAATTCACTTTAAGTAATTTGCAATTCAAAGTATAAATTATTGATATTACCCTTTGGAGTAAAGAGGAGTTGGTTGTCAAAAGTCAAAAATTTAAGGCTTTTAAGATAATGATTTCCAATCATTTCCTTCTTGGTGTATTTCATGAATTCTCCTACACTGTAGACAAATGAATATGTGTTGGTTTGCAGAGTTTGAAAGTATTTATAATGTGTTTATCCTGGGCTCAAACAAAACTTCTGACTTCTCAATCTGTTTTCTCCCAAACTTAATACAGTTTCCCTCTCCCCCATAGTTCACAGTAAATGTTGAGGACAAGAAGTTTTGTATACAAAGAACAAATATATTAATTAATATGAATCTAAAGTCATCCTTACTACTGATGACATGAACAGTTTCTATGATTATTGAGAAATAACAGTTCTTTAAATTAAACCAATATTAATTGCACACTTCCATTTTTCAAGGAATATGATAAGCAACAGATATAACTGGATATGGTCCCTAACCCAAGGACTTTTCACTCTCTACCTTCAGTGTTCTTCCTTGTTTATAAAACTATTATTTAGAGAAACACAAACTTGGTAATACACTCAAAATGTAATCTTGTATCCTAGTTTGTTTTTTGCAGCCCTGGACAGGTTGATTGGTGAGTGATGGTGATCAATGAAACAAAAATGAAATTTGCAGGTTAGACCTAGATGTCCATCAACAGATGAATGGATAAAGAAGCTGTGGTATATATATACAATGGAACATTATTCATCCATAAAAAAGGGCACATGTGAGTCAGTCCTAATGAGGATGAATCTAGAGCCTATTATATAGGGTGAAGTAAGTCAGAAAAACAAATATTGTATACTAATGCACATATATGGAATCTAGAAAGATTATACTAATGAACCAATTTGCAGAGAAGCAATGGAGACACAGACAAAGAGAATAGACTACAGACATGGCTGATGGTGGGGAGGAGGGAGAGGGTAGAATGCGTGGAGAGAGTAACATGGAAACACACATTCAGTCAGTTAAATTACCATATGTAAAATAGATAGCCAGTGGGAATTTCCTATATGCCTCAGGGAACTCAAACCAGGGCTCAGGAACAACCTAGAGGGGTGGCATGGCGAGGGAGGTGGGAGGGATGTTCAAGTGGAGGAGACATAGGTAAATCTATGGCTGATTCATGTTGATGATTGGTAGAAACCAACACAATACTGTAAGGCAATTATACTTCAATGAAAAATAAATAAATTAAAAAAATGAAATTAGTAGGTTAGGCTGAGGTTATAGTCACATATCTCGAAGGCTGGGGAACACTTAACTGTATTCTTCATCATTCATAATACAGGACAAAAGGGAGAGCCAAACATAATAAGACATTCAAAATATGAGGTAGAACCATTTACACATCAAGGAATATTGATTAAATAATTTAAACATATAATGTTTCAAGAAATGTATATAAACTATAGAAGTTATACTGACAAACATCACTTTTGAAATGAATCCCTTCTATAAAACTTCACTAGGTCAGCTAGTGAATCAATGCTTGAACATTGCCAGTGAGAAAGAATCCCCTTCAGGTACTATCCATTCCTCGTATTGAGGCCATTTACAGACAAATTTTTAAAGACACCCCTCTCCACCACCACCCGAACCACTCCAATCAAAACAATCCCCTCCTCCACATGTGCCAATATTACTGCATTTTGAGTCCACATGTACCTAGAACTCTATATCTTCCAAGAATACTCAAGTCTACCTTTGGTTATTCATAAAGCCTTGAACATATAAATGGACCCAAAGCTACAGATGTATCTGTACAAAGAGGTAGATTAGGACCATCACCTCCTTTTGTTGAAATAGTATAAGAAATGTGCATGCTTAGTCACTTCAGTCATGTCCAACTCTGGGTTGGGAAGATCCCCTGGAGAAGGAAATAGCGACCTACTCCAGTATTCTTGCCTGAAGAATCCCATCAACAGAAGAGCTTGGTGGTCCACAGTCCATAGGGTCACAAAGAGTTGGGCACAACTGAGCAACTAACACTTCCTTCCACCCATAGTAAGGGAGTATATACCCTATCCTAGGTATTTTTCTACATACTGTGGGTATAAAATTATTATTTTTAAAGGCTCTCTAGTATGGGTGGGTGGAATATTAAAAAAAAAACTATACTTCTTACTAAACATCAAGATATTATAGGTGGAGGGGACTTGTGGAGCTTCCCCAAGGCTGAGGGGCACACTGCAAGAACACTGCCAGAGATGGTGGAACAATTACTAGTTGCAGAATGGCAAGTCAAAAACACCAATAGTCAAACACCAAAAGGGCTTGGAGACAAAATGATTGAGTAGCACATGAGTTTACCTATTCTAATGTAAACACTAAAATCACAACTAACTGCTAAGCAATCATTGACAAAAAACGGTGGAACCTTCAAAGACAAAGAAGTCACAATGAAATGGTAAGAGCGGTACAATCATGATAAAAATCAAATCCCATACACACT
The DNA here is from genome assembly GCA_006410875.1 of Neotragus pygmaeus. Lineage (NCBI taxonomy): Eukaryota > Metazoa > Chordata > Mammalia > Artiodactyla > Bovidae > Neotragus > Neotragus pygmaeus. Next base: position 885,951 of record SJYV01032113.1, on the reverse strand, counting down.
GGATAGGCTACGCACAAACTGGAAAATAATTATACCACAGACATTCTCCCACAGGAGTCAAAGTTCTGAGCCCCACATCAGGCTCCCCTGCCGGGGTCCAGCCCTGGTGGGTCCAGGGTAATTCGAAGGTGGGGACGGAGTCGGCGTCCTGGAAAAAACTTATTTAATTACAGATATAGACAGAGATTAGAAACAGATAGTGTAGTAGGAAATAGTGGAGAAAAAGAGGCTGAATAACTTGGTAATTCAGCCAGAAAAACGGGGAGCAAGAGAGAAANTTTTTTTTTCCGAGAAAAATACGGTAGAAGCCAACAAGTAGTACATTGACATTGAATTGGCACTAATCCTCAAGATCGTAGTCTAATTGATGTGTTTGTTTTAGGAAAGTTGTATCAACAAATGAGGGCTTTGGGTGTGATGCAGCAAGTGGTTTTCTCCTAGGCTAACTGGGGAGAGAAGCAGGTGGTAAGGATTTGTGTCTCTCCAGCAAGAGTCTGGGTTTTACTGTGTGTGTTGCTCTCCACACCTACTCTCCAGCCCTTTCTAAGCCAGGGGAGCAGATGAAGGGGACGGGAGAAAGGAGGAGTCAACTGTTAGGCAGAGTAAGAAGGAATTCCTTAAAGGTACAAAAATGACTTCCAGGAAAGTCTGAACTTGGTCCCATTGGTGAACTTTGTGATGGGAATTGGCTGTGGAGCTCTCCTATCTGGGATTACTATGACTGAGGCTTTTATTTCTCAATTCAGTATGGTCATGATGTGGGATTTGGGGAACTGGCTGGAAGCAGGCTGTGTCTTTTGCACTTACCTTCATGGAGGCATCCTCTCAGCCTTATCTGCACTCTTGAGTTCCTTTCTTGACAAGTAATACCAGTGTGTCACTGCCCATCATTTCTCGGGCACAGGCTTACCCCCAGCTTCTATTGTCCCTTTAATAATTTTATTTTTCCAAGAGCTATAAGCTAAGCACACCTCACCCAATAGGAGCCATCCTTACTGACTCATTCATTTAATACAAAGCCCACAATGCAAAAACTAAGACTGTAGGTGGAGTCTTTCTTTGTACGGAAGAGTAAGTGCCTCTGATAAAAAGAATGCTCTACCCCCACCACGACTAAGAATATAAAATATATTCAAACAGAAAAGTTAAATGCCAATATTTTATGCTACATGATTGAGCCTAGAAACAACAATAATAATGGAAGAGAGAAGCAGGGAAGACCAGGAAACTCAAGGAAAAAGACCTTGAATAAAAAGTGTAGAACTTTGAGTGAGTTAACTGGTTTTACTTCTTGCTGCTGTGTTGTTAGAATTGCAAGAATCACTCCTTTTCACTGGAATAAAGTTCCTGTGCGTGATCACCAGGCTGTGATTCTTGGTGTTGAAATTAACATGCTGTCTTTTTTCTAGGATGCCAGGGAGTAGCACCTCGGGTGAAAGCACAGGGCATGTGTTAGGTCAGGTGGAGAGGAATGAAGGTAGATGGAGCTGGCATGCATTGATTCTTTATCTCCAGTCAGTTCTGTGGCATGCCTTATTGACAGTGGGGTTTGAATAGTTTGAATGCCCTGTGGAGAAACCATGTGATGCTTTGAGTCTGCAGAAACACTTGAGGAAGACAATCCCTTGCTGTCCTGACAGTCTTGTGTGTTTTGTGCATCCGGAGGTGAAAAGTGATTGAAGATTTGAACTAACTTTTTTTTTTTTAGTTGAGGTGTAGTTGATTACAATGTCATGTTTTCAGGCGAACAGAAAAGTGATTCTGTTGTACATACACATGTAGCTATTTTTTCAGATTCTTTACCCTTATAGGCTTTTAAACAATGTCAAGTATAGTTCCATGTGCTATACAGTAGGACCTTATTTATCTATTTTATATGCAGTAGTTTGTATTTGCTAATCACAAACCCCCAATTTCTCTCTCCCATGCCTTTCCCCTTTGGTAACGATAAGTTAGTTTTCTGTGTCTATGGGTCTCCTGTTTTGTATATAAATTCGGTTGTATAATTTTTTTAATTCCACATATAAGTGATATCATATGATATTTGTCTTTCTCTGGCTTACTTCACTTAGCATGTTAATCTTGAGGTCCTTCCATTTTGCTGCAAATGGCATTATTTCACTTTTTATGGGTTGAGTCGTATTTCATTGTTTAAATATGCCACATCTGCTTTATCCATTTCCTTAACAGTAAATATTTAAAGGAAAAACTTTGTTCTGCCACTTTTAGCAAGTATGGTTATTATGTTCCTCTTAAATGTGATTGGAACTCTGCTGAGTTCATACTAAGTGATCATATAATGCCAATACAAAACCAGCTAATGGACAAACAGATATTTATGTCAGTGAAATAGAACAATAAGATCTTGGCTTACTACAGTTCTCAGAACTGTGGAATAATTGGTAGATATCTGGGTATTCCTGGGTTGATTTTTTTCCCATTATTCCCCCACTGGTAGTTCTGGATAGAACTTCAGAATATTTATGACTGCCTTTGGCTCTCTCATTGGCATCCTCCCTACAATTTTGTCTATTTCTGTAGTAATTTGCTTTGAATGTGAAGCTTGAAAGAGGATGAATGGCAAGGCTTAGTATTTACTGGCTGTGGTGGAGAGGGAAAGCGTGGATTTTCTTAACATTCCGTTGGAACTAATTCACCCAGTTCAAGGTAGTTCACCAAGTGCATTCTCTGCTCTAACACTTAGCAATGATTTAGACTCATAATGCATAGAGGTGTTATTAAAAATACATCAAAATGGACAGCATGAATTGCACATGATGAACTTCTTGAAATCCTGGAACACAGTCCCTGCATCCTGCATAATGCCTTGGACAGTCGCACTCTATTCCATTAGGCTTTGCTGTGGAGTCCAAACCAGACTGAATGTGTATGTGAGCATCGGAAAACTGTTTCTTTTCAGAAGCCTCCAAGCTTTTTTTTTTTTTTAATATAAATTTATTTTAATACCTCCAAGCTTTAATACAGGTCTTTAAGTAGCTCTCATGAGTAGAGACTCCCCATCAATTTGGGAAATAGTATTCAGGGACACATTGAAAGTCAAAATATTAGCTACAATTTACAAAAGTAAAAAGGAGTGGGTGGTACTCTGTTTTCTGGTCCAGCCATTTCTCTGCTCAATAAACATGATCAAGACTTTCTTGCTATCTTCATGTATTTTAACTCACTGATGTTGAGATACAGTCTAGGGTTGGAAAGGCAAATAGATTTTATCTAAAATTCTGATTCCCATCGATTGATAGTAGCTACCTAAGGTGTTGACTTGAGAAGATTGTGATATCTGGGTTCCATTAAAAAAAAAAAAAAGGAAGAGCTGCCACAATTGAAGAGTACTTTCTGTCACAAGATGAGGGAGGAGAGGAGGAAGAAAGATGCATTATATAGACATTTATGTACGTACCAAGTTATCTAAAATAATAGTATGTGCACTTCTAAGGGTGAAAATGCACAATATAGGTGACAGATACTGGCTAATTGTTTATCAGCCTATTGCTCCTTCCCCTTTTGGACAAACAAAATGCACTTTCAGCTTTCCTTTAAGTTAGGTATGTGTTCAGAGAGTGGAATATGTGTAAGGAAATAGCATCATTTCCTGAAAAGAAAAGAAAATAAATAGGACTCTCCATCCTATTTCTCTGTGCATCAGCAGAAGGAATGGAGAGGACTTGGGTGAGAAAACATAGAAGGGAGCCCAAACTCGAGAAGGAGCCCGAGTCCCTTAATGACTGTGTGGAGCAGAGGCCTCCCCCTGCCCCTCCCACTTTTGCCTGCCAACCTGCTTTGTGCTGCCGTGAGCAAGAAGTACACTTTTTCTGTGTGGCACCACACAATCAATGCTGGTCACCTACATTGACTCATACTGTATATGTCAAAGCTTTTTAGAAAGTGTAAGTGTGTTAGTCACTCAGTCCTGTCCGACTCTCATGGACTGTAGCCCACCAGGNAGAAGTACACTTTTTCTGTGTGGCACCACACAATCAATGCTGGTCACCTACATTGACTCATACTGTATATGTCAAAGCTTTTTAGAAAGTGTAAGTGTGTTAGTCACTCAGTCCTGTCCGACTCTCATGGACTGTAGCCCACCAGGTTCCTCTGTCCATGGGATTTCCCAGGCAAGAATACTGGAATAGGTTTCCATTTCCTTCCCCAGGGGATCTTCCCAACCCAAAGACGGAACTAGGGTGTCCTACATTGCAGGCAGATTAAGTGTAAAACATACCAGAAGTCTGAATTAAAAATTCAAGAAGCAAAGTATATGGTTTCCCTTTCCATACAAATTCTCTATTTTCACACCGGCTAAGAAGCCTCCCCCACAGCATTCTTTCTCTTTCATTGAATGGAAATATTGAGCACGCTTCTCATCTTTCTAAACCGGGCTTATGCTTCGAACTGTCTGTCAGCACAGTGCTTTCTGAAGGTGACAGTGTCAACGTTAGAGTCCAGAGGCAGGCATCGAAACCACAGGAGAGCTCAGGGGGAGCCTCAGGGGCAAACAGAAGGGGATACATCACCTCTCCCTCCCTCCCCAGCTCGTACAGCCGTGACTGAGTCACTTTCCTGCTTTGTAGCTACTGTCTCTGCCCACTTGGGTTCACTGTGTGGCCTCCTCTAATCCCCAAGTTATTTGGACGACTTCTCTCATTTTCTCCCCAGCACTTTTCTATTTAGGTTTCATAGAATTTATTTTTCCTTTCCTAAGTGTAATTTTTTTGTATCTGTCTTATTTGAATTTCATTTCATGTAATCCCTCCAGTGCATCCAGGCCATTTTGGATTCTAAACGTGTTGTCTCATTCCTGACAGCTGGGTATTCATTGTAGAGTACAAATATATACTTAACTGTGATGGCCATGCACTTATAAATAGAGCAGTGAAACTAGAGTGCAAGTTAGAAGAGATGGGAGCGGTCCACGAGGCTGGTCCAATGGGTACTTACTTGTCCTTGGAATAAGGCAGCTAGAACAAATGGAAAACTGTGTGTGTGTGTCTGTGTGTGTGTCTGTGTGTCTGTCTGTCTGTCTCATTCTCTCTTTAACTCTTTAAGAATATCTTTGTCTCTGTATATCTTTCTCACACTCCTTTCTCTGCAGACCCACTTTCCTTGCTCCAAAGTTCACATGGCAGGACATGGCTGCCAACACCCTAAAGTTTTATACCTACCCTGTTGGAGAAATTGGCTTTGATTTTTACTAGTTCAAAATATTAGAAAGAATAAAAGAGAGAGACTAGGGAGACAGGAGGGTAGAGAGGAAGAGAGGCTGCTCTTGGTCCAACTCATTCAAGCATCCACATCTGACCCAATAAACTCTAACAAAGAGAGCAAAGTTATAGAGTGAAACTAAGGCTCTGGGGTCCCAAATCTGTGGATGAATTAAGAAGAATCATTCTATATTAGACACAACCTGGAAAAGATCTAACTACAGTGAAGAAAATGAATGGTAGAGGAATATAAAGAAATGAGAGATAAGAGACTAAACCTGAAATTCAAAAGAGCCTGTGTATATATAATACACACACATACACATATTTAACATATGTATGTGTACATATTTATACACATGCATGTACAACACATTTGGTGAATACACACTGTACCAGGTACTGGAAGGGTCCTTGTTCTCAGGTAGCTTTCAGTCTCGTGGAAACACAGACACGCAAACCAAGAAAAATTAAACTCCTGTGCAGAGTAGTCATGGAGCCCAAGCAACACTTACTAACCCAGAACAGGGGATGACCAGAAGTCTTCCCAAAGGAGTAGATGCCTGAGATGGCTCTGAAAGGCAGAATAGGAAGTGGCCTGAGGAAGAAGGGGTGAGCATCCATTCACAGTAGGAGGGATAACATGGATGGAGGCAAGATGAGAAATACTGTGGTATGTTCTGCGAAGGGTAGCTAGATGTGCTAAAGTATAAGGAGGTAAAGAGGGGAAAGCAGTGGGGAGGGAGCAAAGGACTGACTTTAAAGAGCGTTGTTGGCCAGGTTTATCCATTTAGATATTACTCTCAGCACATTGGGAAACCATGGAAAGATTTTAAGCACGGGAGTGACACCATCAAACTTGTGTCTTCGAACTTCGGGCTGCCTGTACACACTGCTATGTTTAAAATGGATCACCAACAAGGCCCTACTGTAGAGCACAGGAACTCTGCTCAATGTTCTGTGGCAGCCTGGATGGGAGGGGAGTTTGGGAAACAACAGATACGTGTATATGTATGGCTGAGTCCCTTTGCTGTTCACCTGAAACTATCACAGTATTGTTAATCAGCTATATCCCAATACAAAATAAAAAGTTTTTTTTTAAAAAAAGCTGATGTTTTATGTTGATCACCCAGCAGATAAATGGAAAACAGATATGAGAGGATACAGGGAGACTTGCTAAGTAACTGTTGCAATAATCTAGGGGAAAGATGGATATCTAAACTGAAGCAGAATAACAAGAATATTCATGAATTCAGCAAATAGCTATTAACATTTCTTATGTGCCCTGTACTATCCTAGATAGCTCCCATGGGCCATCTTACTCAAATCTTATTCAATCTCCAGAAAAGACTTAGGGTGTCAAGTCCTGTCATTGCGGGTGAGAAAACTGAGTTTCAGAGATTACCTGGCCAAAAGTCTCTAAGCCATTAAGTGGCAAAGGCAATATTTAAATCCAGGTCACTCTGACAAGAAACTTCAGTAATTAACCACTACCCCAATGGTAATAGCAATGAAAAGGAGGGAGAGAGGTCAGAAATATTTTGGAGGTATAATTTTCCAGATTAGGTGATTGACCAGGTTCAGGGAATAAGGGAGAAGAACACACCCAGGATAACTACCATGTTTTGAGCCTGAATGTCTAGGATAGCGAAAGCAGAAGGACTCAACTTTGTTCATGTGGGGTTTTTGTGTGTGTTTGTTTGTTTATTTGCTTTGTTTTTGTTGTTTTCTTTTAAATTGAAAAAATTTGTTGAAGTATACTTGATTTTCAGTATTGTGTTAGTTTCAGCTGTACAGCAAAGTGAATCAGTTATATTACTATATATACATACATCTACTATTCTTTAGATTCTTTCCCCCTATAGGCCATTACAGAGTAGTGAGTAAATTTCCCTATGCTACACAATAGGTCCTTATTTGTTATCTGTTAAATATACAGCAATGTGTATATGTCAATCCCAGTCTCCCAGTGTATCCAGTCCTAACCACTGGACTGCCAGGGAATACCCTGTTCATTTTTGGAAAGGGCTTTGACACTCATTCCAGTTGAAACATATCACCTAGAAACCAGTCATTAGCCAATATCACTCTCTCCAGACCCTTGGCCCTTCCATATTCGCTAACTAGTCAGTCTCTCCAGCCACGCTGGGCCCCTTGGCCAGTGTTTCCAGCTATCCGTTTGACACTTCCTGCAGTCCTTTGTCTGCTGAGCTTGCACCATACTCAGCTCACCAGGCACTTTGCTTGGATCAAAGCAACTGCCCGTTTACCCTGTGCCAGCTCCTGAAAACCATGCAGTGACCCCTGCAAAACCAGCGGGCTTAGTGCATTCCTCCCCCCATCCTCTTCTCCTATCAACTTCATCCTGTTCTACACCGAGCCCCTCTCCTTAGACCCTAGCCAGACATCTGCTCTTTGCAGGGTGAAATGATTTTGCCACTGATTTAGGAATCAAGGTCATGCCTGTTGAGGTCACTCAGCTAAGCTGCCCTCCACCTCCACATTCTGTTCAGACCTCCTGCCCTCTCTCTACTCTTATTTCAGGGAAAGAGGTTGTTTCTCTTCTTGCTGCCCACTGAAACTTGATCAATTAAGCACAAACGGTTTTTAATACATTGTTTAAAATGAGTGTGGGCTTCTCTGTTTAAAATGTATGTGTGGCTCAGAGATTAAAGCATCTGCCTGGAATGTGGGAGACTGGGGTTAGATCCCTGGGTCGGGAAGATCCCCTGGAGAAGGAAAGTGGCAACCCACTCTAGGATTCTTGCCTGGGAAATCCCATGGATGGAGGAGCCTGGTGGGCTACAGTCCATCGGGTTCCAAAGAGTCAGACACGACTGAAGTGACTTAGCATGCACGCATGCAACCCTAATATCAGAAATGTGAATGGGAAAATGTGAAGAAAAATTCGATCTTACAATCAAGATGATACAATAAGTTTTTTTCCTAGAATTATGCTTCTTTTTATCTAGTATTTGTAGCTGAATCTAACAGTCTATTAGAAAATGTCGAGGCCATATTGCCCTCTCTTAAAAATTTTGCTCTATTTTTTGTTTTATGTAGAAGTAGTATCTGAGACTCATGACAGCCATTTCTCTCTTAGGTTAGGAATTGGTTTTTGATGCCTTTGCTCAATGATCTTTTTCAAAAACATTCAAAAACATGAAAAGCCTGTAACTTCAGAGGCTTTTCTGAATATGGGATAAAATATGAATCTGGACATAAGCAAATGAGAACACATATTTCAGTGTTCTACCCCAGTAGGAGTATCATGGAGAAAACAATTTGTTTGCACCAAAATGACAGAATATTTCTCAGCAAACACCCATATGTGTTTGTGTGTGCATGTTTCCCTTATTAAATGATAACATCACTCTACTCTCGATTTTCGTGTCTTCCTGCTGGAAGCATTTGATTGCACAAATTAAGTCTCTGACTCAGGCTGGGTAAAAGTATTTTGGGGTCTCATAGGCTCACAGTTAGAGATGCTACATGGATGGTACATACTTTTGTATACACCTATGTGTGTGTTTATATATTTTAATAGCACTTTGAAAAGGACACACTGTTTGTAATGTTCAGTGAATGTAATGTTCGGTGAATGTTTATTAGAATGCTTTGAATTCCCTGAGCCTCTGCCATGATTTCTATCTTCCTATGGAGATTTTGGGGTTTTTTTTTCTGTCTTTTAAAATATAACGCTGATGAGAGATGCCAAATCGACAGCCTTGAGAGAAGTCAGGAAGCTCCTTGTCACCGCCATCCTGTAGTACTCCCTTTGGGTTTCTGTGCCAAAGCTGGCTGCGAGAGCTCGAGTTTCAGCTTCCTGTTTAATTTGGCTGATCCTTTCTTCCTGGTGAATCATTTTCCTAGTTTGTTTGTAAAGTACTGATCTCATGGACCAAGCGCGCGCACACACACAGTTATAGGTGTCGGCACACAAACATGAGCACACGTACGTACACTCCCATGCAGACGTACATGTATACACACACACATGCACACAAATATCACATACCCCTGTGCACATGCAGGTATGCATGCATGTGTCAGACAACACATGCCTATGTGTGCATACACACGCACATGTATGTGTAGTACACGTGCATGCAGACTCATTCATGCTCATGTGCATGAACACACATGCACACACAGATCTGAGCCCTTTACCTCTCCAACCTCAACTCTTTGTTCCCTTTTAAAATTATGTTTATATTGACGTATACTTATTGCAATGTTGTATTATTTTCAGGTGTACAACAAAGTGATTCATTTATACATATATTCATTATTTTTCAGATGTTTTTTCCCATTTAGGTTACTACAGAATATTGAGTAGAGTTCCCCAGACTGTACAGAAGGTCCTTGTTTATTTTTTATATTTAGTAATATGTATATGTTAATCCCAAACTCTACATTTATCCAGGCCCTCTACCTTTCCCCTTTGTAACCCTAAATTTGTTTTCAAAGTCTATGAGCTTGTTTGTTTTATAAATAAGTTCATTTCTATTATTTCTTAGACTCCACAGGTAAGTGATACCATATAACATTTGTCTTACTCTATCTGACTTACATCACTTAATATGATAATCTCTAGGTTCATCCATGTTGTTACAAATGGCATTATATTTTTAATGGCCAAGTAATACTCCATTGTATATACCACATCTTCTTTATCCATTTCTGTGTTGGTGGACATTTAGATTGCTTCCTTGTCTTGGCTGTTGTAAAGAGTGCTGCAGTTAACATTGAGATGTGTGTGTCTTTTTGAATTACGGCTTTTCCCACCAACAGTGTGGGAGGGTTCCCTTTTGTACAAACCCCCCTGTAGCATTTATTGTTTGTGGACTCTTTGATGGCCATTCTGACCTGTATGATATGATATATTACCCTTCAACATGCCCAGTATTGAGAGGTTATTGATAACCCATAGCTGTTAAGAATATGATATTTCTACAGATGAAGCCTGGATATCTCATTTTACAAGATCACTGGAACAGCCCTTTGCACCAGATGTGGAAGTTTTTATAACCCAGCTGAGCAGAAGAAGCAGATCATTGAAGCCTAACCCTGATGAAGCGAGGGTCACCTTGGCCTTGCCTTCTGACTTGGGCTGTCTATGTTGTACTGAGTGAGGGACATGAAACTGAGGATATCCCACAACCTGCTTCCCTAGGACCAGGGGGTTAACACACACAAGGATTTATGTGTGTTTTCTACCATTTCCCCCATTACTTCTTTTGGGGGTTGGGTTTTCACCTCCCAGTTCTTCCCTGGTACTCCAGGGTTCTTTGTGTTGGGTTGAGGGAGGCCTTTAAAGTTGCAGAGGCAAGAGGTGGCCGGAGTTGGGGGTGGCTCCGTCACACTCTGTAGATCTTCTCTCTGCTCTTTTCTTCTTCTTCCGTTTCATGCACTGAGAAAGGGCACCTCTGGTTCTGACCTCTGCTGAGTCACTGTGAGAAAGATTAGAAACAAGAGGAGGAGGAGGGTTGCGTCTTTTAGCTGAATGACCTAAGTTCATTGACTCCTGCCTTTCTTGTTGTGGGTAGACTTGGGCCTCCCAGTCCTCTCAGCTCAGGATTCTGTGATCTGTCAGCTTTCAGGCCAACAAGCCCAGCCAGGGAGGCTCCTGAACAACAAACAAGTGAGAGGAACTGGCTTTTGTAACTAAATTGGATACACAAAGCAAACTGATTAGGAGGATTGACAAGCCAAATCGAAGAAGCATCTCCCAGCTGAAATCCCATGAGACTCTTGCAGTGTTTTTCCCAGTCTTTCTTTTAAATTTTCCTTTATTTATTTCTGACTCTGCTGGGTCTTTGTTGCTGTGCATGGGCTTTCTCTAGTTGCGGTGAGTGGGGATGCTCTCAGTTGTGGAGTGTGANTGGTTCTACACTTCACAACAGGTTGAAGAGAGTAATCACTATGTTGAATCTATACTGAAAGCTAAATAAAATCAGAAAGATTTATTTTGACAGTGAGGAAATAGTTTTAAAGAAGTCAAAGTCTTACCTGTTGTAGAATGCTGAAGAACTTTCCTGACACCAAAATGACTGACTCCGGAAGTCAAATTCGTTCAGTGCAGTAAAAACAAAAGCAGCCCAATCTACTTCTAGGATTTATCTTTCCTTCCTCCCCAAGAGTATAACATTCTCGCATTGGAAGACCTAAAATTTTGAGAGTTGGGCTGGTAGAGAATCAAAACCAAGATGATTGGGTTTGGTGTGAGCGGTGACTGAGGCAGCAGGAACGATCCAAATGTGACAAAAGAGATTAGCAAGTTCCTGTGCATAAGTCAGTTTCCTGTAGCTGGCTTCTCCGAAGAGAGGGTTTCATTTGTGTGGGTTAGTGATGTGTGTATGTGTGTGTGCACGTGTGTTTTCCTCCATGACAATATGAAAACTTCCCCAGATGAGAGACAGAATAAGACCTTTGCTGCATGGCAGATTTGTGTTGACTTTCTCACTTCTCGGGGGACCATTTCCCTCTCTCTCCCCCTCAATTTCCCACCAGCAAACCACCTACTTAAAATTGTAAAAAGGAAAAGTGAAAAACCAAGATGATTCCTTAAGGAAGTAAAACAAACCAAGGGGGGAAAAAAAAA